>JAJVSH010000042.1:477982-490736 GCA_021460005.1 Tetramorium alpestre | reverse complement strand
CCTAATCAAACTGGCCTATAATTAGATATGTTTAATAAGGGTATTTTGTAATTGTAAAATGTTATTCTATTGGAAGAACAAAATTCTTTCGACATTTATATATTTATTATTTATATTTCCAAAAAATATTTTTATCTTTAAATTAAATAAAAACAGTAGTTAATACATTTACCGTCGTGTTTCAGCTGACTTTTCTAATTATTTTATATATTTTATATTAAAAATTATTTTATATAAAAGAACACTGAATTTTTAAGTTATGTGATAAATTTCTAATATTAAATTGCACAAAAATATACTATATGACGTATTTATTTTAGTCATAGATAAGCGACAAAGCGGAAGGCTCAGTGCCAGTCACCGGTGAGTGTCATGACGGTAAATGTGTTAACGATACATATTTTATAAGATTTAAAATGGATTTTCCAAAATAAATTTGACGATAAATTTAAAATCCTTTTTCTACTGCAATTTATTCTCTTAGAAATTATTTGACGTTAATACTTGAATTTTTTTCTGACGACTCAAACTTGAAGAATACAAATAAGTAAAAAGTTTCACGTTTAATTAAGAATATGTGCTGTACGTGTGCGGAAAGTAAAATAAAGTCTTAATTAGGAATATGTTTTTTCGCGTCAAAAAATTAAAAAAAGGCGCGAAAAAGTGACGTGCTATTAAGTTTCCACTCACGAAAGATCATCCTGCGAAATCGCCAGATTCCCGGGACGTGTTCATCAGGTTTGACGCAGATTTGCAGGCGTCCGGTGCATGTAATAAGAACAAATTGCACGGAGCTCATAAACACTGGCTAGGTAAGGTGTCGCCGAGGAAGGGTTACTTGGTGCTCGGGCGGCCGGCACGCTCGCTGCGATCCAGCCGGTGTTGCCTCGCCGGGGCGCCCCATTCAGCCGACCAGGCAGTAGGGAGAGTCAGCGACGAGTCAGACGAACGAGCGGGCGCCAGTCTACCGTGGGCGCACCGCGCGGCACCACGTCCGTTCCGCGATCGAGCGTCCTCCGTTGGCGCGCAGCGACGCGTCCGGCGTTCCTTCACTTTCTAATCACGCCAGTACGCGCGGATCGAAGTGATTATTTTCGTCGCAAGTGTTTGAACCGCGAGTGGACGCAATACCTGGACGGACCTGCCGAGTGTATGTGGGATACAGTGCGACGCGGTGTCCGAGCGAAAGGATCTATCGGTGATCTGTGATTACATAAGAGGTATGTGTGCCGAGTGATCGCCCGCGATGTCGGGCGATTTTGATTGATATCATTTCGCTTGTCCGCGCGTCCCGCCGATCTTCGTTGAAGAGGATGGCGTGCGCGCCGCGACTTTCGCGCGAGTTTCGCTCGCCTCTCTCCGTGGATCCGATATAACGGTGCGTTATGAATCGCGATGATCGATGCTCGATGCTCGGAGCGGAGGCATCCCGGAACATCGGCCGTCTCCTCACCTCCCCCTCCCTACCCGCGGCTACGTGCGTCGAGTGTGTCGTGTGCGGCAGATATTATTTTTCACGATCCCGCGCACAGATAGGTTACGCAAGTTTTTCCTGTGCGTTGCGTGAGAAATGAAAAACATCATTAAACAACGCGCGTATTTTCTCCGCGAGCAAACGTAAATTCGATATCCTGCGAGGAGTGTCACAATACTGCTCCAATGATATTTTCAGAATAATACGATCGCTCGAAAATCTTCTCCGAGTGTCCCGTTTAACGTCAGGCAATCGGACAGCCTTTATTATTTTGTGTCGCGTTAATTTCGTTTTATTTTATTACATGCGGGTAAAGTGAAAACAATTTTCTGTAAACTGATTGTCCCGCCCTTTTCCTTGTAAATACAAATAATACAAATTGAACGAAAGTCACTCTTTAATACCGACGAAAATTGGGACTCCCAGAAAAATTAAAGTGAAGGAGATAAAAGGGAGATAATTTTATTTCTTCCGGGATAAACCAACATTTCCATTCATGAAAGCGAAAAGAATCTTTAAAGACACGGTCTTGGTTGGTTCTTCAGATTAAATCTGATACTCGCAGAGGATTACGTTGTGATTGAATTAAATTCAAAATGCGTGAAGTGATATTAGATAATTTTTCGTGATTTTAGCAAATTGTGTTGCAAAGCAAGGTGGCAAAAAAGTTATTTTTTATATTATATACGGCTTTTATTTAATTAATTTTAATATTTAATATTAACACTTATCACACGCATATCTAAAATTGTTTAGTTTATCAAGAAATTTTTAAAAAGACTTACTTTTTTTTCAAGATAATAACTTTAAAAAATCGGAACTTATTGTTTATTCTTATAATTTAATTTATTCTGAAAGCAAGAGGCATAAATTAAAAAATAAAAACTTTCTGTTTCTTTTTTTCTATTAAATACTTAAACGTTTCGTATAAAAATAAAAGATGAATAAAAGTATACTGTAATCATGATATATGTACATACATGAATCTTCTCATTCAAAGTCTGATTTCATCGAACGTAAACCATCAGAACTTTATGGCTGATTCATATTGTAAAGCAGTCACGCTTTGGATATTTAAGGTGATATTCACGTTTCATGGATATAAAACGAGAGCTTTCAATGTTCATTGCCAGTTGCACTGACTTGCTACAAATCATATTGAAACATTTCAATGGAACTCAATGGGTCTATGATAAGTACTTTGACGCTATATACATTTTCCGTGGAGGCTTTTCTTTTATTAATGATAAGTTGAATAAAAGATCAATCGGCCCTTTTAATAATTGTGTAAAAAAGATATTACATATATAAGAGAGATACTACATATATAAGAAGATATTACATATATAAAAAGATATTACATATATAAGAGATATTACATATATAAGAGATATTACATATATAAGAGATACTATATAGAAATTATGATGCATTACGCGCTCTATTATTTATTGTATATTAAATGTAGTTTTAATATTTAATATGTAACGAATACTTTTCATGCATAATATAATATGATTTGATAACATTTCATATATATTATAATTTAAATTGATTAATGGTTTTCTCATACGTATTATAATTTATGAGCTTAATTAATTAGAATTTATTGAAGTTTATATATTTATAATGTTTTTTTTTCTTTATAAATTTTTATCTTTTTTAAATATCAAATTTTCATGGATTTAGTATGTTTGTACGCATTTTTTTTTATTACAAACTTTATAAATTGTTAATGAAACTGATACTAGCTTTCGATATTTTAAATTCTCTTCATTACAAAAGTTTTATACTGAAATATTAAATATTAAATGGCATATTATAAATGTATCTCAATTTTATATAGACAAATCAGAAATCAATTCTCCTTTATGTTTTCCTTTATGTTCTCCTATATGTTTCGAAATTAATTGCTTAGTATTAAAAATAATTAATCTCTCAGAACATAGTAATATACAAAAATCAGAATATACAAAAAAGGTTGTTCATAAAACAAAAGACAGACTTTTCGCGTTTTCGCATAAATTCGGTTTAAGAAACTCGTAATTTATATTGGAAATATGCAATCCGATTTCGTGTTCCGTCTCATAATTTGAGACTCAAAGATGTTCTCTACGAATATATCATAATAACAGTAATTTTAAAGAATCCGCATGCCAATATCGTACGTTTCCTTGGATTCTGAAAAACAGCAGACGGCCACATTTCCAGCTCTAATGTCCGCCATAAATTCACGCGGCTCGCCCAATTTCTCATCATTTTAGTCATCCTACGGAGATGGCCCAAGTGCTGTTACATTTATATCCTGATTTAGATTCGAGAATGCAAGCGCAATTCATACCGTGTACATGAATACACTTTCAAAACTCGGTAGGATTATCTGAAATTTAAACAGCGCGCAGATTTTGATCCTCGCATCCTCCTCGTCGCAGGTTAAACAAAAGGGTCAAATTAGTTTGAATTCCCACAAGGCTACTTCCGCCCGTTATTATACTGACCGAGGCAATTCCAAATACAGTATGCAAATACCAGAACGCGTGACTTTTGAATTTCGGGATCCCGCATGCGTGGGGCGCTACGTCGCGTACAATGCAAGGGGTGTGCTATTAACGGTATTTGTCCTCGACAATTGGCTGGCGATATTATCGAGGAAATACCTTCGCGCGAGCATTTAGTCAAATACTCGTCAAAGGGATGTATAGGGAAATTGTCGCCGGATGCCGGCAGCCAATCCGTCTTCCATTATCCTTCCTAGTCATCCAGTTTCCCTCGCAATTCGTCAGTCGGGAAAACGAAACAAAGTTACGCTTGCCAAGGTAGGCGAGAAGGCGAAACTTGACGCTGAATTGAAATCACGACTTAAGCCTCAATTTTCCTAACAAAGACATGCGTACGGCAACGCCGTAGGGAGGAAGGCAAAACTTAAAATCTCTTTAGATTCTATTAATTACGTCATTGCGGTAAATCCTGCTCCGAATACAAGATGGTGGCAGCCACCGCTAAAGTAACGGGAACAAAAGAAACGGTCTGGAATCTCACGATTCTTCAGACAAGTCGACTTTCATTACTGCTCCGATATTAGTTTGCGGATCATTAGTTATAGCGTAGTATAACCGAAGATTGATATTGATTGCGGAGAGGGGTATTAATATCAATTTATAGGAGAAGAAAATCTTATTAAAAAACAACCATTGAAAATACTTCTATACGCGCGCTATAGAAAAAATATAATGTAACAGAGGTAAAGTGTTTCGCTGTAACGTTTCGAAGGATTCTGTTTACATTTGTTTTGAAAGTATTTTTAGCAAATTTTTTTTCATAGCAACATCGAAAATATTTTGTTTAACCATACAAAACAAACCTATCCGTAAACTAACATAGAAAGAAATATGGCATAAAAGTAAATACATTGAGGGTGCGAAATATAGGAATACAGAAAGATATTTGATAATAAAGGGGAAACGAATTTCTTAGTTGTCGCAAATTGAAAATCCTAAATATCAATAATGTTCCCAGCAAGAGCCGTTGAGTCTAATAGTTCGACATTTCGGTACAATCAGATTCTGGAGAGATATCTCGCCAAGGGGCAATTCCAGAATCCAGGAAACAAGCGCGAACTTAGTTACGCTAGAACTACGGATGAGACATGTCAAACAATTTAGCTGCGACTGCAGAGCTATGCTATAGATTCTGGTAGCTCTAGCCAAACTACACGGCAGCAAAGAACGGGCGCGACAAAGAGGACGATGCCTCTAACTGCGGAAAACGATCTAGCTGACCGAAACGAATGGGATGTATTCTGCAACTCGATAAACCAGCGCGTACTTACTATGTAAAATTTCCGTGCTAGACCAGCTGTAGGAAGTTTCTGAATCGTTTCACTTCCTATCACAGATTTGATTTTAAATCCTCCCGGAAATAGATCCTCGCCGCATCGACCGTGCGCTTCTCGAGCGTCTCGTGTTAGCGACGGCGTATAAGCAACTGCTCATGAAAATGCATAATCTCGAAGACATTCTCGTAACATCAAACACAAGAAGTTTCACGCTAAGAAGTTTCGCCGAAAAGTTTGCCGGACTATCGACGGGACGGCCGAACACGAAATTTTCTCACCTATTCCCGTGCACGCGCTGACGTAAAAAGGATCTCTGACAAATTAAGCCGTACATACATGTTTCACGTGTCCATCAAAACTTTACTCTTGCTTAACTTTTACGGCAGATCAAGAGAAACCCCTCACGACGAATACGAGAAGAAGAAGAAGAAGAAGAAGAAGAAGTGGAAAAAGAAGACGAAGAAGGATTAAAGATAAACGAAACGGCGGTGGCGCAATCACAACGAAACTTGATAGAAGTCTAGAGGATAAAAGCATATAGGGATTATAGCCGTAAGTGTGTACAGCGCGCTTATAGTTCAATCTGTGTAGCGGATCCGTTACACAGCATATCGTGTCAGCCAAAAATAAAAGTAGCGGAGCATGCAACTGTGTTCCTGATAGCGTTTCTATCCCTGTCAGGCGCGACGTCTGCACCGAGATCGATACATAGCTACGACGAGAAGAGGAAGGTCGTGCGTTCTTTCAGGGTCCTTCAACGCGGAGGGGCAACTTTTGCATATACCTGACCTCCAGTTTCCGTAAACTGCTATATACACTTCTATAGTCAGTATTGACTGTAATTCTCGTTCGATCTGGCAGCTAGAAGTGCCATATTCAGCTTCACACAATCGGAATCGATAGAAAATCTCTGTCAACATTATCTTTTGTTACAAAAAAAAAATGAAATGCTACATGAATACACGAAAACTTGTATTATATTGATTGCAATTATAAATTGAGATACACCTTACATTTCTAAAATAAATAAAAAAATTTTACAATTAAATTTTACAATTTTAGAAAGATTAAAGATTAAATTGTAGGTATTTCATTTGTTATATTAATTTATTATGTCGAAATAATCTAAAAATATAATATTATTGGCATATAGTTTAATAAATATTAATGCAAATGACTGATTTTAAAAATAATATCTTGAAACAGATATTTTCTGTAATTCAATTGGAAATATATATAATAATTGCTCAGCAAATAGAAAGCACAAATGCATTGTTGAGCGCTTCTAAATTTCATTTGCTGTTCAGTTTGGGGGTTAGGATCAGCTTGGTTTAGTTTAGATTAGGATCAGGTCGTTACGCTAATAGGTAGATCATAGATTATGTAATTAATAGTATGAACAATTCGAAAGTCTATGTTTATGGTCAAAGTGTCTCTTTCAGAGATCGATGATATTGTTAAATTAAATTATTTGCGATTATCATTATTAAATTAAGTATTTAATGATATTTATTGAATTACATAGCATTATATTAATTGTTATTCGCTATTAAATTTTACAAATTAAATTAATATATTATCTTACTTTAAATTTCCTCTTTATTCATAAATTTTACTTGACGTTTTATAACTACAAGTAGATACAAAGTAAGTTATTTCTTCTTAAAAGAAAACTTATTTAAGCAGAGAAATGAGTTCAAAATGAATCGATATTCCAATTACATCAAACATAACGTTCCAGTTTCTCTGACGTAAAACTGGTGGTTTTGTCGATTCGACTGATGCATTTACTGGCAGATAATTTATGTGTAAATGCAGCGGCACCGCATTACCAAGGCGTTACCGCGAAACGTTCTCCAATAATTGCGAATCGGCTAATCGAACAGCATGACACTATAAAAGCGGTTTATCCCGCATCGTAACGCTCAACGCTTAAAGTCGCGCGAGATTTATACTTCTCACCACGGAAATATAACGGACGATAAATTTAAGCCGGTACAATACCTAATCCGACCAGATGAAGAACTATTACCGGGCAGCCGGATACAAAAGCGAAAAGAAACAGATACAAATAATGTTGAAAGTGGAAAGTTATATTGAGTGCCAATTTAAATGATAATTTTCGGGAAGCGGAATTTTTTCCCTTGTCCTTGGAGCTATATTTCGCAGCCGCCATTTCAATGATAATGCGCCCGAACAAAAGAGGAAAGACGTTGAATTATTGTGTTAACTGATGTCTGCTGGCACTCGCGTTGTACGGCCAATGAATTTAAATACCAAGCTGTCTTTAACTTGCGAAGGAAAAAAAAAACAGCGGCAATTTCTCGAACGCGTTAATATAATCCGAGATAAATATGACTCCGTTTATAATAACGCTTTCCGAGGAGTAGCAACAAGTTGTTAGACGCTTTATAATAATCAGGAAGTTTGTTGCCCGTTTTGCGATAAGTTGCCCGTATAGTTCACGCAACACCGATAGTATTACTTCCAGACCGTGTACACCGTCGCGTATACAGCTATTTTAAATCGGAATCTAGTTTCCGATATAACGTCATTGGTAAATTATATTAAATATCTTTTTTAATCTCTCTCTACGAGATGTTTTTTGTGCTTTTTATATGTATTTTTTTACGTCACGGAAATTCGAAATAGAGCGCGGGGAGAGCGTGCCTTTATAATAATTAAGATCTAAAACCACCTCTATTCGACTGCATCATTTTTCCCTCGGGGAGAAAGTAATAAAAAGTAAATGTTTTCACAATATTTGCCGAACTCGCGATCGTGCATCTTCGGCGCTAAACGATGAGATTTTATTGCGGGAGGCTCCCGTGAGACGTGAAAGCGTGGAAATTGAACAAATTCCTCGATGATTACATCTCGATTTTTATAGCTTCAAAACGCCGGAAAGTTTTATACTGGGAGCTAAACTGAAATGCAAATAGACAAACTTTTGCGAAGGAAAAAGCGCAGCGCACACGCGTTAATGAAAATCTAATAGCACGCAGGATCCCAAAAAGCGAGTTTGTTATTATACGCGATAAAGCAAACAAAGTCTGAAAATTACAGGGAAGGCCGTTCGATTGACGCGGTTGAATTGTGTTTGATAACCGTCTGCTTTACCACGGCTCAACATTTGCGAACATAAAACATATCGAGGTACACACATACTTACTTTATTCGCTGCCGATCGACAACGGGATATTGGCGGTGCACAAACGTGTGGCATATGTCGCGTGCGCTCGCGAATACACGCGAACTTCCATTACGTACAGACCGTCTTGGAAAATTCGCTAAGCCAGCAGCACTTTTCCAGTTTCGTTTTGCTAGAAGAAAAAGAAAGAGAGTGAAAGAGGGAAAAAAACAAAGAGTCATAAAGGATATATTTCCGCAGAAGGACCTTGAGGTTTCGCGAGCAAAGGGATATACAGATGGAATTTCATTCGCGGTGCCTTAGAGAATAGTATACGCGCGCGGGCGCGCGACCGCACTGCGGCCGTTATATCGAAGGATAAAAGTTCAACCTTAAAGCGGCGGCCGCCTTCGAATGGCCCTGTGGATTTCGCGGAACAATAATAATACGCGCCGTTCCATTACGCGGTCTTCCATCACGGAGATTTTGCATTACAACATAACGGGAAGATATTAGGAACACGCTGTACCCCGGCATTGTGCAAGAATGACGATGCACGACTTATTTTTCAGGTTTCTTCCGTTGTATTGAATGTGATTCGCTGTATTTCGCCCTTCGTTCTTCGATTCTGTTATTGTACTTATTTGAAATTTACATTTTGTGAAATTTATATTAAGTCGGAATATTTACATCAATTGTATAAGTATAAAGATTAAATCTATAGGCTAAATCCTTGACCGTGAAAGCAAAACCGATTTAGTTTGATTTAATTAATGCAGGACCAAGAATTCCATGTGCATTCCGCTGGATTACAGCTTTATAATGTAGACAGAGGTAACTCTGAGAGCGCTCTATTTAATTGGAGATTATACCATTTGGCGAATTTTTATACTTTTAAACTTTTATATTAAACTTTTATACATTAAACTTTTATATTATGTGTTATATATAACACAATACGCGCAACGTAAAATACTTTTATAGCATTTAAAATAAAAAATAAAGAAATATGATTCATAGTATAATTGCGGATATCCCATGTAGGATTTGCCGAGGTGGGCAATATGGCCATTGTTCGGTGCGTTATCGCATATCCAAAGTTCGGACGCCTAAAGTCGGCCAATATTCGGCCAAATATCTTGTCACCAACATTGATAATTATATTAAAGGCCGATATTTGGATTAACATTGATGAATCTACTTTGGCATTGGTACATAAAACCAATGTTTAGCCTATGATTAAAGGTTCAACGTTGGCAAGTCGATTTTCAACCATTGTTCGGACCATTGATTAACCAATCTTGGTGTATCTAACAAAGCCAACGCTTGGCCAATGATACAACGCAGATAGCTGTATACATATATTTTATTTAAATTCGTAAGTTTCGCTCACACGCTGCTAGATGTTGCAAGGACCATGAGCTTTCTCGTAAGTAAAATTCGCTTGGAAACATATATAAGTAAGCCAAGGATGTATCCTTTACTTTTACTAAGTGAATTTACTTTACTAAGTAAAAAAATGTATATGAAATCAGAATTAATTTTTTAGGTTAGCCTTTGAATAAAAAAAATTAATTAATTAAAATTAATTCAAAGATATCTCATTAGCAAATAATATTTTTATAGACGTTAAATTAAATCATAATCAATTTCTGGTCTGTAACATTCGAGTTGGACAACATTATTAACCATTATTAATAATAATTATTAATAATCTTTGGTCCTTCTTTGGACTTGGAATCAATCTTGGGCTTAGATTCAGATTTATCATTGGGCTTTGAAAAACTTCTTCTTCGAACTTTGGGCTTATATCAGTTACCAATCTCGCGGTGTGGTTACGCTCCAAAGCTCGGCCACTTATTGGCCAATCATCTTTGCCAATATCAAAGTACTGATGTTCGATATTGGCACGATGCTTGGCCAAGTTGCCCAACCCTACATGGGATATCGCAATTAATAAGATAATAAATAAAAATAAATCAAATTAATAAATATAATTCACAGTATAATTGCAAATATCGCAATTAATAAGGTAGCCAATTCCGAAACATGCTGTTTAGACAAATATTTTGTTAGAATGTCATGTAATAAAGGGACATATCTAATTGAAACTATATTAATTTTGACATTAATTTTGATAGCAGTATGTAGCCCGCAGCTACAAAAATTAGCTTTTCCATGATAAAAGTTGCATCCTCCCGAGATAGAGGAAAATGTAGGACTTTAAAAATTTGAACAGATTTTTCGCATTCATAGACAGCGCACACGATATCCCCTTGTATGACAGATCCAGTGAAGTGAGAAAATGGCAGGAGGTTCGTTGAAGCTCTTTTAATAATTAAAGAGAAAAATCTCGCCGAGATTGCGGCAGGCGATACGCGTTTCTCCGTAATTCAAGCAACACCACTTCGCAAACGTATTTCTCCGTAAGCTCCTCTTTAAGCTGCATCGTACTGTTTATGTGACCTCGCACGCCGACGAAAAAGCTCGGCCAAGCTCGATATCGTGTTTCTCAGGGTCTCACGAAACTTGTGCCGGGCGTACAATAAAGATGCCTTTCTCTCTCGTGGCCACTTCTCTAGACTTTAAAACTTACCGGACCGAAGTTTTTCCCGCGTAATTAATTACGTCATTAGAGCATTTTTTCATATCACAACCAACCGCGTAGCAAAATGCATTTTTACTGACAGCTATTATCTTTTGACGATAATATCAAGCGACGTGTCATCATCCGAACGAAGAGTAATTATTGATAACACTTGAATAAAATTCGATTATAAAGAATTTTCGATCGTACATTATTAATCTTAAATCTTTTTTTCTTTTTTTATTACATTGCATAGAAATTAAAATAATGATTTAAAACTGATATTGTTATTTCGAGGTAATAATATAATCTTATGCATAAATAGAGATATATATATAAGAAACATGTATCTTTTTATTATTTTATATGTGTGTATACGTATTAATTGTGTATCTTATTAATTTATTTTAAATCAGATATTACTATGGTCGATTTATTTAACGTTTTATAAATTGCCATTATACGTATATTGCGATCATATATGAAGAATATCAAAGAAATTTAAATTTATTTAAAAAGCAATAATATTGCTAATACGTGGAATATAGTTGGAGTGTATCTAAATACATTAAAATATAAATTATTCTGTGATATCGAAATCGTAAATGTGTTATACGGCATAGGTAATGATTATCTACTTTACGTCTACTATTTTATAACTAAATTGCGCATTAACGCCATATTTCCACTTTGATCAGCAGCAAACGACTCGCTGGATGTATAAACGAATTTTGATAATGTTTCGCTACTTTTCGAATTAAATGATACGCCACATGAGAGATGGTTCTACCTCAAACGAGCTTTATGCAAAACGCGTGTATACATTTACAATTTGTTATATATAAATTTACATTAATGTCGATGAAATTAGTAAATGTGTGTCTCTAAATTTTGTTTTTAAAAACACCTAACATCTTAAAACGAACATAAATAACTCAAGGTTGACTTTCGTAAAAGAAGGGAGGCGAGGCCT
Organism: Tetramorium alpestre; assembly: GCA_021460005.1. Classification (NCBI taxonomy): domain Eukaryota; kingdom Metazoa; phylum Arthropoda; class Insecta; order Hymenoptera; family Formicidae; genus Tetramorium; species Tetramorium alpestre. Next base: position 478,737 of record JAJVSH010000042.1, on the reverse strand, counting down.
CCGTTGGTGAGCTATGCCGGACATGAAAGGAAGGCTAGTTTATTTACTCTATATGTACTGATATATGTTGTTTGCCCGCTATTCGCTTTTGCGCACGCAAAGAATATGAAATTAACCCCTTTTATCTGAATAGCAAGTCCAGCTCGTGACCATCGTGAATCAAGCAGTTGAAGTTATATCACGCGTGCAATGTGCAGTCTGCATAAATCATGAAACAAATGTTCTAGTTTCATTGGCATAAAATAAAGTATATATAATATATGAAAAGTTATTTTAAATTTTCAAGAAGGTGGATATATGATATTTATGGTGGATATATTTAATGTCATATCATATTTTCACAAATATTTTCACAAATATCAAGAGACATTTTCCTAACGTAATAATTAATGTTATAATTGACATTTCTAACTAGCACTCATAAATTTTACAAACAGTTTAAATTTAAACGTTCTAAAATCCAAAAGTGATTTAATATTGAATAATAATATATTATGGATTTACTATATGATTTTTAATTTGACAAATAAAACTACACTTTTATGAGATCCATCTGTGAATCTTTGCACGATTGATGTCAGTTTATCAAATCTTTATTATTAAATCACTTTTGGATTTTAGAACGTTTAAATTTACACTGTTTGTAAAATTTATGAGTGCTAGTTAGAAATGTCAATTATAACGTTAATTATAATTAGGAAAATAAATTAGGAAAATGTCTCTTGATATTTGTGAAAGTATAAAATAGTACACAC
>JAJVSH010000042.1:444816-477422 GCA_021460005.1 Tetramorium alpestre | reverse complement strand
AATAGCTTCTCGAAGTATTAGACGTATCTTGTCGGAAAATATAGTACGTATATAGAGTATATGGCACATATTTTAAAGTTACGTGGCATTTTAGAATATTCGAATGATAAATAATTATTCTGTTGATAAATGTCAATTTATTCAAAAGTACACATTCTGTTTTCATGCACAATTTAATTTTGTCTGAAAAAAATGACAAGTTGATGATTCCTTCTTCGAAACACATTTTTGATAGTTATACATTATATCAATAAATATAAATTAGCGAAACAGAGAAATAAGATTGACTTAATAATTTTATTCGAAGTAAAGGTAATTTGTGATTTAAATTTTCATTAACTTAGTCGATACATCGAGGCACAACTTGAACGCGTATGAATGTTATGACATACATTGAGTACAATTATTGCATTTGTGTTTATATATATTCATATAAGATTTATTATTTTTTTAATATAATTTTAATTATACATACTGATTTTCATAGAACATACTGAGAAAATTATATTCCACTATTTCGTAATATTGTTGTACTCGCGAAATTTTATGTTACGAAATTAGTTTCCAATTAATATCTCACCGCATAATTAATAGTTCAAAGCAGCTGACGCTCATATATCTTCGTCGTAGCCCCTCATGGAACTTTCATGTTATCAATGAATTTATGTCGAGCAGTCCATGAATCTCGGTCAGTAGCCATTTATACGATGCACGTTCGTGTGACCGAATGTTATAACGCCCGAACCGACTTAGCACGTTTTCCGAACTTGCTGTTCAATTGCTCACGAGTTAGTTAGATTAGTTCGGGACACAGTTGGCTGGGAGCCGTCGGCACTTTAGATTGACTTGAATATTTGACAACGCGATGACGACATATGCAATTCCCTAGGCAGACCTCCGCCCGGAATACTTGCAGCGGCCGCGATATTACAACGCTGAACGCCTCGCCCCCACGTACGTTTGAGAGGGCATCGATTACACGGGACGCTGCGGAGTTGCACGCTGACCTACCTGGGGTCTTTATAGCTTGCTTTTATACGAGTTTGTTTTACGGCATGCATAATAAATTGATGAGGCGCTGAAGAAATGCGGGCGGTTGGTTAATGCTTCAGAGGATTGTACGTACACACATAACTGCGCTCGAATAAGTTATCGATTCTAATTATGTTCTTATATGTCGCAATAGACAAGAAAGTCCCCCCTTTCCATTTCTCTCGCTCGAACTGACTTTTTAGATCATTAATGATAGGAACATGGTTTTGACATACTCTACTATCTTAATATCTTTCATTTACACTTCCGAAAACACGTTAGTATATCCAATGTATGTAAAATTAAATAAAACAAATGAAATGGACAAACATCCGGGGAAAGAAAAGCAGGAAATAGCAAAGCTAAAACTAATATCCGTACCTTCATAATTGAGATTTTTATAATTGTAGTTTATATAGCTACATTTTTATCTTCCAACCATTGTTGCGACCTATTGTTACGCGAAAACGCGTAGTTATTCATAACGCAGCACTATTTCATCGATGCTAAAGCGAAGTGCCATTATACAATTGCAGATGCGCGTATCGATGTTATGTTGGTACTATCTCTATAATCATCGTCATTTTTCCGTTTGTGTGTCCACTGTTATTTACTACGATACGAAACAGACATTCCCGTAATCGTTACATGATTTTAAACGTATGCATCTTATTAATTATTATTTTGCTGCCGGGCCCAAAAGTAAATAATATTTTTAATTAATAAACATAATAAATGAAATATACATTGTTCTTTCTGGCTTTTATCATGGCTTTCATTAAATATTATAATTTTAATCGATGTTACATTTTCTATTATTTTTCATACAGCGGTATAATAATACCTTTTATAAATGTAATAGCTTGATATAATTTAATTCTAGTTTAATTCTAATTTAGTTCTATTGTAACACAAAGATGCTTGAGATAACATTGGTAGTTAATAAAGTAATAAAATCTCGCATCGCTCTTTTAATAAATTATTTCGCCGAGAGATTGGTACACATATTATTTCAACTATATTATAATGAAATTATTATAATGAACAAATTTTAACGCAGAAACTGTAATAAACTTCATGCTCAATTAGTAAAAAAGACAGGACTTGTAAAATCCATTTTTATACCTCGTACGTGCTGCTGTTAGCGGACTCGGCGAAAGGTTTTTAACCACTTTCAAATTCTTACTGCGACTAATTTAGTTTCATGCCCACGCATATTTTCACAGTCACGTTGAACATACAAAATGGTTTGCCGGTTCGTTTCCATCGTACCAAGCGTCTGACACGTGAGCAACGTGCGTCTCAAATTTTATTTTAATAAAAGTTCGTTAAGCCGCTCTCTGTGTATGTGTTTGTGTGGTATCACGCTGGGATTTTATATCTTTTCCGACTGATTTGCCGATATCGGCAAACAGTTGGGGCATGACCGATTTCTAGCACGGTAAACGGTACGCTCGTACGCGAGATGCATTTATAAAATACTCGTGGGACGAAAAGTGAAGTAAACTCGAAAGAATACCAACATGAAATTGTATGTCGAAAAATAACGGATTACTCTTCTGGCTAAAATTACACGATAGTAATTACATTTGCATTTGTGCGCCGATAAAATATGAAATCACGCAAATCGGATTCGACAAATCTCTTTTTGCGTCTACACGCGATATGTATTATTTTTTTAATTCAAATTAATTATACATATATGAGCGTTAGCAAATAATTTTCACCGTTTATCACACTGGATTGTGTTATGCTTCTCAATAATATATAAATTGTGCTTCTCTTTTCCTGCCTTTCATATAATTACATCTCTTAATAATATCGCGAGCTTTTAGGGAGCTATTAAAATTTGCCATATGTTGAACAAAAAAATCACTTTTTTATTTATTTAGCTATTTACATACAATTTTGGCTCACTATAAACATTAAAAATATGCTTTAATATAAAGATCTAGAAAAAATAGATGTAGATAATTTAGAAGCAATAGGATACTACAAAAACGATAGTTTAAATATTAATATATGTGGACATTATCGATCATTCTTTTTTTGGTATATAAATTATTGATTAATGTGCATTATCGATGATATTACAGTTCAGCTCCAAAATGATTGGCAACCTCCGTTTTTAATTAATTGATCTTGATTTAAAAGAAAAAAATTTTGACCATTTAAAAAATATATATTATTTAAATATCTAGAATTTTTCTGTAGCATAATAAATTTTATTTTTTCATTGCGGTTTGTAAATATAAACCGCACACTAATTTTCTCTGAAAATTCGATCAAGTTGCTGGCATGCTTTTATTTGTAAAACACTTTAATTACGTGCATTTTTGTATATATTACTGTATATTTTTGTACGTAATATATATATTTATTCTTCTATATTCTATCTATTCTATATATATATATATATATATTTATTCTTCTTTTTCTCTTTTTTATTACCAATATATATTGAAATAGATACTGACCAAATGTGCGCAGATTTTTAATTACCGTTAATGAATATTTTATTTACGAAGGATGCTGTTGTTTATTAAAAATAGCAACTTTAGCGTCGTGACATTTTTCATGTGTACGATGAACAGCATAAGAGAATTGCCTACGGCTATCGTCGACACAAAATGTTCCAAACGAAACTAAAATTAACTGCGCGGCCAAAGCCTGAGACCCGAAGCCCATTTCACCCGGCGGCTAACAGTGCTCTCCTAATTCCGTTCTTCGTATTTCCAGCGCTAGCGATGAAACCCAGATCACGCCGAAAATTAGTTTTTCTATTGCATCAGGAAAGAAACACTTTCCGCGCACTTTCATTCGGAAGAAAAAGGAGGTGAGAAGGAGGAAGCATCGAGATTATATTCTCAATGATTTCGCATGCTCAAAATGATCACGTTTTCTTTTATTAAATTTAGTAAATTAATTTGACATTTGAATTGCGCAATATTTTGAACTTTGATAATTCTATAAATTCCTATTTCTATTTCTATTTCTAGATTTTCAAAAGGAAGAACTAGGATATTATAGTTAAGGTGATTACGTGTACGGATAATCATATTGCTATAGCTCGCTTAGAGTTCGTTAAACTTTCAAACGCTTTATCATGTCGAGCGGTGATGTTAATTTCGTCCGCATGTGAAAGGCTAATCCTTCATTACATTTCCATGGAAAATAAAGGAATATATCCATGGAAATCAAGGGATGCATTAAAGATCTCGTACTACTTTAATTTACTATATTCGCAACACTTAAGAAAAAAATTTGAGAGAAAGAATTGGAAATCTTTTCGTTTTCTCGTTTAAGCTGAACATTTATTTCCTATAAGGGACAGTGTCTGCGAGTGCAAGTCTGGAGGAAAGCCGAGAACAGGTTCGCCTATTGCGAACGCGAAATACAAGAGTGCGGACTAAATTGAATATGTCGAGTTACCGTTAAGCGCTTCACGTGCATTACGGTTTTATTCCCTCTCAATCCACGGCGATGGACGGAAGAGACCATCGAACAGTAAAGGCGGCGCGGCCGCCATTGTAAGTTCACTCGAATCGGCGAAAAGTGAAAAAGAAAAAAGGAGTGAAGGGCAATAGACAGGTTCACCTCAGAGTCCGCCGCCGAGAATAGGGCCATAAGATTCGCAAGCTGTGAATAATAATAAAAAAAAGAAGTGAGAAAGTAGAGAGAAAGAGAGAGAGGGAGAGGGGTGACGAAATCGCAGATTTAATAAAGGCCGCTTGAGAGCGCGCTAAGCGAAAACCGATTTCATTATAATGTTCCCCTCACCGATTCATTCGTGTGTGGCACAAGCCGGATGCTGACTATCGTGAGATCGCGTTTCGTCGTGCTTTCTTTTACGTAGCTCTCTTTATCGCCAGTCATTTCGCTTTTTAGTTTAATTTTATTTTTATTTTTAATTTGTGCGTAAGAAAGTGCGTGATACGACACGTTTGTGCCTCAGAATCATGTATACATATATAAAAAAGAGATATCTCAGAGAATGCGAAGCTAGTTACAAAATCCAGAAAGAAATGACGCTTATGTGAGTTTAGCTAGCTCGTATTAACAATGCAAGCGAGCCTAAATATGCGCGTACAACTACAAGCAACTCTGCAATTTTCTGGTAGCACATACACACCTTTTCCTCATCTTTATAACGCCATAATGTTAACTATCGAAGATTAAGAAAGTTTTATCACAGGTGGAGGGTCTCGATTTTCCATCATTTTCGTAGCCATGTCGCATCGATGAAATCTGAACAAAGTGCTTCACCGTAACGTGATAATTTTGTTTCACCCTCAAGATGCTATCACATGCAGTAGCAAGTATGCGCTAATATTATATCGCATCATCTTTAGTAACACGCCCAAAGACTTGCAAATTGACAACGCAATTTATACACGTACCGTGTATGCATCTTAAATTTTCTCTTACGAAGAAAAAGATTCAATAAAGGTTCAAATAGATAAATAAACTTTTGCAATATAGACTAATAATAAAAGTCGAAAGAATTTTACGATTTAAATTTTAAAAATGAAAAAGAGATAAAATAATATTGAACTATTTTTCCTCTAATATAAAATTATGTTATTCTTTTTATAATATTATGTAATAAATTATAATTACTTTAAATTTTGATTTACAAATTGGAAATAAAATATATTTAAAATTGAATGTTGGAAAACTGAAATTTACATGCAATTAAATTTTCTAAGGAAATTAGAGTCGCTCGACGAATTTGCAGATGGAAAAGGTACACTAAACATAGAACACTATTTAGATATACCAGACGGCGGATTGATCGAATTTAACACGCGGCGTAAAGTCTTATTTGAAGCACACAAGTTCAAATGCAACTGGTAAACTCAATTTTATTACAGAGTATGTTTTAACATGACAAATTAAAATTTTCTTACAAAAGATTTTAAAACGTATTCTAAGAATTCGAGAGATGCCAGTCGTCGGAAGATTAAAAAATCACTGTTCCGAAGAATTACAAAGGACGGTACGCACTTATACGATAATATTTCTCATAATTTTCTCGCCGTATACATATAGCGAGCGACTCTAGTGCGCGGCGAGCACTCTGGATTTAAGCGCGAATAGTACGAAAACGAGACCGCGAGGATTACATATAATGAACCGTATGTTAATGTGTGGAGCACTTTTGTACTCATTCTAGACTGAGACGCGATTCTCGTGCATAAATACCGCCAGGAAGTAAAGGAAACAAGACTAGACTGCCGCTGACGCTCGGAGCGCAAAGAGCACTGTCGGACAAGACGGTAAACAAAGACGTAAATTGCGGATCCCGACGGAGTTGGAGATATGTACTCTCATAAATGAGATTTCAGAGTGAGTCCGCGTTTCAGTCATTAAGGACTAAGCTACTTTGCTGATGTTAACGCATCTACTAAGTATATTACGTGTATTACGTTCAGCCTCATGCTTCCAGTGATACATTACGTTTCTATCATCGATCCGTTTACAACGGAGAAGCAAATGTAGAATATCTAATCGTAAATTCTCGTGCAAACGTGAGTGAATTTTAGACAGCGTGTTTATACAATCAAAATGATACATTAGTCCGCTGATTAAGCGAACGAAAATTCAGTTAGTATGCATTTTATCTATCAATCGTTGTTGCGTTGTTTCGAGTGGTATCGACTAGTGAACTAGAAAATTAAGGGCGGAATGTATGATAATCACGTCACGAGATTGCATGATGGTAATGCAAATGACGACGTGCATATTAACATATTTTTATTTCAACGTAATGCACTCGCTCCCGCACTCAATGCGGCTTGACGTGTCCAATTGCACGGCAGCGTAGCGAATATGTTAATTCGCTAATGTTAATGCCCTTTTTTGTCGGTAGGCTCGTTATTTTGCTTGCGCATTTATTAAATTTTCGTAATTTTCAACGAGCGGACTCATTAAAAAGGCTATTCAATTTTAATCAACGTTTAGACGTGTGTAAATTTCACGTACCACGCGACAGTAATGATACACCGACTCGTTAATTAAGTACACAGAAAATCATATTACATCTCCCGGGTAGGGGTCTCATAACCGCATTGTTAAACACATAATCCTCGTCGCGCCGAAATTTCTGCTTTCCGGGAAGGAAAAAAAAAGTTGAAAGCCTGAAAATATATTTCCACGAGCGGTTGTTACGGCTGATCGGATTATAGGAGAGCTTTCCGCTACATGCGCAGATTACGATACGTAGCCGCGTAATATTGATATGCCATGTTATCGATGGTATCGCATACGCGCTGGGCAACCGCGTACTCGCTAAATCACCGAGTGAAACAATGCATTCGCATTCATGCTGTTAAAATCAATTAGAGAGGTACGTAAGCGTTCTAACAAATTCGTCGCGCAGTTTGTATGCTTATCTTACAATTAACTTCGTAATTAACCGCGGTATTATTAGCACGGAACGTTTTCCCGTTAATTCTACAAATACGATGTCATTCCCTATAGCTGCTGCGAATCCACATAAAAAGCTTTACGTACCGCTCGTATTTTTTAATATTAAACATTGATTAATGTGAAAAAGTTTTGTTTTGAACGGTGGTTGAGTTTATAAGCGAAAAAATATTGATATATCGAAGAACATACAATATTCTACTACTGATATTTCATATTTTTCATATTTTTCATATTTGGAAGAAGATATTAAAATTTTTGGCTAATAATTGTGAATAATTGTGAAATTTAAAGTTTCTAGTAATTACTCTTACTACTCGCTGAATGTACATAATACAAAATCTCAGAATTCTGCAAGTTCTGAAAAATCGATAATTAAAAAATTTAGGATTTTAAGCGCCAGTGGATGTAGCGGATAAAATTAAGCGCCTAATTTTATAGGCCAGAAACGCATAATGGATAATCTCATATCTCCGACCATCACTTCTCCGCTTAATCTCCAATAAAACTCTCCCGTTAGATATATCAAGAGTAATTTGCATCACTCCGCGCAAAACTCCGCGGAAAACAGGAGGGCTCGCAGCCGCGCGAGAAACGCGGCGCATTAATTACTTCGTTTCACAACCCCTTTGACCGCGCGTCGCTCAAAGGCGCGCGATACTTCGAGATGGCAAGGAAAGAGGGAAAATCTCAAACATAGTTTACGGATCTTTCGCCCGTTCGTTCCCGCAAAACGCAGAGACTCCAAGAAATTTCAGGCAAGTAATGATTTACGCGGTAGACATTTCGAGGAACGACGCGATCCATCTTAAGATGTCAAAGTCCCGCATACTAATAGCGACGCACGGCATCCCGTATCGTCGCCCCGCTCTCTCTTTCCTGCGCCCCTTCGCTTCGAGATGCACGGGAGAATATTGCCGTCCTTAGGGAACATCCGTCACATCCCGTTCGCCGAACGACAGTGCGAAACCTCCCCGCTTGTGTACGTCCGTCCGCACGTTCGCACCGTAATGAGCGCCGACGTCGCTTAAGTCGGGAATCACGTCGATGATAACTGATTTGACGACCTGTAAAATTAGTTTCCGGTTTCGTTCGAGCGGACATAGAACCGATACGTGCCGGATACGGGAGGGTACAGCAGATGTATACAACGCGCAAACAAAAGCGACTGCGGTCTTGCGCGAGTAACATTTGGTGAACTTCCTGCAATATATCTGCGGTACGTGCGGGCGGTGCTAAGTCAGGACGTGTAAAAATAACACGACATCACGCGCGGGTTTAATGAATGCGTGAGCATCGCGATACCGGGTCTACGCCGTTATTTCGCGGCGATTGTAATGTTTGGAGAAAGATAGGAGTATTTTGCCGGGAGGGAGGGACGATAATGAAGGAGCGGTGGGTGTACGTTATGAAAATAAAGAGAGAAATGATTGATACAAGCAACGCAACAATTGTCATGAAGAATCATTAAAATAAAGCAATATTAAAATATACCTATATTAAAGTATTAAAATATTTATAAACATGTCAAACTATATCTCTCTTCGAACTATGTAGCGATATTAATGTATGTCTCTCGTTCTAGATTTTATACATGTCGAAGCAAGTACAGTAACATTAAAATAAAGTAAAAAATTTATGCCATATATATATATATATATATATATATATATATATACATACACCGGATATCCTCTTAATGGCAGATTCCTTAGAAAATTTCAAGACGAAAATCCTAATACAAAAATGTCGAGGGTACAATAGTTTTTAAATGNGAANCGATTATATTTTACGAATGACAGGGNTGAAATTTTGCGCGCTCAGGCACGGCGAAATAACAAGTGCTAAAAGTGCTCCTATGAACATAAGGAGCATTTTTAGCACTTGTTATTTCGCCGTGCCTAAACGCGCGAAATTTCAGCCCTGTTATTCGTAAAATATAATCGCTTCCCATTTAAAAACTATTGTACCCTCGACATTTTTGTATTAGGATTTTCGTCTTGAAATTTTCTAAGGAATCTGCCATTAAGAGGATATCCGGTAGTTTTAGGACACCCTGTATATATTTCATTCTAGTATCATGAATATTATTATTTTTATGCTTTGATTTTTTTTTTAATTGTCTTTTCTCAAACGCTCCATGCATATACTGCATGGATAATTTTTTACTACAATATTTAATGCTACATCGATTTCAGAAAATCAAGCCACGCAAACAAAATCGACTGCATCAATTACAATAAAAGTAGAGTATGCGAAACGTGTACAAAGTTATCGATGGATACATAATTGAAGAATTAATTTTATCGTTCGCGTGTTGAATTTTACAAAATCTTGAATTTTTACTTAAGGAGAGATGCTATTTTATATAATTAAATAAAAATGCATATGTTTTTATAAAATTAGAGTATCCTTTTTTTTATCAAAATAAATATTTATTTCAATGCACGTAAGAAAATCGATGTATGTGTCGCAAAAGACAGTTGATTACACAATTACAAGTTATCTTATAAGTAGCGTCTTATTCGTGTGCACTGTTGCAACGTTAAAAGTTAGAATGACATGTCAATTGTAAGAGATATAAAGTTGAGACGCATCAACTGTAAGTACATTCGAATTGAGAATAATAATGTGTCGTCTCAATTGCGCATTTCCGGTGGATTGCGCGGGTAACTAGGCATTAATCGAATGATATACATGCGCGCACATATACATATACATACAAATCCAATCCGATTTTCAACGATCCGAGTCATGAAGCTGTTCGGCTCTAAAATTATCGATATTTCACACGCAACATACGTGTCGACATATAATTTTAACATATATATACAGGGTGTCCTAAAACTACCGGATATCCTCTTAATGACAGATTCTTTAGAAAATTTCAAGACGAAAAGCCTAATACAAAAATGTCGAGGGTACAATAGTTTTTAAATGAAAAGTGATTATATTTTACGAATGATAGGGCTGAAATTTCGCGCGCTCAGGCACGGCGAAATAACAAATGCTAAAAGTGCTCCTTATGTTCATAGGAACAATTTTAGCACTTGTTATTTCGCCGTGCCTGAGCGCGCGAAATTTCAGCCCTATCATTCGTAAAATATAATCGCTTCCTATTTAAAAACTGTACCCTCGACATTTTTGTATTAGGATTTTTGAAATTGTCTTGAAATTTTCTAAGGAATCTATCATTAAGAGGATATCCGGTAGTTTTAGGACACCCTGTATATATGTATATGTATACATATGATATACATATCTTCGAACGGATTGCAACTGCAACGTTGCGAGCGCGACTCGACGGGGGTAGTCGACGTTATCTCGTATTCTGATTAATACGCTGCGAATTGGGAGGCTCAATTTTCATGCACAGCACTGCAATATCTAGATTAGAATTATTTACAAACAGCCGACATCTCCGGGGCTTCAGCCAAGTCGGGCATTTCGCTGCGATTACGACGGTCGTGGCGGGAATGGGATCGAGGAGAAGGAGAATGTAACTGCAACGGCGAATTAATTACGCGCGACATTATCGCGTTTCCAGGTTCGAAGCTGCGAGGTGCAGACAGTTCGGTGCGGAAGCTTCGACGAGGGGATTTTGCCCTCCGACGCCCGACACCGAGTCTGTTTCCTCCCCCATCCTCGTTCCCGCTGCTTCGCACATTCCGCTACATATTTGATTTATCTGGAAAGTTGCTGCCCCAGGGAAAAGGGCATGTACGCTAGAATTGCCTCGGAAATACACGGCAATCTTTTCCCGATCGTTGCTTTGTTCGCAACACGCGTTATCATTCGTTCCAGTTGCAGTTCCAGACGCTTCTTCAAACGCCGCCTTGATAATGCACGGGCGGGCCAGTCGACTGGAAAATAAATCATAATCTCGATTGGATTGAAATTCACTGCGGCCAACTTTTATTCCCGCCCGTGTTGTTCACCTTATTGCGCGCTTCGTCATTTCTATCGCGTAATTTCTCGTTTGTCCGCGATAAATGTTGACTATAAATAAGAATCAGGGATGCCTTCGAAAATTTTCTGAATACCACAATTGAATGTCGCGCGGTAGTTAAGTGTCGGAGGAGACAATAATGGGATCTGATCGTCATTGTGTCTCGGCTTTATCTTTAGCAAGGATTTGTGCTTTATTTACGTGTCTTACACTAGTAAACCGATTTGCGCTTTCTCCATTTCGCAGAGAAGAATTAGCGCAACGCTGCTTTACGGCACTTCGCCGCGTTTCTTTTTTCGAGCGTACTTGAGCATTTCTGACAAAGGATCAATAACGAAGCCGCATTAACGAAAGGAATAAGAAAAACGAAATAAATTACATTCTTCTCTGTAGTATAAGACAAAAAACGAATGAAGTTTGTTTTTCAGTAGACTACGTAGATTGCAAAGAATGCTGATTTCTTAATTTTTAGACAATTTATGAGAATTGCTCTTGATATCACTGTATCTATTATTGTTGTATTATTATTATTACATTTAAAATCGATTGCTTAATAAGTTTAAAATTATCTGAGAAAATGTCACTTAATTCTTTTAAATTCTTTTAAATTATCAAAGCCGTGCATCTCTTAGGCGCAGTTATCTCAGAGTTACAGATTTAATACGTGGCGCATGCTACGATACAACAGTTTAATCCTAAAACCACATGACACGTCACACGCGTCATACGGATGATGGCGTGTATCGTGACAGATCTTCATTGTTACAGAAATATCCGACGTAGCAACAATGTGTCACTGTCCAGATTGCAGATAGACCACACAAGATAGCAAAACCTACGAGGGCAGGCGTAGCCCTGCAACACACACGTAAACCACACGCCACGATTAGCGAGAACAAACTAATTTCCTATCTGGCGTCCGGTCCACGCAAGTAGTTATATCTAAAGTCAGCGATCTCTTATCTTTATGTATCCCGTTGGTATTAGGATTCGCGCCGTGCTAGCTTCGCACGATATATCGCTACATCTATTGAAAAATTCGATCGTGTACATACGGATAGGAAAAAAAAAGAGTGATATAAATATATCGTGTACGCACGTGCACACACACACGCGATGTCGTTAAAAAAGCTGCATTCATCCGTGCAATATGACAATGCTCTTGAATTTTGAGGCTCGATGTAATAACGATTGATGTAAATAATCGGGAGTAGAATTACGCGTCCCGTGTTTTGCGAGATATTCCATTAAATGTAATTGTCAGTTAAAGTAAAAAATATGTGATATCTTTAATTAAGATATTGATTTTTGAAAATATCGAGGGCACACACGAAGTGCACAATAGAAAATATTGGATTAACTAACAGGGATGTGATCGCCGTTCAATTTTTTCGTGATTATTTACGCTATACAGCTGTCGCGTAAACATGCAAATTGGGATTATATTTGACGTTATATCGCTTCGCACATGGACAATGCACCACGCGGAAATAATTGTGATTTTTTTTACCGCGAGGTTGAAACTCTCGTGTATACGGTTACATGAAACTTTCAATTTATTTGCTACCAAATGAATCGGTCGAAATAACTGGGGCAGAGCAACACTGAAGCACTATCGTGCCATCGCGATCTCTATTTCTTTCCTACTTAATCTCGAGTTTCTTCTTTTAGCTCGAGTCTGAAGAACTCTCATTCAATATCGGAGCCAAATGTCGGGTAACGATCTCGGAATGTCTTTCTTCTAGTCCCTGGAGCACGCTTGGAATTCTACCACACTCCACTTTCACTGCCCGAAAACTCGCGAGTAATAAACTTAAGATCTATCCCAATGAATCTTTCTCACTTCGAACCCGTCCAAGCTCTATTTCAAAGTGTCACGAAAGCACAAGTGGATTGATTCTACAGTAAAATTTAAAAGCGTGTAAAAGTCTTTATATGCTTACCTTCCGAATTTATATTAAATATATTTTATTATTTCAAATAACCGAATATAAAGTCTTTTGAAAAATTCAAAAGACTTTATATCCGGTGAAGTAAATTTAGCTTTTCTATTAGATAATAAGCTAAATTTAATTATTATTGTCACTTTTGTCTTTTCTAAATTGGTAGTAATGTAATTATATTACTGTGATTATTAATTATTGCACCGATCAATAAAGTGTACTTCAATTTGCTGTAACAAAAAGCTGAATAATTAAGCTTAATCTGCTTAAAGTAAAATTCATGTTTTCATATAGATTCAAGTACAAGTGAATAAAATGTATCGAAAAATAAAATATTGATCTTTCACAGTCACAAGTAAACATTACTTTTTCGTTAAGCTTTTCATTCGCACTTAGTTATTAAAGGATGGAATAAATTCTACTTTGTTGGTAAGAGAAGAGTTAAAAACTACGAATGTATTAATGTCAAAAACTTACTTAATATTTAACTTTATTTTCCTTTTAAATTCTTGTTTGTTAGCTTAATTATTCATCTATATGAAGATAATTTTATAATTGTATAGAAACTAGAAACGAGTGGCACACAGTTATAGCGTTTCATAAACTTTTTACTTGAAAACTGAATTTTACAGACTAACACATTTTATTTTTATGTTTTTTTTTATAGAGTAATAAGTTTCAAATGTCATATTAAAAATTGAATTTGAAGCAAAACAAAACAATCAAATAGCGCAGTACGATAACATTGAAAGTAATTTCATTTTTAAAAACTACGTAACATATACCTATATGTATACATATGTATAAACAATCTGCAATCCGTTTTTTTATATCATTGGCTGTAGCTTTACAACTTACTTAATATACATATGCCTTAGGCAATTGTAGGAACCGAAAAAGTGCAACTTTTTTTATGAAAAAAATATCTCGTATAGTATTTTCATACATTGTTATCTGTAACGTTCCCCGTAGGTAGAAATTCATTTACTCCTCTATCGCATGTTTAATATGAGAGGCAAAAGAGCTTTTAAAATTTTCATGTTTAACATGCTTAATATTTTGATGGTCAACAATATAACGGGCGCTACTATACTGATACGTGAAAAGCTCCGAGTAAAAAGGTTTATTATTTTTTAATTTTATTTTATATATTTTTCTAACAAGGATCTTGCCCATAATATATAAACTTGATTTATTCCCGCTTTGAAACTGTACTTTAGTTCAATGAAGTGGAAACTCATGTAAAACAATTAATTATATTTGACAAGTTATACATGGTGACATTGCAGAAAACGAATTAAACCGAAGGAGAATTGTGCCCAGATACATACAATATATTACTCAAATTTTTCTATGAATAATTTTGGTTAAACTTTTGCGCAACTTCCTGAAGATATGTCGATGTCTGCGGCTGTGACAAACTCTTTTCTATGGCAAAGTTACTTCGGTATCACATGTCGCCTTGTATGTATACAGAGCGCATAAACTATGTGTCATCATTGGCGCACGTGCTCCAAGTACATTAGTCTCATTTCACCGATGGACATTTCCTACCGGTCCATCCGGCAAAAGTGGTCGCGTCCGTCCATCCGTACTACATCATCTACATCATCACCGCTCGTGAAATACGACGCAAGTCCGAGATCCGTGTTATCATCGCACTAAATCATCCAGACATGCCGCCCAAGCACGGAGTCTCTTTAATGTCTCTTTATATGCAGGCACCATTAAATTACTCTGACAATTATTATCTCCGTTATTATCGTGAGAATGTGTAAAAAGAAAAAGAACACATCGCCGAGTGTATTACGTGAAAAACAGTACGCGACTCGAATTTCGATACTCGGAGAAAACTCCCGACGCGCGAAAATGTCGCTCCGTGTCTCGTTAATCGCGAGATACGTGTCCTCGATCGTGGTTATCCTCATCTGGAGCACTTCCAAACTATCGAGCGTGGCATCTTTACTTCGTAAACCAGTCGACATCGCGTTATGATAATAGCGTTATGAATAATATATGCGCTGTAGGCGTAGTAAGAGCATATTTGTCATCCCGTATGTATGTACTTGGCAATAGGGGTTCACACACCGGATATTGGTTATCAAGGGCAGCTATAATCATACAGAGTTCTCGCCGACATTGCTATTTCAGCGTGTTGCAGTATGCTTTTCTTTGTATTCTGAAACGTGTTTATCTTGGATATAAATTTTATGTCCACATTTCGTGATTCTTATATTACAGGGAGGAAATGCGCGTTTAGATAAAAAGAATTATTTTTCATTTATGACAATAATAAAATTTATAAATATAACACTATAAGCAATTTCATTCAAACGTTGAAGGCTTTCCAAAAAATAAAACTGGAATATAAATCAAAAGGAAAAAGGAGCTTCGAAGATGAAAGAGATTACGTTTGATCTCCGTTAGTATGTAAATAATAACTATATGAAATTATATAAATATGCTGACAAAATATTCCACGAACGCAAAAAGCGAAGTCTCGATCCTTTGAGATCCGGATAGTTCTCTCTGCCGCAGGGTATTTGAATGTCAATCGATTGATCTGAGTTTCGCCTTCGAATATATGAAGCCCGAGATGAAATATCCTGCGAAATATCCGCGGAAAGGCAAGACAAAGCTTGTGCTGCATCAGTCGATGTGGAGCACAGATGTCGGTGACGTACGACTGCATCGATTGGTGCACTTCATCGACTGCAGCACGGTAGGCTAAGAAGCTTTTGCTCCAACTATCGATGCAACGTTCCGTATAAATGTCCTAACGATCTCTTTGTTTCCGGACGCGTAACGAGAAATCCACGGGCATTTTGATCCGAAGCTCGCAGATACAAATAAATAAGAACACAAAGTTGAGTTTTACGTAGCAAGATATTCACTGGATTACATCCCCTTTTCGATAAAACATTTATTTACTGTCTGTGTACGAGCCGGATCAGAATTTTTACGCTGTCACTTATCGTACTGTTTAAACATACCGTAACGTTTAACTAGCTATCTCTAATTAAACAAATGCCTTGAAGCGCAAGGAATTTCTGAATATTTTAAAGTCTGATTTTACTAAATGCATGTATGTAATTTCATAGATAATATCAGAGCGGAATGTGGGTAGCAGCTTCATAAAAGTTAAGGGAAAAAAAAATTAACTATGCACATTATCGCGAATTACATATTTGTAGCTTAAACAGTGATTTTGTTAGGTCACGAGAGAATCTATTTAACTTAATACTGTAACATGGGAAGGACTTCCCTTAATAATCCAGAAATTAGCCGTCAGTACCACGCCCGTTTCCCGTCATGTACAATGTGGAGCCGATTATTATATGGTAACTAGAAATTAACAGTACTGATGAGCTATACAGTAAATACATTTATGAAGTAGGCTAATCGGATGAAAAGAAAATTTCATTACGTTGGGAATAAAGGATTATGAATTTTCATTACAGCATAATTAATATATCCATAATACACAAATTTTTAATGAGACGGTTGGTTAAAATTTCAGCAGAACGAACAAGCAAAAACTGATTGTTTGCCTCGTAATGTTATAGGTGCAGCATTTTTTTATTAAAGTAGGGTCAGTGCACCATTTGTGGCTACTGCTCCATTTCCAGCCACTGTCTTCGTCAGTTATCAAATTATTTAGGTTATACTTCTTGTTGACTCATCGTAGTAGATAAATTTTGTTTTTACAGTATTTCTGTTGATCACACTCACACATTCTTGCTGAATGCGTGTATAATTGGTTTTATGACAAATCTAAATACTGGCCAAAAACGATGAAATTGGAACTTATAACATAATTCTTATTTTTAAAATAACTATTTAATTTTATTTGCTTGCCAATTTTAAATTTATTATCTAAAAGATTTTTAAGAATATATTAAAGATAACGAAAAGAATTTAATTAAAACGCGTTTATATCTTTGAAAAATCCTTAAAGTGGCGACAAATGGTGCGCCGACCCCTATTTGAAGAATTTTGAATTATTCACGCGGAAATGGGTAGATATGCGAACGAAACAATATCTTGAGCCTATCAGAAGCATATCATTAATAATGAGTGAGCTTCTCACTGTCATATTCGCTTTTATTCGCGCGCCACATAAAATGGACGCATCTATAGCGGGGTGTTGAGGGGTGAATTGGATCTGTATTTCCGTACATCCACGCTACAGCTCGAGCGAGTTGTGCAGCTCGGCTTAGAATAGAATTGGAACCGAATTTCTATCTCGGTACACCGTTTTCCGGAGCAAAAGTGGCTTTCCCGGCGGGCTCGCCGCAAAAGAAAAACGAACGCGCGGATGTAAATCCTGCGGCGTACGACACGAATAAATCACCGAAAAAAACTTTTCTAGAAGTTCATTCAACCCCTCCTGCCGACAGTCAGCGAGGATAAAGGCGTTCTCCCCCTGGTTCACGTGAGCGCACGGAACCCGCCTGTCTTGCACATTCTTACACGAGAACTCTTGCATGAAACTCGTGTTACGATCAGCGATCTCGCACTACGATCGGTAACAAGCTCCTCATTATATCCTCTGTTCTAGCCAAATTTTCCGATGTTTGCGCATCACATTTGTAGCCATTGGCAGCCGTATTCCTTCTGTTTTTTTTTTTACCTCTCCGCGTATATTTAAATCTGAATTATATTTCGCCTCAAAATGCGTTATCAAGCCTTTTATATATTTTACGACGTTCTTTGAAGGCAGAAACTTGGAGCGGGGACGCTGATTGGCGGCACGTCGGAAAGAACTGTCAGCGAATAAGGACCTACGGTCGCTTTTTCTTTTCCTTCCCGTTCCCGCGGACGTTCGAGCGAACTTCTACCTTGGATGCGATTACCATTTTATCGAGTCTGATTTGCGAGCACTTTACACGAACCTTGTTACTGCATGGGCATTGTGAGCGAAGGGCCGCACTTACTAGCATTGTCGTCGCGCCTTTAAAGATTTAGTCGGACCTTAGAGATGGCGAGCGTGTGGATGTAAACGTGTAAATGTTGCATGTAACGTAACACTATCGCACACTTATACGGCGTAACACGCTATATCACGGTATATTCGGGCGTTTGTTATCACCAGGTACGGCCCGCGATCGATCATATGTCCGGCGAAGAAAAATAGGGTAAGGGTCTGCATCGCGGATGCGGCATAACGCGCGCGAATCTTCTGCAATTGATTACGGAGGTCCCGGGATACAATGGGCAAACAACATATGACGTTGAATTTCAATTTCGTGAGTCGATCAATGTTTACCGGCATCTCACGCCGGTTTCGGTATCGCGAGTTCGCGTGGTGTTTGCACGTGACGAATGTACTCTCGGTAATGCGCAAATAAATCGATTTCAATCATAAACAGCGGTTGAATCACACGAAGGAAACTTTCGACAAACAATTGTTTCATTATCATCGCAAATTAATACAAACACGTGTCGATATGCGTATTATTACGGGGAGCGATTCCAGCACGCCAATCCCTGCTAGGTGTAATTTCAATTTATCAATAAACAAGATATGTCGCACGCAGATCCCGTTCTGGATTTTGCAATAAACTTGTAGGTACGTATTTTCCTAAACGAAAATATGATGGGGGTGCAATTACATAACGCAAAACTTGTATGCGGAAGCTTTATTGAAATTTCGTTATTCGATATTTCTCTTATTGTACGACTTCAAATAAAATCCTCTGCTTTCTCTCTTTCTCTTCGCGTCGACGCGCACGAAAAGAGAGCGGTATGCGTTTATTTAATTCAGACAACGCGATTATATTAAAACTTGTCCTTTTGAACGGCGCAAATTTGCGTATCTATAATTGCGATAGTTCTCCTTTATTAAGAGACAGCATTTGTCATCCATGCAAACACGGCAAGTGGACCATCGCGCAGTGTCTTCCGTGTATATAACTGCGCTGCACGGTTAATAACAAGTTTCGTCGTCGAAACGGAGGAGATACGGAACACCGGTGTCCTATCGCGTCGCATTGTAAACTGCGAACGTACTCGCAAACTCCGTTGCGGCACCTTCTCAAAGACGGTAGACGCTAACGAATGGCATGGAAACGAGCGCGAAGCTTAATCCGAGGGATCCCTTTTGTATTACCATACCGCTGAGTAACGGTAATAAAGATACGAGAGGGGGTAGCTACGCTTAGCGTTTCTTCGTCCCGCCGCCTCTCTTCGCCGAGACGAACGGCAGGACGCGTTCTTTGCGCGAAAAAACCACGGGGCAAAATTCGCCGACGGCAATCAGGCGTAATTGCGCCCAGGAAATGCAAAACATAATCACCGGCGGAATCCTATTTTTCCGACTTCTCGTGAAAAGCAACCGGAAGGGTCTCGGTTGGTGGAAACTAGTCATGCGAGATTCGCGTAATTACGCCGCGTAATTACCAGATAACAGATAGGCAGGCGAATATTCTCGTTTTTCTTTCGCCACACGTCGGGAAAACGTGCCGCCGTCATTGGGTGCAAAGCGCATGCCGCTCCCTTAAATCTTCCGGCGCAACGAAAAAACGGGCACTTCTGCTAAGTGAATTTTAAAGCGGCCCGCAGAAGCCGTTAGCGGTGGAAATTCAGGCTGTTGATAACGACCACATTACGACCTCTTTAAAACGATCGATGAAGTTTTGATAACAATGATTGTGAATATCGAGGCAGAAATGAAGAAATCTCCATAGCTGCATATTTAAGGATTAATTGAAATAATAAGGACCTATTAAAAAATACGATCAGCGAAGCTTAAAATACTAAATAAAAAAAATATCAATGTATCATAGAATACTTCGTATTCTATTTAATATCAGTTTTTATTCCCCTAGGTTTCCTACGGTTTTTAATGTGTAATGGCCACCTTATGTAATTACCTATCTATTATACAGAGAATTTCCTTTTTTTTTTGCAAAAGCAGTCGGTATATCTGCTTTTGATTAAAATGCCGAGCTCTTTTTCGAAACAAACAAACGTTTCGTCTATCCGATTCACTGGTAAATCGTTCGCAAACTTTTTTCGGTGGTTCATACGAAATCCCGATACGTTGATTCGCGTGAATCCGCTGATGATTACCGACGCCTGCCCATGTCCTGTGTGAAAATCCGATTAGATCCGGTTTAAAATCGACCGGGCGCGGGGATCCATTCGCAACGGATGCGAGCCGTGTACCGGCGAGGGTCAACGCATTGGTGGTGGACAGAGTTTGGAGGGAGTGTGTTTGAGCTCGGTAGGTCGAAGGGTGGTAGGATAGCGTGTGGACGGGAGGAGAGAGAGACGGACGTGCGGCTTGCAATTACCATTCATTACTTTGTTGGGGGCCAATTGACATAACTGATTGGTATTCGGCACCCCGTGCCACCCTCAAAGGACCCTGCCGACCGTCACGAAGGGAGCTAATGTAGTTACGTTACGTCTGCGCCGCGAGCTACATACATTTCCGATCGCATCGTCCACGCTCGCTCACGGCGTCGCACGCGCGGAGTTAAATCACGAGCAGAGCACTCTTTCAAGGATTAATACGGTTTCGAGCGCGGCGAACCCCGCGGCGCGTGCACGAGAATCTGATCTCGCCGGAGAGATATGTGTGTTTTCGCTCTCTCCTCTCCAGCTTATTTTATTTCTCGTCTTGTCATTTTTTTTATTGTTTTTCAGTAAGCGTAGCCGATTCTTAGCCACTAATTTAATTTAGAACGTACCAGACTTTTCAGTCTATGTCAGCTTTCTCGAAACCTGTCAACTCTGTAAGAGGGTTCGTGTAAAATTTAATTTAAGAGGAAGATGCGAATTCAACGACAGGAATTCAAACGATAATTTGCGATAATGTTAAAACTGATAAATTATATTATATATTTAGGTTTGTCGATTTAGAAATCTGTGATGTGTTATTTCTTTATCGTTCTTACGTCACAAATAAATAATATTTTATATTGTCATCGATCTAAAGTCAACAATTTTTTTCTCTCGTTACAGGATTCTTGCGCGGCAAAATGCTGTTGCTGATGTAGATACTCGGCGTAAAGCGTATCGGCAACTTTCGAGGGGTGCGCAAAGCCAGGTAAATAACAATGAGTCTATCAATAAGTAACTTTGTAATAATTGTTAGGAAAGTAATATTTGCATCTCAATTACTATGCGCAAAGTGTAACGTGCGTATAACGTTACGTTCGCTGTAATAGATATTTTCTCTTATACAAGTTGTATTAAATCGCTCTAACTCGCTATTAATCAATTTTTCAAACAAAATATTAAAGTGGCTCGGTAACATATAATTATAAATAAATTAAGTTTAAATAAGATCAAAGTAAAAAGTTTAAAAGTCATTTGTCCCGAAACGACGAATTTTTGCAAATGCCCGCGATTCTGATAAATATAAACTGTAATCAAGCGTTCCCTTTTATGATACATCTTTTACCTCTACCTCTCAAAGTTCTTGCTCCGCAAATTTAACCGACTATCGCAACCTAAATCGAAGTCTTTTTCCTTGACCAAGCACTATTTCTACACGAAGGAGGTACACGAGGAATGGAAAGTCAACTGATAAATAGTTCCTAATGTTTCTCCGCTACGGGTTTCTCCCTCTTCGTGGTACAACGCGCCGAGTACACTTACGTCTGCAAGAATTTCGGGCTCGCTTAGCTCCGTTCTCAAGAGAAATTCTAACTTACCGTTAAAAGAAGCGAAGCGAAAAATTCTGCTTCATTGCGAACGGATGACATTTCCCTTCGCGAGTAGAAGCTCTCTCGGCGGCATTCTCGCGTTCCTTATCGCGGCAATGTGGAACCATCATTTCCCTGGAAAAGCCCTCTTAGAATGATCACCGAATGAAAGAACGGATATTTAAAGGAGCTGCTGGAATTGCATTCCAAGCGACCATCAGGCTCAAAACTTTGCGGGAGAGCGCGTAAAATTTTATATAAATTTTAATTAAACGATAAAATAATTATCACACTGAGCAATTTTCTAACTTGCATTATCTTTACCGTAATTTTAAATTAGAATTTTCATACATATTTGCTGCTGCTAATGGAATTTATCTAATTTATTTTTATTAAAAGAATCGAATCGATAGTTTATTTCATAAGTTGCATAATTTAAAATAACAATTTTTGTAATCAGAAATCTCTTTTTCTTCTATGAGCTTCTCCAAGACATTTAGATAATACGATAAATACTTAAAAGATCATAAGATATCATAAACTCTTAGATAAGTATTCAGACATCGTTTAGATATTACTTAATGTTATTTTCTTTGCTATACTGTCATTTCCACTGAAATGGCGTATATAAAATTTTTTCGATATTTTATCGAGTATAAGAAGCGGAAGTTTTACTTTAGACGTTATCTCATGATAATGCGTTCTCACGAATGCATAGAATATAGCATGGAAAGAAATATATTTCGAAGTGAAGCACATTCAGCACTGTGTAACGTTATTTATTGCTGCGCGTCAGCTGTTTTCAAAGTCGACAGTGCAGCGTCTTTGAGTGAAACGGACATGTGAATTTTAAAAATGTTCATGTGGAAAGAAAAGTCGTTACCGAAACGGAACATGTGAATCTTAAAAATATTCATGTGGAAAGAAAAGTCGTTAAGAAAAGTCGAAATACCATACCGCTATGTTGATAAAATGCAATATTGTTACAATTGTAATTCAATTAATTGCAAATCCTTTTTCCTCTCAATATCATTTAAAACGATTGCGACTGTCCGATTTTATTGAGCCTTTCGTTTGTCTGCGGATGTCGTTTGATTGAACGGCGCCAAACTTGCGGCAGAATAAAATGTAAAATGCGCCATTTTTCTATTTATATAAATATGATAAGTTTTCATTTTATTTTATTAGAAATATGCACACTATATACATAATAATTGAATGCTTTTTTTAATAACAAAACTTGACAATAATTGTGCAAATGTACAACACGATAAGAAAGTAAAACTTTAATATAACGTGATGAAATATAATCAAACATATATAGACATGCCCTGATTTTCTCGACTTCGCATCATAATTAAGTTGTCAAGCAGCGATAATGCGTTTATCGCATTTTTATTAAAGTAAACAGCTCGTATGATTGCGTTCATATGATTGCGTTCGTCTGCAGTCAAACGGCTAGATTAACGCTATTCTGTTTCTCACATAAACACTGCGGACAAATCAAGGCTTTGTTGCGAGACGCGATACAACATCGAGAATGGCACAGTATTGCACGTCAATGACAACGTTTACACGACCCACTTTACGCCGGCTTAGTGTACCAGCTTAGTGTATCTCGAGTGTTAAATGTGATATAGACTGTGATTTTACGCTGCGGTCACTACATCCGTGTAATTACGTGTCCGTACTGGAAGATGGATGTAAAGTTCGCAGCATGCAGAAAACGTGAAAATTTCGAATTTAAAAGTCACCTGATATTCATTACGAAAAAGAGTGTTTATTTGGCGGGAAATAAAGCCTGAAAAATAATATGGAATTTATTTTGTCAATATTGATAATTTGTGTCAAAATCTAAATCTCTAGAGAAGAGAGAACACGCGCATATACGTTATGTACTTCGATACGATGATAACGGAAATAACATAGAAGCTTGAAAGCTATCTAAACGATGTCTGGAGACCTGTCTAAAGGATTATGGTATCCTATGGATGTACTTTAGACATTTCTATTGTCTAGATGCTTTCGTAAAGCACAACAGGGTTTTCAGATTACAATTTTGAATCGTGCAAAAAAAAAAACACACAAATATATTGTCAATTCGTTTTCTCTCTTTTTTTTTTTATCCAATTAATCCGATGTTGGGACGGTTTCCCTTCGCGCTACGCCTGAATACAAATCGACCACCAGCCGATGACTCTTATTGCAAAACAGCAAAACGATAGAAACGTGCGTTTCAAAAGAGTATTCAATACGCACTGCGCATTGCACGTATCCATTGCACATGTCTCCCTTTTCCGCATTTATTTCCGTTCATGTCGTCGAATACACGCGTGCCGATGTTCAATGAACGTGTTAAAAACACGAGATATTTATAAATATCGAAATGGAAAAAGCGATTGCGTTATCATACGTCAAAAATTCAGTCAATAATACGCGAGTAACATCGCCGGCAAAACAATGAAAATAAAGTTTAATTGACGTTGCGCAACGTATCCATGTGCCGTGCATACTTTCATACGAAAGAGTATGAAATTCATTATTATATTTTACACTGAATTGTACTATTAACAAATACGTCACGTTCAGATTCTGAAACATTCTGGCGACACGGCAACATTTTAGAAATTTGCGAACATTATTCTGCAATATACGTACGTGTAATGACTAAGGATGAGTGATGGCACGTGTTAGCAACGTTTCATATTTTGAATTTCTTTGGAAAGAAATGCTATTGTATACCGTCCTTTACTCAGATTGATATTCTCGCTTCTTTCTATTCTATTCTATTCCGTATCCAATTAATAATTTAATTGCATTTGCTCGCGGACGGAAGAACCGTTAGCCACTACAGCGGATTTGACACATTATTGTTTCACGGAAAAGCTAATTAATATGTCGGCGAGGCACGCAAAACAAAGCCTCATTTTCGCGACCGATCAATGATTCAGGACAATGTAATTATCAGCTCCATTTACACCATTGACAGTGATGATTCATTACTGGGTAAAAGGTGAGCGGTGAACGGACCATATGCGCCGCTATTTTTATGGAACCATTATGAAAAGCTTGCCTAATTCAGTCTGATGTCATTAACGTCTGCGATTCGGCGATAAATTATTCAGGATAATTGGATTCAGGGCGTGCATAAAATCCACTTAGTATATGGCGCCCATTCAGTAAGGGTAGTCGCGGCACATGCACATAAAAAGGGGGAGAGGGCGGGCTAATGCTCGGACAGAGATTATTTTATGCTAGGCTCTATGGCGCGCGTAAATCGACGCTATACGCAAACGGCCATAGACGCGGTGTTTATAGTCACCTACTATACAGTACAAAATAATAACTATTCGGAAATTACTAATCCTCCGTGTGAGTTCGCAACTATAATCCTTAAAGTGACGTAACATATCGTAATTTCAGATAATAAGTAAACAGGTTGTTCCTCGTTGTATTTTTTGATATCTTGAGGCACATAAAAAAATTGAAAAATATTGAGTTATCAATGTTGTTTAATCGCTGTTATTAATCTGTTATTTAATCGCTCAGATTTTTTTTAATTTAGATAGAATTTGTTATTGAAACCGATAATAAAATCACTTTAAATAAATCTGAACATAACATAAAATGATATTGACAAACACACGCATTTTTATTTATTCCATTCTCAGTTTTGTTATCCGGAGCATTTTAATAATTGCTTTGTCTGTTGTACGTCAGTTACTTTGTTACTGTTGAAAATGGCCTCACAAAGGTCCGTTTGCAAATACACCGATCTTTAACATCGCAGATTGCATTCGTGCGTCTTACTGCATTATTAAATGAAACGCGAAACAATTTCTACGAAACGAAGGCGCGCCTATGTACACTACCTCAGCAGTTGCCTCGTACTGCAGTACGCAGGGCATACAAACAAACATTTTTCATTTAGAATACTTTTAAATATCAAAGAACGCGCGTACTGGAGGCGAGGAAGGAACGCAATTCTCTACGGACTACCATTGTCCATATCGCGGAGCGATTTCTGCTTCGATGTTATCCGCTACTTGCAGGAAGCTAAAAATAAGACTGGAGAACGAAAGGAATGCAGCGAGAAAGGGCACGCATGCAGGAATGAGGGTGGAAGTACGCGAATTAATTAAGAGTTGGTGAGGTATGGTAGTAGTAGCGAATATTCAGTCGCGGTCGCGTAAACTCAAAAGAAGAAAACGAAGAGAGATAGCGCAGCTAGAAGATGCAAGCACTGCCGATTCGCCATGCCCTGGCGTATGCCGGCACATGCATGTTATACATGCGCGATATACAAACGAAACCGTAGCAGAGCGAGAGTGGTGCATCTCTTCTGGCTGTCTTGGAGACGAGAGAACGGCGGAGAGAGGACTCCGAGACAGAAGAGGTTGAAGAATGTGCACTCAGCGTGATTGGTGCTGCGCGCCGGTGCATAGTGCCGGCTGTCGGCATGAAAACTCGAGAATTTTCCCAACTACTCATGTGCACACAGCACGAGGACGTGCGTGCAAGTCTGCCTCTCACCGCGTGGTGTCTTAGCTACCATAGCTGATCGAAACTATCGGCTTTCCTGTCGTAAATCTATTTTCTTCCTCGCATTCTGCTCTTCTATTTCCGTTCTCGCATGTATTGCGAAAAATATGTAAGTTTCAGCAGTCTACAGCTCTCGGTTAAATATACAGACTTTTGTTAGATAAACGGTTTTATATGTCTTCGAGATGAATTTCGACAATATTGTGATGAGAAGATAAGAATATCTTCTCATCACATATCTTCAAGAATTTGCACAGGTTCACCTCAAAAGTACTAGTGGCTGATAAGTTGAAGAAGAAATTTTTTATCCTTTTGATACTTGTGTTTCGCGTGCCAAATTTTCGATTCTATTCACAGCAGTATTTTGTTAAGCCGCTTTAAATGACAGATGTCCAAATTTTGCTTGTCTTGTTATATTTGCCGAACAACAAAGCGAATTTATACTGGGATTTTACAGAGAGATTTTCCAGTAATAAAATAATATTTGGTATGTTGCTATTTGGTTTATTCACATAGATATAAATAACAAACAACACTTGCAAGTTGCAATATAAATCGAGCCGAATAAAGTATGTCAGCATTTGTCAAAGGCTAATATTTATTGAAAGATCATTCTCATGTTGCTATTGCAGTTACCACAAAATCAAATGTCATCCCGAAACGTGCCTTACAATTGTACGTGTTACTATTTTGTATTTTATAACCGACAAACAAGAAAATGCGATACATAATTAATTATTATTATATTTATTAAATTGAATATAATATTTAAATATGTACTAAACATAAATATGCATAAATATAATTACGATTTCTCATTTCTTTAAATAGATAAATTGATATCTATTCTAACATCTATTAAAATTATTTCTTTCGCTTTCACTACAATTTTTTTACTAATTATAAAATACTTAAAATCAAATAAATTTTTATTTTTACTATGTAAAATATTTGTTCACGTAATAAAAATCATAATCTGGATTAATTAAAAGGAAAAGAAAGTCACACTTTTAATTAATTCACATAATGTTTTAATAAAAATAAATACACATGTATATACATAATTAAAAATAAATAAAAATCTAAAATTGAAATTAATATTGTATTAATTATGAACAAAAAAATTAATTGCTAAATAATTTATTATTACGAAGAAAAGTAAACTGAAGATTCAATAATCCCTATTATTTTAGTTTAGATTTATACTCTAGGAAAAAACCCCTTAAACAATTTTTCTTTGAAAGATTATTCTGTTAAACAGAGATATTTCATAAATATGGAATCAAGCACATTTATTATTAAAAATTAATCGATCGAGCAATAAAACAATAATAAACAAATTAATTTTTTACTGTTACTTATTATAAAACATATTATTTTCTCTAAAATATCTACATTCGCAGTTTCGCGTAAAACGAACTTCATAAGTGACTTATATATGTATACATAAGTCGGAAACTTCGTGTTACCGGACAGTTATACGTGAACACAACACAGGGGCAGGAGTTTAAACCAAATCTGCTGTGGTGAGCACAACGGAGGCATAGTGATGCTAGTTGTATCGACGCGCGATCCTACCAGCATCTCGGAATGCACACTGGGCGCATAGACTATCAACTGCTCTGGAATATTCATCCAGATCCTGGCATCTACGGTGACCGGCGTGTCAGCGAAGTTAACCATAAGCGCCACGACGGATGCACCGTGTCGTCGTACTATTCCCAGGATTTCCTCGGTGACCAACGGTCTGCAGGGAGCCCCGCTCGACAACGGGCTTCCTTTTCAAACGCGACAAAGATTTAAATATACTGTAGTGCGACACGGTCGCGGCCTTTTGTACCGCCAAATTCAGAAATTTGTAATTGCTGTGAACGGGAAGCCATGGAAGCTCGTTAGTAGAAAAACCAGCGTTGGTATTGTTGTTCCATTGAAAAGGTATTCTTTCTGGGTCTCTCGATTTTAGATGATATCTGCAAGTGCATTAAAGTAAAAATCGATTAAATAATGTAATACTGAAAAATAATATAATGTAAGATTTTTAAAATTTTTATATATGTATTAAATAAAAAGTGCCCTTTAAGAAATATAAATGCACCACTCAGTCAGTTAAAATCTAAAAAATACATGAACCATTTTATTAATTTTTTTTATTCTGAAGACAAATAAGGCGCGCTGTATAAAAGTTTTGGTTAATAAAAATAGCAGAAATTTGAGTTAAATTATTTTTCAATAAACTAAATTAGGAATATTCTTATAATAGAGAAACATTGAATACATTTAATTAGCAGTTTTTTGCAAAGAGAAAGAGTATAATTAATCGTATAATTTTATTATGATGTAAAATACAAAATATTTTAAGCAATCAGAAGTAAAATAATACATTTACAGATATCATTTCGAATCTACTTGTTAAATATATGGTTTTGTCTAGGTTTATCTTCACTCGTGATACCTGTCGGGTCCAGCGATACATCCGATAGGATCCTTGGTTTCCTCGTATGTGAAATACTTATCGACCATACCGATCTCGTCGCCGTAGTAAATCACGCTCACGCCAGGTAAAATGGTTGCCAGCATAGAAAGTTGATCAGCCCGTTTCTCGCCGAATCTGGAGGCCGCGCGATGATTGTCATGATTGTCCACTACCCAGTTGGCAACATACGCTGAGTTATTAGGTATATTGTTCATCCAGCGATCAATGAGATGTTTAAAATCGGCCGCGCTGTTGATCTGTTGTTCAAGTCAAGAATGAACATAAAATTAAACGGTACATTCGAGTTGTAGTACCCGACTTGTAGTACAATGCGAAGTCCGTGTCGGCCTCGGTCAAAATTATTTTCGTATCAGCTGTTTCTGAGTGGCTATCCAGTAATTCTCCCCAAGACTTGAGAACTTTGTAAATCTCCGGAAGGTTTCGCGTGTAAATGTGGTCCAAGGATTCATAATCGTCGTCCGGTATTCCTGCACATTTTTTCGGGGCTCGTCTAGATAACGTGCCTCCTCGAACAAGTGACTGATAGCATCAATGCGAAAACCATCCACTCCTCGATCCAACCAGAAATTTAGCAGGTTCTTCATTTCACGTTGCAATTTAACGCTACGGTAATTGAGATCCGCCTGAACAACGCTGAATTGATGCAGATAGTATTGTTTCCGTGTTGAGTTCCATTTCCAGGCGGAGCCTTGGACGACCCTCAACCAGTTGTTCGGTGGGTTTCTGATGCCGTTCACTATTAGCGCGTCACGCCAGATATAGTATTCGTCGTAGGGCTTGATCCGTTGGACGCTTTTTTTGAACCATTCGTGCTCGCGGGAGCTGTGGTTCGGCACGAAATCGAGGATTACTTTCAGCCCGAGGGACTTCGCCTTCGCCACGAGTTTGTCAAAGTCAGCTAAAGTACCGTAATCTTTGTCGACGTCGATATAATTAGCGATGTCGTAGCCAAAGTCGTACTGTGGACTAGTGTAGATTGGCGACAGCCATAGCGCATCAGCGCCAATGTCCGCGATGTGTTCCAATCTGCTCGTGATACCATTCAAATCTCCTATACCGTCTCCATCGCTGTCTTTGAAACTTCTCGGATAGACTTGGTATATCAGACTGTTCTTGTACCAACGTTTACCCGTTCTTTCGATTGACGCGGAAGTTGTTAAAACAATCAACACTGCGATAAAGATACACGGACGAATCATATTGACTGATTTGATTTGTCGATTCTGACGCACTTTTATACACGTGATAAACTTTTCAAAAGTTCCTACCAGCAAATATATACTGAGAATACTATTATTTTTATTCGATAAGTTACAAATGGTCGCACCCAGAAATTAATTATTGATACCGATATATATTCTTTACGATAACGTCAAGATAAACTGGTACTAGATAGTTTTTCTTTTATATAATTATTTTTATAATATTAAGAAGCGTAATTTTATATAATATCGTAATTATATTAAAAATATTTAATCCATTCAATAAAAATTTACTGCAATTATATTATATTATTAAAATTTATGTTATATTGAATAAATACAATACAAAATTGTGAATCAGGATATTGTTTTAAACTTAATCCGCAAAATGTACCTTTATTACACAGAAATATTTTATACGGATAAATTAATTAAACTTGTACAAATATGTAATGCCAAAAAGTTTCACTTTGATACATACAGAAAACAATAATTAAAATCACTCTTTGACGTGCTGCGTAGGGCGTAGAACGATAATTATTTTTATTTAATTCCGCCATGGCAACTGATTTAAAAAATGTATTTTATTAAGAAAAATTGGAAGTGAAAAAAAAGTTAAATTGATGTAGCGACAAAGGAAAATTAATTATTAAAATAACTAGAGGTAACTGATAATGAGTTAAAAATCCAATAAATATTGTGTTAGTATGACTTTATATTATTTTATATACTAGAAGGCAATCAAAAAATTTTTCTTGTTCCAATTAAAATAAAATTTATTCTGTTAAACAGAAATACACATTTTGTAGATGTCCGTGATGTGTTCTAATCTGCTCGTGATACCATTCAAATCTCCTATACCGTCTCCATCGCTGTCTTTGAAACTTCTCGGATAGACTTGGTATATCAGACTGTTCTTGTACCAATGTTTACCCGTTCTGATATATGAGCATTAATTACATTTGTTTAAAATGCTATCGATTTTTGAATTAATAACACGATAGTATCAATGAATTTACTTTTAATTATTTCTTGTTACACTTTCTTCGAATATTTATTCTCAGATTTACATGAAATCTGTCTACAGAAAATGTGTTTACGTATATATTCGAAAGTTCGCTTTATTGAAGAAATATCCATTAGGATGGGATAAGCAGAAATTTACTCCATCAAATCTTCTGTAACTAACACAACGGAGACTGAACCATCCAGAAAGACGTTAGCCATATTGATGGCCGAACCTGGGGGCAGGTAGGAGTGCACACTAGCTGTATAGACGACCAACTGCTTTGGCATATTCAACCAGAACCTAACATCGACGATGACCGGCCTGTCGTTGTCGAAGTTCATTATGAGCGCTACGACGGATGTTCCATGTCGTCGTACCACTCCTAGAACATTCTCACAAGTGTTAATAGAATCAAAACAGTACAGCATAGTCTCCAGGGAACCTTCCTCGATGATAGGCTTCTTCTTCAGTTTCGCCAAGGCCTTGAACACTTTATAATGAGAGAAAGCAGCTTTTTGTTGCACTTTCAAATTCAACTCCTCGTAATTTGCATTCACCGGAAGCCACGTTGTTTCGTTGGTAGAGAAGCCAGCACTAGTGGTACTGTCCCATTGGAAAGGCGTTCTTTCTGGATCTCGCGACTTCAGTTGATATCTGAAAACGCGATGATATTGAAATTAATGGATAAAAGATACACTTTGAATATATTAATAAAAATTGATATTAAGAGTAATATACTCCTTTTGAAATGCAAGTATTTATTAAGATTTGTTAACAAAATCCAAAAGGTAGTATGATTAGTTGTGCATGTAATTCTAACAATGTAATTTATTCATTTTTATATGATTGTNAAAAATATTATATATATTAGCAGATTATACTATATGTACCGAGATATGTACTGTAAATAAAAGTAATGCCAATTTTTTGCAGTATATGTATGATTAATTGATTTGCATATTTTATTATATTGTTAATTTTTTTTAAATTAGTCTTTAATAGATGAAGTTACACAATCTTCATAATACGAGCTAAATACAAGTTGACAAATAATTTTTGTGAATATTTTTTATATAATTAAATACTTCTATGCTCTCTACACTATTATAATATTTCAAATAATATTATAAAACATAGAAATTTCAGATATTTATACATGTTGTTAAAGATATTTATACATTTCATTCGAAATCAACTATATATATATATTATACAGGGTGTCCCAGAATTGTCGCGCCAATTTTCGTGACCAGATAGAGCGAATCAAACTGAGTCGAAAACTCCTCTATCATTTTGCAATTTTCGCAATAGTTAACGAGATATTAATTGTTAAAAACCTCCGTATTAGA
>JAJVSH010000042.1:394571-439055 GCA_021460005.1 Tetramorium alpestre | reverse complement strand
CTTAACCAATTGTTTGGTGGTTTTGAAGAATCGTTTTTAACTGGCCCGTCACGCCAAACATAATATTCATCGTACGGCGGGATCCGTTGGATGCTGTTTTCAAACCATTCGTGCTCGTCAGAGCTGTGATTCGGCACGAAATCAAGGATTACTTTCAACCCGAGAGACTTTGCCGTCTTCACGAGTTCGTCAAAATCCTCTAGGGTACCGTATTCGGGATTGATATCAGTAAAATTAGCGACATCGTACCCGAAATCCTTCTGTGGACTGGTAAAGATTGGTGACATCCATAGCGCGTCGGCGCCAATGTCCGCGATGTGTTGCAGTTTGCATGTAATACCTTTCAAATCGCCTTTACCGTCTCCATCAGAGTCCTTGTAGCTCCTCGGATAGATCTGATATATGAGACTGTTTTTATACCAATCCTTCTCCGCTCGAGTTAGACTCGAGCAAGCCAGCACGATCAACGCCGCGATGAGAAAGCACGAACGAAACATAATGATTGTTTAACTTGGATTGCTTATTCCAACTGCTTTTATACCAAGTAATGAAACTTCTGAAAAATCTAAAAATATGTTGTTATATTATCGTTTGATAAGCTCATGGTTACGTTTATCGCATCTAAAAAATAATCAACTGATAACGATACCTTGCGTTCTGTGCATTGACGTTCATATCAAACGATGTCATGTACATGATTTGTTATCGTTATTATTTTTATCTCGAAGCGCAATAATTATTGCAATTGTACGTAATCATTGCGCGTTCGATATGAAATTATTCCTTTGCTATTATCTGTGCAATATATGAACTTACGAAGATAAATTAAATACAAATATTTGTTGAAATAATTGTTACTTGAACTTGGTTACGAGAAATCGATACTATTCCATAAAATATTTCGCATCCGCTGCACGTTTCGCGGTGTATTCTTGATTACGCTGTCCCCACAAATTTCGCCATAATAATACCGCACCGTAGGTTTTACCCTGAAGATCCTAGCAGCAGCGGAGCTCGGGATCGGCTGATACACATCTTGCCGCTCGGCGCATCGACGTGCGCCACGAGGATCGATTTTGTCACACCATACTTTAGAAATTCGCGGAATGGCACGACCCGCGCGCTATTATAACTCGCCCTCAGACAGGAAGAGATTTGCGATTTTTCCCGCGACCTTACTGCCGCGCGCAATGTCGTCTTGCAGCCGGCCGATAAGATTTCTCGATCCGCGGCCACTTGAAAAATGGCAAACATTCAGACCCGCACCATCTCGCGTGCACAAGGCGTTTATGCGTGTTGGCCTCGTAGCTGCTATCGCGGCTTACGCCTAATTATATAGGTGGTTCCCCGCCTGGCGTTTCTTACTTTCTTCTATGGCATCGTCGCCAGAGGGTCAATTTAATCTTTACGCGAGCGTCGAGCTTTCCGTCAGGAATAAATTTGCTATTACCGCGAAGTAACGTTGACATCGTTGATTCTTTTTTTTTTCTCTGCAAAAAAGGCCATTTTTCATCATTCTATACGTGCGTCGAGTATTCCAGTACGGTACGAAAATTTTACTTCCACCTCTAAAATTCAATGGCGATACTCTTTGAAATAAACTTCCTCTTATAATATGATAAAGTGCCATCGTTCAACATTCTCCGGGAAGTTGCACTATAAAGAACGCGGTGAAAGTCCCGATACAATAGGGAAGAGAACAATTCCCTGCAAAAAAAAAAGAAAAGTACATCGAGGTTGCGAAGTAATTTATCGAATGAATGAAAATGATATTATTATCTATGACGAGCTTACAATGCCTCATTGCTTTCCCGTATTTTTATTCGACACTCGAGAGATAGTGAATAAATCAAGTACAGGAAGCAACATGTGAGTGACGTCAAGTGTGCATCACTCATATAGAAAGATTTACGTTCTTTATGCGGAGTCTGCAGACACTATCACGCAATCTGAAATAGTCTTTGCGACCCAACTCGCATAATAATTCCTACTATGAATATATCACCTACCGTTTTCCACATCTTTTTACAAAATCGTCTGATAAATGGAAAAAGTCTTGATAGAAACAGCCTTTTACATCCCTATTCCCTTTTGCCCTCGTCCCGAGTGTCGAGCACTTTGAAACACTCACTCTGAGAAAGGCGGCTTGTGCTCTTTGCGATCCTTTGATATATTCTGTCGCAGCGTTTGCGATTGACATAAAGCGCATGTGTTAGATCTCTCAATGAAAAAAAACCGACTGCATTTTTCTCGTGTAATATAAACACAATTTCATCCATTGATATAAGTGAAAGGAAGAATGTAAAACCACTGCATACAGAAATAAAATAGTTAATGAGGAGTTGAATATCTCCTTGTCCATTTAACAGTTTCTGTGCCTCGAGTAAAGTAATTCTATTTCAATAATGCGATGAATGAAAATATAAGTTTTTTTTTACGAAAATCATCATTAAATCTGATTGTGAGTGGTAGAGATGCAATTTTATACAATCGTGTTTAAATATATTGTATATCTTCAGAAATTGCATTGTATCATACAAAATCGGATAAATTCAACCAGATAAAAATGTTAAATCAACGAGTGGGAAATCAACGCGAGTTAGGTAGAGACGAGGAACAAGTAATAAAGCAACAACGTGTAAATTGGTCGCGGATTAAAAGCACAGACTCTAAAGAACATAACCGGCAAAAACGTTGCGTTTTACGGAATAATTTACGGTTACGAATGCAGCGAGGTGGCCGGAAAATATTACCGTCAGCAAGAATTCTCATACGGCTAGCGCGGCTGTGAAGTTTTGTCTCCGGGTGTTATTTATACGGGTAATTTTCTTCATGGCTTACGGCCAACTTAATTCATTCATTATCCGGGCGGACGATAAAGACAATTTCGTTGAGATGATGCATCATTCTTATTAGTGGCGCTATTCCCATTGTTGACTTCCGTTGGCTCTCAAGTTTATCAAAATTTCTGGTTTGTCACACGATATTATTTATCAACCTTTCCGCTAGCATATTAGCATACCCCGGGGAAATGTGTTGGCTTACAGCTTACATAAACATTTCATTTTTTATTCGATTAATCTTATCACACATGAGCATCTGATGGTAAAACATATTTACTAATTTTCTAACGTTACGAAAAATGTAAAATATTAATAATGTAAATTATTAATCTGGTCTTACGATCTTGTTTGCTGACAAGATCAATTTAATTTTGTTTTCTCTTTATGCAAATATATTTTATCTGAATATGCAAAATATATACATATTATATGCAAATATATACATATATCTAATAAATTCAACAAAAATAAAAATACGCACAAATATTGCAAGAATGTCAAAATTTAAAATATTTTAAATTTATAAATAAATACATTTAAAAGAAAAATATAGACAATTCCATTCTATACTAAAATCTTATGTAGAAACAAACAATGTTAGACAAAATTAAGTAAACGGCCAAAAATTCCGCGGTACAAATACAATTACAGCACGTATCAAGTACGAGATGATGAAAGGAAATCAGAACACGATCGTTTCCCAATTAAAAAAAATGATACCCCTTCACAATCGCGTTCGCCCGTGACGAGAGTCAATTTCCGCCGCGCCCGTGCTATCATCACCTAATTAAAGCGAGTTCGCGTTACGCGAGTTTTATTTGCAGCGTAATTTCAACGACCAGCGCGACGAAGCGGTATTAAGTCAATTCTCGCCATGAGGAAGCTTTTCACGATGTGAGATCGTTTCGTAGGACCAACGCGACATAGGCGGGCACTAGCTTGGCCAGTACAACGGGGCCACCTTATGTCAGCCACCCTCAGCGCGATGGGGTAGTCAAACAACCCCCTCGCAGTTTACAGCCGTAATTAACTTCCCAGGTTATTAGCCCTCGTTCGTGGCGGCACCGTGCCCTTCTCTCTCTTTCTCTCTCTCTCTCTCTCTCTCTCTCTCTCTCTCTCTCTCTCTCTCTCTCTCTCCAGTAGTCAATCTTGACAGCCTTTCTCGCAACTCGCTGAATCCAATGGGTTCCGTCCGGCTGTGTCGGCAAGTTTATCACGGCAAACTTCTGCGAAGAAATGTTTTTAGGAGTTACTGAAAGACCGGGATGCGGGGCGGAAGCCATCGTATAATCATTCAGCAAGGTAAAAAAAGAGGTGAAACTACATCCGCGGATAATGGATGACTTTCGAAACTTCCCGGATTAGTCGAGATATGTACAATCACTCGAGGAAGCGGAACCGCGTCGAATTAGATTCTTTTGGAAATTAAAATTGACATATATGTGTCGCCTAATTTTTAAATCTTACTGAAGGTTCTTCTTGATCTGTCTAAGGCCGTAATGTTGTCTTGTTTCCGTTGTAGCGAAAATAGACGGCATCTGTTGCATTTGCAGTCGACAGGTAGCACATTCTTCTAAAATTCATGACATTCCTTCCATTTGTGGCGCGAACTTTCGTATCTAGATTTCACCGAAGAATACTTCGTCGCCTAAGTTTGGATAAGCCTGAACGAAGAAACTACGCAGATATTTTAGTATAATTCAAAGCAGTTTCCTCGCGTCACTTTCTACATCATTTATTTCCCAAAAAAGAAAGTGAGTTTAAGAATAATTTGGTTATTTATTAGATAAATAATCAAATGCGGCATTGATTGTTCAGTGCCTATTTTATTGCGTCTCGTAAACTAAACAAAGTTATTTGAAATTTCGGCAGTATACGCTATTCATCGATGTAATAAGTGTTACGGTTGCATTACTTAATTAAACAAATGTACGCCCTTTGAGTGATAACGAGAGCGCACAATGAACACAACAAAGGTAACATCATTACTTTGTATGAGTTGCGAATTGTAATTTCATACTAATTAATCAATGAATAAAACAATATTCCGAGAATTGCAAAATACATTTTTACATAACACGCAATATATTATTAGCATTTATTTTCAAAGTTGCAGCAATACAATTACAAAAATTGTCATATACTGAAATTTATTAACATGCTTTCACATTCAAAATATTTTGTCCAGCGTTTAATGTAAACAAGCCATAAATGCAATCTGTTTGTCAAGATTTTAATCCGTTTTTCATATTCATACATTGTGCACGCGATTATTTATTTATTTATTTATTTATCAAGCATTTATTTGAAAATTGTTAATATTTTTGTATTTGCGTGTGTCCAAATTTTAAAAACACACAATATATATCTATCTTTTTTAGATTTTTTTTATTACTACTTACAACTCAAACAAGAAAAAAAGAGAGAAAAAAGAATAACTCGAAAAATGCGAATTTAATTTCATAATTTAATGCATGTCGATATTACGATAGAAATAACATCGAGCGCAATGGGTTAAAACAGCTACAAAGAGTTGAAAAGGGATATTTCTGATTTCCGCTCGTGTCCACTGTAAAGCTAAACGTGACTAGCCCTCGTATATTCCATATATATCCTATACATACATGCACACATTCACATAGATATAGATATATATAGAGCTCTTTAAAACTTTGCACGCAGCCGGACGATATCTCGTAGAAGCATATCCGCGGACGTAATTCAAAGCCGCAGATCAAGTTCGCAGGAGATCTTTCACTTTGTACCCTTCCTTCTTTTTTTTTTTCTTAATAATTATGCGCTTCGTCGAGGAAGGATATAGACCGGTCAGCGTCTCTTTCCGGCCACGGTTCCTTCTCAGTCGACGTCAGCCAACTCCTTTCGAAAACTTTACCGAGTCCCGATGTAAACGACTCCGAGGCACTGTCTCGGCACCTCATTACACGACCAGCTCACGCAGCCGTCCCGTAGATTTCCCTTAAAGGGAAAAGCCGGAAACTCGCGCGAGAAAGAGGCGAGGCGGTATTAGGCCGCGGAAGGGCTTTGAGTCTCGCCGTGTAGAAACACTGGCGAACGGACGGAAATGATTGTGCGGAATTAAGTAGTCTAGCGTCAAATTGTAATTTCTACAATGGTACTCATCGCGCGCAAAATAATAGAATTAGAAGAGGAGAACAAACGGAAGAGCTACGCGATGTCTTTGTGAATAAGAAGAAAATTTCTTTGTTTGGGAATTACAGATAATTATAGATACAAGAGAGTAAGCGAAACAAATATTATACAAATAGTCATGAAAATTATTTTTTTACACAATTATTTTGTAGAATTTTTAAATAGTTCTCTTAATTTATTTAATTAAATTAAGATTTTCCTCTTTATTTTTCCTGTCACACGAAAAGACCTAACTTTGTTACATTACAGACACTAAATTCCGATTTATAATAATTTTACTTTGTAATTGAGAATATTTAATCACTATTTGATCATAAATGAGTAAGTATTTGTGACTCTGCAAAATTTTCGGCCGGATTAAAGTTGGAAATTGAATTCCGCCGGCGTGCTTTATCAAATGATCCGATTAATATATAAGAGGAATTCAGTCAAAAACGCAGGCGCCGTGCGAGATCCGATGCAAGTTATCGATCCATCCAGTACGCGATACTTTGACCCTCATCAGCGGTACGCGCTTGTCGCGTGCCTTATAGTCCCGGTGATTACGGCGGGGTAACGACAGCGCATTTTGCGCGCCCAAGGGAGGACCATTTTGCGGCAGGCTTGCTCGTGCTCGATAAGGACGAATGGAAATATAACCGATAGCATACATACTCCCGGAATATAAAATCGGCGCGCAGTGAATAGCCGCGGTATTTATCCCCGGGAGCAGGAAAAGGCGCTTTTCATTCGCTGATCCGACGATCGTGCGAAGAAGTCTCAAGCCCGCGGATAAGATCGCGGGAGCTTTCCCTACGAGCTTCTCCGGTGAATCGAGCTACCATCGACGGACGCCGTCGACGAAGAATCGCGCTTTAAGCCGCGCGCGATCCCTTTTGTGTCGCCGCGTTCGGTTGGCCCGGAAGAGGAACGACGCGACGCCGGAAGGAAGGAAGGAACGTAAGGGTGAGAACGCGCTGATATTTATGAGCCGCTGGCGAAAAATGTTTCACGAATCCCGGGGGATCGGCGGCGGCCCATTCACACCGACGACGCGACGCGGTCGCGTCGCATCGCGCCGAGATCGCTTATACTTTCGCGGTGAACGAGAACGCGGTGCCGGAGACAGAATACGCCGTCGGCGATCGCCTCTACCGAATCGACCTGACGGCACACAACGGGAGGAACGATATGTTATTACATCAATCCGAACGTTTCATTACGCGACGCGTTTGCGTTCGCCATGGAAGATCGGCCGGGACGCATAAACCGCCCTCGATGGGGGCATTCTCTGCGATATTCCATGCGATATGCAGCTGAATCAACGATAAAGTGCAGGTCGGACACGCGCGGGAAAGCTAAAGAGAAAATATTTCTCTTGCATTACCGTTGGTTTTTTAAAGCGACGCGCGACAGTAAAGACAGCTCCGTATCGATACAATTGAAATTTTATCATTTTCAGAGAGTTTCGCCATGTCGACAGCGCGTCTTCGTTATTGTGGATACGCGAGACGTCGCGGATCTTATTAGTTATTTCGATCGATCTTACAACCGACTGCATTTACACTTTCTTCTTTCTTCTCTGTCGTTTGAATTTGTTTGTAATTGTTGTGCTTGCACGCACCCTCAAAAAAAAAATTTTTTATATACGTGGAATTCTCTAAATCTTAAAGGATTTTATTCTTATCTTGACCTCGAGAGGATTCCTCTGAACTCAAGAGAGAAATAAGTATAAACAAGAGTATTTAAGAGAGAAAATAGTATTTTTCACTTTATTGAAAGAGGAATATGTTTGCTGTAAAATAGTGAGCTTAGAATATGAGATTCTAGGAAAAATCACTTTGAACGTAAAATATTTTTTTTTTTTTTGGGTGCGCATCGATGAGCTACCGTTAGCGAATTTACCGCGTGATATATAACTATTTTATTAAGAAATGCGGGCGTGTTCGGTTCGCGCAGGTCTTTAATTATCCTACGTGCATAACGTTAAAATACCGCGGTCGGCGCGTATCCATGAATGGTATCTGTTTCAGAGATAATCACGTCTCACGTCGCGTGGGCTTTCGGGAGCCGTGCCCGCCGGCCTTCGCAGCCTCGTGTCCCACAAGCGTGAGCAATTAAAATAATTAGGAGGAATAATCTCGCGCGAGTGAAATAGCGTGCTCGAGAATGAGCTCGCGGGAGGAGACGCGAGCGAACGAGCGAGCTTGGACGACCATAATTAAAACGCACGGCAGTGGTAATACACGCCGCCACTCTAATCCCGCGTTCGCGTACTTAGGTACTCCGTGCACGCACTTTTAGTACGCGGAAACTCGCGTGAATGACGGCTTTCTCTCTCTCTCGCCATCGAGCAACATTAACCCTCCTTTTCGTCCTACTGAGCGAATTTTCTTGGCCCTTAATCACGCGCGATTCTTAATTAAAAAAAAAATAATGATGTCTCGGTGAACGTTCGACATTACCGCGGCATAATGAAACCCAGAACATTTCGCAGCTTCTGTAAACTGATAATTTTCATTTTCAGTCCATAAACGCGACAACGCGCAGGTCCCGCGGTCGCGATCGAGCGACCTTCGCATTTATCTTCGAGAGCCGCGCGAAGCTCATATTAATTCATTAGATTCACTCCGGTCTGGTGCCTCGATAAAATCGCGAGTCCGTAATCCCGTGATAAACACATTTGCGCCCTGATCTCGCTCTCCGCGTCCGGCGTAATGCAGAAAAGGAAAACGACGAGAGAGAAAGAGTCCGAGCGGGGCGCATGAATAATCATCGTTCCACCGTTCGTCGATGTAGAAAAATAATTCGTCGGTCGCAACAGCAAGACGAGTGATAAATTGAATTCGGCATGGAGCGCATTCGCAGATCGGTCGCTCGCTCGCTCGCTCGCTCCGTCGCCGATTGACCGTCGTCACGCGAGGGAGGAGGCGCTCCGTTTCGCCGGGTACCAGAGATATACGACACTTTAAATATACGGCAGTCGGCGCGCAGCGCTGCTAATCGTAACGAGCGTTGTGCACTGTGCAAATTGGAGGATCCTTAATGGGTGGCGCAATTAGCGATACCGATGGCATGTGGCGCACGCACGCATGCACGCACGCACGCATGTACGCGCGCGTGCACGCATTGCACGCGTCGCCGCCGCCGCTGCCAGGTTTCGTTGGCGTTAGTATTTCGTCGGTAGCTACGATGTACTACTACCGGCTGTACGTGTCGTGGTGCATTGGGCGTACTGAGGCGAAAAAACCGAATGATCGATGTATCGAAAATGTTTGCTCGCAACGGAGAGGCGGGCATGCCCGCCTCTGCTCCGGCCGAACGGTCGGAACGAACCGATACGCTTAATGTGCCGACAATAACTTCGCCCAATCTGTGTCATCGATCGATGCCTCGGCCGGACGGCTCGCGTCGTTGCGCCGATAATTACGCGGATACGATTCAAATAACCGAGATGATTGGCGCGAGGAAGGATATGTGCAAGTGCGCCTCGTTACTTGCATATCGACCGCGTTTGCGAAGTATCGATGTCGGGGAAACGAACAGAGGCACATATGAACGAATCATTACGCCGATCATCTCACCGCCCTGAATGCAGGAGAATTTTTACAAGTGACTCAAGTAAAAAAAAAGAACAAATCTTTTCAAATGTCACGGGATTATCGCTGTGATTTACGATTATTGAAAGATTCGTGTAATACAGTTAGCTGTCGATTAATGTATAACAAAAATATTGTATTTCGATCAATATTTTGCTATTGTAACAATTTATTAGATAAATTATTTAATTATTGTTATTGTTATGTTATTAACATTGGTGGATTAAAATGAAATTAAAATAATTAACTGATTAAAATAAAAAAAGTTATTGTATACTAAAGAATTTAAAATTGAAATCCAATTTGATATTTGTTATTCCTCAACGAAAAATTCCAATTGAATCGAAATTAGGAAAACTAATATTAGGAAACAGGAAAGCTAATATATCTACAGATTAGTTTTAATTGAAAATGTGGATACACGTAACCGCAAATATTATTTTGTTATCAGCCTGCGTTTATCTACATCAACACCTGTTAGTTATCTAAATCGAATAATCCCACATACAGCTATTTAATGCTGGCTATTAAGTTACTTTCAAGCGTTTACTGATATTATTCGCTGAGACTGAACAAACATCACAGCTGACAACTTAATCTCGCTGACAAGTTTATGAAAATAAAAATGTCATAAGTTAAATAATTAAAGCGCGATAAAAGGATAACTTTGTAATTAATGTCATATAATTCATTATTTCATTAATATAGACATTATAACAAACTGAGTTTAAATTTTCGAAGAAATATTTTTTTATCTTTTGTAGACGTTATTTAAATGTAGCAATAATTGTTTAATATATAACGGTTTAATATATAACAGTAGACAGGATGTGTTATCTTTATTTGAATTATAGAATTTTTTAAATTTGAATTTTCTCTTCTTAGATTTACCTTCTCTAATTTACGTCTACATAAATT
The DNA here is from genome assembly GCA_021460005.1 of Tetramorium alpestre. Classification (NCBI taxonomy): domain Eukaryota; kingdom Metazoa; phylum Arthropoda; class Insecta; order Hymenoptera; family Formicidae; genus Tetramorium; species Tetramorium alpestre. The sequence goes on along the minus strand of JAJVSH010000042.1, from coordinate 428,545 downwards.
TATATTCTCCTCGAATATTTGCTTCTTTCATGACATAATAATGACTTATTTAAAAAAAACAACGATTTATTTCTAGAAAACTTTTCTCATTCCTGTAATGGATATTCTGTAGTGCTCATGAAAGAATGTGCTTTATTAATAAAATAGTTGGCTACTAACTTGACGAAAGATGTTACCGTGTCTCTTGAGCTTAGCACTTTAGTTACCAATACTATAATATAATATGTCATACAAACATGGCACAACACTAACTACATACCCACTTGCTACCGAATGGTTCACATTCCATTAATACGCAAGCATTCAGGTGGTTCCAGTACATACACATTATTGCAGAAGCACGTCAGTTTACAGGCACAAAGCATATAGGTATGTTATTATCAGACACACATAAACATGTTGTCGAATTGTTGCCTAATTGGCCTCTTAAGACGAGATTAATATTTTATTTTTAAGGTGCCGTGCAAATTGGTAGGTAAAAATAAAGGAATTATGGAATAAAAGGAAATCTAAACAGGTATAATAGTTTTCTATTAATTAACCTTTTATTAACATAGAAGCGGATATGACAAATATTATATAAATAGATAAAATGATTTGATGTTAAAAATGTAAACTTCCGAATGGCTGCTGCTGATGAAATATTCTAGCATCGGGATAAATATGTCGTGACTGAAATTGATGGCATGTTGAGAAACTGATAACTGGAGGTCGTTGTAATTAACAACCGCGGTGACTTAACCGGATATTACCTCGAGGAAACGGCAAGAAGTTCTCCTAAGGGTTAATCTCTTTAAGATTGATTGGACGGAAAGAATTCCCTTCTGGCAGAGTAAGAATAAAACGATCATGGGCATTAGGAGCTCATTCAACTTTTAAATTCAACTTATATTGAATTCCACTTATTAAACTTTGACATTGCGGGAAGAAATGGAGAAAGTGCATTTTCTAATTTCCGGGTAGGTCGGTTACAAATATATAATATTATATAGGATCACGTATTTATCGCATGCGGAATAAATATCGTCAAAATCCACGTCAAATTCCACGGATAAAAGATAAACATATTTTTATTAATATGTAACGTAAAATCATAACAACTTTGCTTGCACAAAACACATGTAAAATTACAATTTATATTTGATTCGAAAATACAACGAACGTTTCAGATTAAACTTTATTTTGTTTATCAAATGTTTAATTACATTACAAGTAACAATATCTGCTACGAGAAGTTGTAACAGATAAATCATGATAAAAACAACATTTATTTTGTTTATCCTATCTCACGTTAATTAACGTGCACTACAGCGGTGGCCTTTCGTCGAAAAGAAAATGTAATTTTAAATGGTTCTTATAGCTGGTAAGATGCACGAGTTAAAATCTGATTACACTTCTTCTGCTTGATGAAACTTAAAGTGGTGGAGCTAAATTACTGCTTAGACGGTGCTTAAAGTATAGCCCATAATCTGATCGACTGTCTCTTTACGCTGAGACTAGCATTTACTAGAAAAGTAGCTTTAATTAGACTTTATGAGACACAATGTACTTTTTTATGTTTCGTGATTTTCAGATAAACAATGAAACGTATTCATTTAATGAAATGAACGATAATGGGTGAATAGTAAATTATAGTAATATAAAGTATTATTTTATTATTCTCTACATATATTTAATACTTTTAATAATTTAAAATTTTTATTAATACTTTAATAGAAATAATACTATAGTATTAAAATTTTATAAAAATACTTGTTCATAAAGCTCATACATAATTCTCACAGCTATTGATTAATTTGAAAGTTGCACATACAAAATGGTATATACTTTTACATTCTAATTAATTTCCTTTCTTAGACATTCTCGCGCAGCGCTTATGTATAATCTAGTACATATTCATCATGCTTGAAATTTCCATTTTTACATTAAGGCATTGCACCAACTAACGCCCTAATTCTGTCGCAATACTTGAATATATTTGAAGGTACATGGTCGCGACAAAAAGCGTTACGACCACATGAAACGCACGAAGCTCACAATGTTGTTGAAATCTGCATATTTGTCGCAATAGGTTTATGAGAATGCCACGTAATCTTTAAGCTGATCTTATCCATAAATAATTTTTGTGTATATAACGATACACATACGCGTGCTTCTATAATTTTATGTGAATGGCCTAGTTTTAATTCCGGAGGTCACGAAACATTTTTTATTGAGTTTTATTTTGCATATACCAATACGTAACTTATACAGTGCTCAATATATAAACTGATTAAACTGCTATTTAATAATCGGCATGTTAACGTGTTTAATTACAATTTAACTAATTTTCAACATTACATGAAAATATTATTTATTTCAACTTGTAGTATAGACAACTTTCCTTACGTCACTCAAACAAAGTATAAACTCGCATAAGTGAAAAGTACTGTTATAGTGCACAAAGTTCGGTTATGCAAAGCCGTCGGACATTTTCCTCGGTGAAACGAATGCATCGTTATGGATGAAGTGTAGCGAACTGTAGTAAAGTGCAACGATGTTTGCCCGCGGAACCGGAAGTAACGCGCGAAAATGTGGCGACGATATGCAAATTGTAGCGATTTTGAATCTACCGAACAATCGTGGCGAGTTCTAAGACTCTGTGGCAAAATGCACGCAGAAACAGCTTTAATGACTACAATATTTTAAACCCTCTGCGCGCGAGCCACGTATATTAACGACATTTCGAATGAAGTTTCGTAGTTCTTGCAAAGTTTTCGCAATTTAAACTGGTACGTTGAAAGACTAAAAAATATTATCTACTTTCCATATTAAATAGATTTCAGTATCACAAGTTTGATACATCTCTTTTGACGGCGGGTATAAAATATCCTGCGTGCGGAAATACATTCTCGATAATTTTGGTAGATTACATTTAATAATTTCGCGACGTCCTTTGAAGTAGACTCGTTTGACAACTAATGGAATAGTCGTGCACTCTTTATTAATACCGCCGCAAATGGAAAGAACGCTTAAAAATGATGCGATTACGGTGCGGATAGAAAGAAACGTATGCGAAACAGTACTAAAGGACACGGTGTGCACAAAGCGAAATAAAAACGCAGCCCGGTATGCGCGAACGTTTGCATTTCCCCGCTTGAACAAGGAATTGATAATACAGCGTAATCCCATTTTAGCGCATTATATGGAAAAAGAAGGGTAGACGCGAAAATGCTGACATCCGTTTCGTTTCGCGTGGTATCGTTTCTGTGCGGTATGATTTTGCTCGCACGCGGGATTACTCACGGCCGACTTTAAGCCCAAGTAATATCTAGAAATTGCATTATTCAAATGCCAGAATCGCATGATTTACGCGTTCGCGCCGCGGCCGCCAAATAATTTCCAATAAGAGCGCCGCGATCTCCGATGTATAACGAAATGCTGACAAAAATATAATTTCGCTAATACCGCGAGCAGAATGTCCCGAATCCTTTTTGCGTGTACCGCTGACGGCGGTAAGAGTGGCCGGGAAATCTCTATACTCCGCGCACGACTGATTGCTGTAAATAAAAACGTCCGTAAAGAAAACGCGAAAATGTCATAACAGTTTTTCTTTCTTTCGGTAAACCGCTTACGTAGCAGCACAAAAAGATGTATTTTCATCTCTTCTTAAATCACGTTCCTCTTAGTTTTTAAGAAATAACGTATAAGAGAGATCGAAGGCGTTCACACATAAACAGGCGAGATGCAACGCGCGTACGCCATGCGTTACATTTAATGTTTAAACGTTCGCATATTTTCCGTTTACGTGTTACGCTCGACGACCGCACTATCGGCTACGCAATAGTCATTATTTTACTCGACCGCATCATTAATGCAGCGTGGAGCAAAAACGGACACAATTAGCGAGACATCGATTGGTAAAAAGCATTACTTTCTTTAATATCATTTGAATTTTTTGCGAAAAGAGATCGACAATTTTAAATTGGCCTTGATGTAATATAAGAGTAATTTATATCTCTAAAAATAATACTGCAACATTCTCAAAAGAAGCACTTATGCGGGATAATGCCGCCAATAATTTCGGATTACGGTAGTTAAGGTGTTTACGGAGTTACTTTAGGTAGTTCGCCACTAGCCGTAATTCACAGAGTCGCATGATTATACGTTGCTAAATCCTCCGTATTATCATTTTCGCAAGTTAGCTTATAGAAGTGATTTATAATATACGAAGTCTCCCACACTAGTTGGGAGATAGGTACTCCAGAAAAAAAGTACTTTATCAAATTTGTAAGGATTCACTCACTTAATTAACTTTAAATCTTAATATACGGTTCCACGTATCTTAATTTTTTGGCTTATGAAAAAAATTACATAATCCGTAAATGAATAATACTATTAAATTAGTGAGATTTAAAAAATATGCATATGAAACTTTTGAGTAGCATGGCGTTATGGAAAATTAGTTTTTTACCACTCTGCCAAGAAAATGGACCACGTAACGCGAATATAATTATGTGCAAATGTTATTTACTGAACGTGCCTCGCATACTCGCGAAACTTTATAAATACGACGGCAAGACGATTCGAATATTAATTAAACGATACTATGAAACCACTCGGCTTGCAACAACATCCTCTTTGCGGGTTACCGTAAGTGTCATTGTGTACGACAACGTCAACATCTGGCAACTCACGGGAGTTCAATTTCAGCGGATTCAAGTGACGAACGTGCCGAGTGTACAGCAGTGGATACAGAAAGTTTTCAAGAGATAGCACAAAATTAAAAGAGTTTTCGCCCGTTGGACCTACATATATGCGACAAAGCCTCGCTTTTCCGCGATGGACACGATCGATGAGATAGTAACGCTGAAAAGATTTGAACGACTCATCTCAGGCACCATTTTCTACGTCGTTTCATTTCAACGTTAATAACACTTCCGAAAGATTTCAAATTGATTTTTCCAACTTTTACGGATTTCCGCACACATATTTAAGCTCCGGAATGAAAATTCGAAACGCGCTGCGTTATCTCAGGAAGATTTTGCTCATATTTTCGTGATTTTTTTTGGCGAAATAATATTTTTGCAAATCACTGTCCATCCGAAAAAAAAAAACCAAACTCAATCATCAGAGACAAAACATATATCGCGATTGTATTGCAAAACAATATCGAGCGTGCCTCACAATGCAATCTAAAGTGTCAGAATTTGGTGAATTGTTTTAGTGTCGGCATCAATACAATCCGTAATTAGTGGGAAACGAACATCAGCTTTAACGGGACTATTGTTCGTACGCTAAAGCGACGTTGAGCTGTAACAATGGCGCATCGTGTACGAGTCGTGCGCAAAGTGCATACGTACAATGAGTAAAAGAGGCACAATCAAACTACCAGCACGTAGTGTACAATACGTAAGTTACAGTGCTAAGATTGATTCGTCGATACGCTCAGCATGTTATGCGTGATGTCGATATCTGCCGTGAAATTACAACACACATCTCTCGTATCCACAATTACCATCGGATTGATCGCTTAATAGCTACCAATTAAGTTCACCGTTAACTAAGCGGCTGCAATTTTTCACTCTCCACTTAAATAATCGAGTTACGCTCATCCAAGTCATTTTGCGTCAATTACGCCACTCCGTGGTATACTTCTCACAGGCAAATTGTTTCAACAGTACGCAGTACGCCGATACGAAATTTTTCCTGAATTATGTCTTAAATTAAAAGTATTCTCTAATATTTAAATTTGAAAAATGCATAAACATATATTTAATTATATTACGTCCTTCATAATACGTCCTTCATCAGTGTGCAGATAATTTTGTTTATACTCACAAAGTAATTATAATCACGAAAAAGTAAACATGTTTTTCGAGATATTTGCGTCAAATGAAATCTAAAAAAAAATCCCATCGATTTCAATTAATTTACTTATGATAAACAGCTAGAACGCAGCTGTTCCTTTCGGGATGTGCAGCTTTCGAGAGAGTCGCGTCGTTAATACCGAGCCGTGAGATAAGATTCAATTGTCGTAAGCGAGAAAGACGAGTATACTGGTCCATGGAATTCTATATCTAGTAGAAGCTGACAGCTCTAAAACGGTAATAAACTCCTTTCTCTTTACCATCTATTGTTTTGCAATGTTCCGCATTTGGTGAGGCGACTGAAGGAGTGCAGCAGTAAGATAAAATAAGTGAAAGGTGATATAATACAACAGGTAAACAGGTTAATCTTTAAGTTTGCAATATTGTCGACGATAGTCTGATTTTAATATTGATTGAGCCATAAATTTTATGAGATTTTTCAGTATGATAACCACGTCCGCGACGAGATTTCGACCATATATCGAGAATATACAACACTTTTCCACAAAAATAACGTTTTTTTCTGTAATATATTTTCTCAAACATTTTATGAAACAAGAAATAGATAGTAACTGGAAATGGAAATGTTCCATTATCCAATGTATATGATACATTTTTTTCTAAAAACAATATTTCTACAGAATAATTTGATATACCTTGCAACAGTGAAACGACAATACGTTCAGTGTTTCTAATAATTAATATGAAATAGATGAAATTGAAATTCGATCTTTCGATATACAAATATCGTTGAATCAGACGTATAATATAAATACAAACGATATTTTTTTTAAATAATAAAAGTGGTTAGATTAAACAATTGAAAATTGAAAAGCCACTTTCTTATAATTTATTTTATAATTTTTTTGAAAAGCAGCTTTTTTACAATTTCCTTCTACTTTTAATTTTTTAAAATTTTATTTTTTGTATCTCATAAGTCTGATTTTCAACAGTGTTAGATGAGGTTCTTTATAATTTTCTTTTCAATTTAATTTAATTTTTCTATGTGAGAAATAAACCTGATTTTCAGATAGTATTGGAGATCAAATCAACTTTTTACATAATTTTTCTGTTTCTTGAAATCCCAATAAAATTTGCAATTTATAAATCTCATACTAAAATACATTTATTTTTCTTTTTCATTGAATATATATTTTATATAATTTTAAAAATATTTTTCCAATGAATGCAATATTTATAGAAAGCGTAATATTTAAGAAAAAAATATTCTACTTTTTGAAATAATACTTTTGACTAGCAAAGAGCTTCAGGAATGTGATAACGCGACATCAACAGATACTCTAATTTTTCGTAAGTACATGACGCGTCCCTGTCGGTGTCGTAAGCTCGTGCGCTCTCTCCGCCTGAATTAATTAATTAATCGATCTGTGCCGCTGGACCGCGTCCCGCCAGGGAAAGCGTTCTTCCCCACAATTTCCCCGATTTCGCCACTTTCCAGCGTCGCGGCACGTATAAATCATAGAGTGCACGCTGTTCCCGTGGCTCGCATATAAATCAAAACCTACGGCGCAAAACCACGGGTGCACTCTTTACCCGACGTCGGGTGCGTATCTCCGCGACGTCGTGCACGCGTAGCAAAATTTGCATTTTTCACGGAAACATATGGCATTGATAGCGAATTGTTGGTTTTACCATCGCCGCCGCCGTCGCTGCCGCCGCCGAGGCTTTCGCTATCGTACGAGCGTTTACGTCGAGCGATAACTTATTTCGTTCCTATATCGAGGCTTACGTGACGAGAAGGCGAACGACGTTCCAGACGTCGTAAAGCTGATGGATATCCCGGTATATCCCATCAACCAGTCCATCCGTAATTCGAATATCGGATGCAGTGGTACCGTGTTTCTAAACGGATTAATTTACTGAGTGCTCCCTCCTCTTTTCTCGAATAATCCACTAATAAATAGCACACAGTTTAAATTTTTTGAAAATCTAATCTTTATTTTATTTTATTTTATTTTATTATATTTTATTTTTATTCCTTCGAATTTCAGAGAAAGAAGAGAGAGAGAGAGAGAGAATCTAGAAGTTAGAAAGAAAGATTGTAATGACAATCAAATTCCAATGGAAAAACGCCAATATTTAAATCATTTCCAACATTCTTAATTCCGTTTCCTATATTATTGATTAATTTAGAACATAAATAACATTTTTATTTGCACGAGAGGTATTTAAGGCATAACTATTACGTGTTACTATATTTTGTACATCTTTCTGAAGATTAAAAATATAGAATGACCTTTACTATTTTCAAAACGTATCATATATTTTTTATTTAAAACTATTCTTTCAAATATAAGGGCAAATATATTTTAAAAAATAACGTTATTTTAAAAAAATATATTTATTTTGGAAAAGTTATAGTTTGCTTTCTATAATTTAATCAAATGATAAGTGTCATACATTTTAAGTCACTAGACAAATGAATAAGTGTCATACATTTTAAGTCACTAGAATATTTTTTATTACAGAGATTTTTTTTTCAACGCTACAATTATAGCGAAAACCGTAGCATGAATTCCACAACATGTGTAATCCAATATTTGTCCTTTTTTTAAAAATCATATCATATTTATTTATTGTATCGTAGATGAATATATTCGTTTTCTTTAGCAGCAATTTACTGCACGTGCCATCAAATTTAATAATCATGCACGTAAAGTTTGATGCCATAAAGATAATGCCACCAAGATAATCATCAAATATAATTATTATTAGTTCCAATAATTATTATAAGTTCCGTCAATAATTTGTGAGTGTTTATCGCTGCAACTAGCTTCAATTATGTGAGAGTGTTTTAGATATAACACATTTTGCATATTTCAAAAGAAAAAAATCTTTTATAAAATTATATGAATATAAAATTTATTAATAACACTAAAACAATTTCTTCAATTTACAGCTAGCGAATTCAGTTGCACTAGCATTAGTGCAGGCTGGTACATTAAAGTCTGTTCTGCATTAATTTAGTTTGCGTAATGTACGCGTAATATATTTTGATTGATGAAACTCTCCATATTAATTTTATGAACTAGCATAATAATATATACAGAATATCTTGCAATTTAATCCGGTTATATATTACACGTATGTCTTCACATTAATTTAAATGATATGATTTTCAATGCGCATTAATACGTAATATGTTACGTACTACACGTATTAATGCGTCTAACAAAATTTGTTTAAAAAAAATAGAATTATCTTCAAACTAAAGTATTTTTTTGAGGAAATCTAACAAGCGAATCGTCGGAAGTATCCCTCACCGATTTCAATGAGCTTTGAATATGTTGTAGAGCATCAAAAAATATTAGATTTTTATTTTTTTTTAGCGGCGTATCTCGACGTTTAGGGGTTGAAACAACCCCTCGAAAATAACGGGAGTAAATTAAAAATGATATTTAAAAAAAATATGAATATACAGTTGTAAAGAGTATAAAATACCGTAAAACTTTTATATAAAACATTTTTTCATATACTCCATATTTTCAAAGATATTCGTAAAAAACGAAAAAATCCATTATCTTCGAGGGATTGTTTCAACGCCTAAACATCGAAATATGCCGCTAAAAAAATAGGAGTCTAATATTTTTTTATGCTCTACAACATATCCAAAGCTCATTGAAATCGGTGAGGGACACTTCCGACGGTTCCCTTGTAAGTTGATTATGTATGTAGCCTTTCGTGATTGCTCATTGTTATATGTAGCATATACGTAACAAAATTCAATATTTAATTTTTTAAATATAACACGTACTCAACATTGCTGTGTCGCAATATTTCTTGCTCTGCTCTATTATATATAGCGAGTATAACTTCTTGTGACATCCAAAACAGCCAATTATGGCAAATTATGGAAAATTTGAACCAATTATGATCAATTTTGACAAGTTAACGAGAAAATGAGTATATGAGAGAGAAGTATGAGTATATGACAGAAAAGATAATGGAATGCAAAATGGATGTGTGTTACTTACAAGAGGATGACACGATTTCTTGCCGTTCTCGGCATAAAATCCATTCTTTTTTAAACATGTATAAATGCATACATTTTAATTATGTAAATTACTTTTAAATTTATAAATGCAATGATTACATAAAAAGTTGTTACAAAAATAATCGCATTCAGTAAAATAGACGTCTCCAACGTCACCTTAAAGCTGATGTTTTGCGATTACTTTTAAAATGTATAGGTAGAAAATGTACGTAGCAAAGTTCTCTTATATAAAGGTTTCACAGTTCATTGGCGATGTTAATATAGAACATAAATTCTTTAAGAACAAAGTCATAAATTCTCGCACGGTCGCGTCGTTCTGTTTATTCGCTTGTTCACGCTTATTCGATCCGCGCCGTTTTCACATATTTTCCCCGGCCGGTTTATCGGCCAAGAAAGCTGCGCTGCGTACCAAATAAATAATAACGCGAAGTACGCCCGTCCCCCAGGGGATTAACCAATCTGCTTCCCCGTTTGAAATTAGAAACCTCGACTGAGTTACGGTGCAAGGGAAAAAAGCCAATTCCGATATACGAATTTCCAATTCCCAAAGAGGCTAAAATACCGCCGAGTCTGCCTCTTACGTTCTTGTAATGTACCTGACATGTTTCCTGGTAACAAGCGTGAAATACGAGCGACGCAATAATGCATGATATATTGTGCGATTAACTATAGATCATCATCATTATACGGTAGATTACCACTAGGGAAAATCGTAAAATTTCTAATCTAAATGAAGATAAATATAAATGTGTACTCTCGGGATTTACACAGTACCGTCGAAGCTCGAGATGGTAAAATTAAAATAAAATCATGTAAACGGTCAAAAGTTCACGTGTTATTATTTAAACTCAAATCTTTCAAACATTAAAAAAGAGATATTTAAAAAAAACATTCCATTAATTCTTATTTTGTCTTTGATCGTCGTTCTAATGACAGACTCCGCAAGTTGAAAAATTGATGAGAACAGTAAATAGTTTCTTGAAGCCTCTTAAAAGCAAAATTATTTAAAACTTGGAAAATGGGTCCCCTTCCTCGCAATTCGCTTCGCGGTAAAGTCGATACGGTGAGTGTTGTTACCATAAATTTTAACCAGAGCATTACTGTCGAAACACTCTTGTGCATTAGTATGGGTTTGCCACAATCAACGGTAAAAACAAACGAATGAAAGCTAAACGCTAGGATTATCTTATTTAACCATTAGGAAAGCCGTCAGCCACCTAAATTACACATATTACACCGATAGAAATTAATACCGGTAACGTTCTCTATTGAACGCTTTCATGAGCAAGAAGCGTACATCGTTAACAAGTTAATCGGCTATATATTCATGATCCTGTCTGAAATACAAGCCAATTCTATACCCGATATATTAGCTTCGCTAATACACAACATTTATGGAGAAAATGATTTATGAGAGGAAAAATATCAATTCCAAATCTTATAATATGCAAAAATATGTTTGCGAATAGTAACAAATTAATAATGGTTTTTTATTAATTTATTAATAATGGTGAATTAATGTTGTAGTTGCCCGATATTTGAGATTTGAAAAATTTAGATACCTTTTAGTAAGAGATGTTTTTTCTCTAAAATCAATAATAAACCATTTCGCTAATAAAAACGACGAACAGAAGTAAGCATCAAATTTTAATCTCGCGTATTTTTATTCAGTCTGTATGTGAAAATATTTTACAAATATTTTATTTGCGAAAAAGGATTTGTTAAATTTAAAAGCTACAAATTGAAAAATAAAGCCGAAGTAACGAAATAGACAACCAACGTAGATTTTCACTTCGACGAGGCGTCAAGAGCACGCAAAGGGGAAAGTAATTAATCTCTGTCCTGCCATTTAACAGATACCTACATCGAAAGGGTCGCAACGAAAATGAAAATCCAGCCGTCTCGCTTCTGAAACGGCGGCAAATTGAGTCGAAGTTTGATCACATTTATTTTGTCTATTTTTCGTCCGCCCACGCGCGTGGATTCGTTTGTTTGCGTAAGAGAAAGAGCACTTCGACCAATTCGAAACACAGACCTCAACTCGTGTTCCACGCGCGGGCAATATCGACAAGGAAAAAAAAAGTCCGGTTGTCGCCTCCATTTCAGATTTAGGTTGCGATAAATGCAGACCCCGGACTGCTCCGCCGTCGCGCAGTTGTTCCTTGGCCTCCCTCTGCCCCGGTGGTTATCACGACGGTAAGCCATCCTGCATGAAGCCTGGCGGAAACTCTTTCAGAAAAAAAAAACTCGCTCAAGGCCGAGAATCTACGGTGGTATACCATAGACGGTACCGCGGGTGGCTGGCTTTTAATCCCAACTCGGAACAAGCGTCAGAAGAATCCAATGAACCATGCATACAGCCACCGTCGCTTTAACATGCGCATGTCATAAACTCTACCGCGAGAAGCGCCCGATTTCTTCCGCGATAACGTGTTTTCATCGAGGTTCTATCATCCCGGACGGCGTAAACCGCTATAGATTACCGCCTTTCTTCCGCGAATTTTCGAGCGACATTGTCTTATCTCATCTTAGCGATGAGAAGGTAGGAAGGGAGGCCACTTCCAAATATCGTTCACAAATATAATGAGAAACGCAATTTAATATAACTAATTCAATTTGTAATACAATAATACTATAAATTAGTAATCCCCAAATTTATTCATCATTAGATTAAATTAATTGATCAATTAAATATTTTTGTAGTATATTGTTGCAGTAACGTTTCAGGGAAAATAATTATTCTGCCACAAGAAAGAGCAGGATATGTTTGCCAGCGAAATCACGTAAATAAATAATAAATCCAGTAACAAATAATAATTCCAAACCAATTCCTTCTTCATTTAATAGATAATTAATTTCTGATTAACGCGAATCAGAGAATTCGAAGATTATAATGCGCAAATAACGCGTAATGCACTGAGTTAATAATATATGAAATTTTCCGCAGAGGCGCAGTTAATAAATTTACACGAACGCGTAATTTGAAACCGCATGTAAATAATTTAAATTTATTTCGTAATCTTTCTCAAGTATCGCATTACGATCGCGACAACCGCTACTACACTTGTGACGAAGTTTTCTCCAAGATAAAAACTACCGGTGTAGTTATCGACATCGTTCGAGCTCTTATAAAAAGTGTCTACCCCTTTTTTTCGTTACTGAAGCGCGGTTATTACATCAGCGTAAAACTTTCCAATTGGATTATAAAGTTTTCTGGGCAGCGTAATTTCTACACTAACGACGGAGCAGTGGAATTATCGAATCACTCCTGTGTATAAGCAAGTGGATGACAAAAAAAGTGACGTGATTCTTAACTTTGGACTTTTGCTCCTTTTAAATTGTCGAGATAACGGCAATGAAGATACGCAGATCGTTTTGAAAATTCTTGCCGCATGGGAAGATAAGTTACAAACAATTGCGCCGAATGTTGATTTTTCTTCTATAAAAATTTTCGAGAACGGAAAGAAGTGCACAACTAAGAAAGAAGATATTTCCGCATGTGTGTGTGTATATATACATTCACGTTTATACGAATTTTTCAAATAGTTTTAATGAGAAGAACATTTATATCCGGGAAATGTCTAACGTCGGTATGCCAATGTCTATGTGCAATGCATAAAAAGAAAGATATTTGTAATTCCCCATTCTCAAGAGAGCTCATTCTCCTTCTGATCGTAAAGGAGGATGTCACATAACTTTTAGTGCAGCCATTCGCGGAAAGCCGGCCCTTTTTCCGCGCTGGAGCTGAATTTCCCCGACACAAAAGCAAAAGTTCCGAAACATCTCGACGGCACGTCGGGAACGGAGCTCTTGCGTTTGTTTCCACATTAACGCGTCTTAACATAACGCCCCGAGCCATTTCGCGCGAGTTTCTCGCCGCTTACACGTCGACGCCTTATTATCACTGCGATAACTTTATATCCGCTTTACGTGTCGCGTTAGCGACGACGATCATCTCTTTGCTCGCTCGCGACTAACGTCGTTGATAAAAAAAAAAAAGAAAAAGAAAAAAGAAAAAAAGATGTGCGTTCGGCGACGTGGACGGCAGAACGCTTGAAATTCAAATTGTCAAAACGCGAAGGATGAAGATGAGGAGAAAGATTCACGGCCTTAGGAACTTGGCAAGTCGCGAGGATGTCCTTTCACGCGTTCGCCTCTCTGCCGCATTATAAAATAGCAGCGGAGTGTACGTAATCCATCGAGATTGCGGCTCCGCCTCGGATTTACGGGAGCGAACCGGACTTGCCGGTAGCGTTTCTGCTTTTACAAGCAGATTGGATCGTCCTCGCCTGGGTTTTCGTATCCGGTCCCGACCGGAATCGCAAGATTCGCACCAGATCTGCTTCCGTAAGCCAAATTTGCTTACCCAATGACGTTCATCTGACGATAAATACGAAAGTCACCGTGTAATAAGACTTCAGCCTACGTGTCCTCGATTTAACTTCTGTCCAACCCAACTTTCCTCGGCCAGCGGACGCGTTTTCATTTCCTGCGCATGGGAAAATACACGCCATTAAACATGCAGATAATCTCGAAGATGACCGCGTTTGATTACACATTTAATTACTGCGTCTGACGAATATGAGGCGAAATGATGCCGCTGCAATTCGGTAAGTCAGCCACGTGCATCTGCATTTAACTTGTTTAATGTATCGCTCTGTAAATGATGCATTGCGCCAGGAAATGAAGTTTAGAAATAGCGAATTTTAGTACTATGTGTATAAATGTATATGAATATTATATCAATGTGATGTTACTATGCCATTATATTATTGGCCAAAATATACATGTAGTTATAAATAAGTGATAATTGTGTGATATGATAATTAATATTCAATATGGAAATATCATTGCGGTCGTAATGCAAAAGTCATAATACATGTCCCATTATTGAAAGGATTTAATATTATTAATGCAGCTTAGCCGCGATTAAAGAGTAGGAACTCCATAGAATCGCATATTGTCCACGTAATTATTATGCGAATATATTAGAATGAATTCATGTTCCTGAATAATAATGTACAAAATGTGCGTTTGAAATTGTGATATCGCGGGAGAAGGGACAATTTCTTTTGCCCAGTTTTCAATTTTTATTCATTTTTCTCATAAATAAAAACAAAAGGATTTTATTTTGCATTTTCGACTTATTTTTCCACGAAAAATCAGTCTCTTCTCTATTGTACTTTGAATATACACTCTCTGTATCGATTATATATATGTATACCCGAGCACCTATATAGGTATCGATGTAGCGTATCGCAGTCAGATAAACACCTTCGTATCTTCATTAGCCATAATGTCGACAGTTAATGGGTGAGGATACGGCAGCGCGATACGACAAGATATGAAGATTTTTTTTTTCCATTATCACACGATGCAATAATAATCGTACGATGCTATTATCACTTGCAGGCTATCTCACGATATTTACAAAGAGAGACTTTTACTTTTCTACTATAAATCTTATATATCAGATATCTTTATAATTTTAATGTGTGTTTCATTTACTCTATGTAATGTCATTTTTTTCATCAAATTTTTGCTATTGCGATATGAAAAAGAATGTTTAGTTAAAAAAATAATTAAAAGCGATAAGTTTTTATTCATACTTCTTTTATTCATACTTAACTAAAACTAAAAATGTATATCTTGATATAAAATCAATTCTTAAATTCTTCTGAAATAAAACGGAAATTGATACAATTTCCGTGCCAATACAATTTTATTAGTGTCATTATTATGACAGATAGAAACAAGTAAATGCAAAAATATTGAATATAAGGCATAATATAATATACATATGTAGTTTTAATAAATTTATCGTATATTGTTATGTGATGTCATTTAAAATAAAAAAAAGTTAATATTTTCATAAATAAATGCACGTTTCAAATTTCATGTGCTTAGACAAGGTGATTTTTCTTCCACAGATACTCTTTCTGTATGTTGAACATTTATAGACGTAGTATCTTATGTTCTTCTATTTTCAGCATATACTCGTTTGTCTTGCTCAGACATGGACTCATCCGTTATTTTGATGTAAAAATAAAGATGTAATTCTTGTACATAAGTAACACGAAAGAATGTTCTGCAATTTATTTTAGTTGGGCGTGATGTTGTAAAATATTATTCTTCTTTTTACAATTTTAAAATTATATCATAAAACTACTTGAATAAAATCATAATTTTATTCAATTCGATAATAAAATTTAATATTTATATTGCAAGTAAGAAAAAAATTAGATTATTTAAAATTAATTATATTTATTCACTAGATTATGAATTTATTTTGTGTGTGTCGTAACTTAAAAAAAAACTCACAAATGGATAATTCTCTCATGTCTTTATGATTTTAGTAAATCTTCATATTCAAATAATAATGTATTTAAAATTTTCTATTTTTGGATGAAGCAAGGATTATATTTGTACAAAATATACGGAATATTCTGTTGAGTTTATAGATAGCAGAAATGCGTTAAAACTTTCTTCCCATTTTTATATTATGCGTACGCAATGATTTGGTACCTATATTTAAAACTGCTACTTTATTTCATGAATATAATTTCCGAAGGTGCTATTTACGTATTCCTCGCGGACTATTTCAAGAAGCCGACACGACGTTGCATGACGTTTATACCGAAGGAAAAGCATGTGACGTAAAACACTCTGATTTAAATTTTCCTGTTTGCATTTCGCCGAAGCCAGAGATGTAAGTTTACACCTTTTCTGCATTTGCATTTTTAGCTTCAGTTACGCATAAAAACTCGTGAAAACATATCGCCCCTAAACACTTCCCAGCCAAGTGTTCGCTCTTTTGTGCAAATATTGATTTTACAACAAAAATAACGTAATTATAAAGCGTAATTATAAAACGAACAAATCTAAAGATAAATAAAAGTCTCAGATTGACAGATTGAACGTAATACTATTCGCCCAATAAAATATCTCTTTAGACTCTAGGTAGCCCAGTATTTATCTAAACACTCGGTTTGCCCAAGCCCCCGTGTAAGAAAAGATTTCTCTTTTAATCCCTACGATAATTAGCCCTTAAAACCGCTAAGTACGGCTAATGAAATCTTATCCGCAGTCCGGATGCTCCCGGAGCTGTTTCACGCGCTACGTACTAATTGCGCCACCGAGAGTTTTTTGCCGGATCAACAAGGTTAAATTTCCTTTGAAGATACATCCGACCTTCCCTGCTCTCACGCGTCGCGGCAGTATGCCATCTTATACGCAGGGCAACGTTAAAGAAAAAGCTTGTCCCGGACTACCTCCCGGCGATATTTTATACTCGTTCCTTTGTACTCTAAGCAGGTCTGCACGCCTTAAAGCCAGTAGCCCGTAACGGATTACGACGTGTCGCGATTTAACGCTCTCCGCGCCTTTGTTTCCCACTAGAGGTCCATCCACTATATTCGTGACCGGACTCGAAGAAATTTACTGATTTTCAATCTTTCGTCGCGCGGAAAGGTCGCGATCGATGCAAACCAATTGTCTCAGTTGCTTCTTTGTGAGCGCTACTGCGCGGAATTTGAAGTATTTAAATTGACTGTAGGTCGCAATTTCTTCTTCGAAGCAAACCGGAGCCAGACGGCGGATCTGTCATCTGCCAACGAGAACCAAAACTTCAGCTCTTACTTAGCCGCGAATTCTTCATGATGGATTATTCTCGACATCGTTTATATTTTCCACTCGTAATAAATTACTTTGGAAATTCTCACGGTGGTCCTCTTAATTGAGGAACGTGGTTTAAAGGAGAGTTCAACTTGGAAATACGAAGCTTGATTGAAAAAGAGAATTATCGTTTTGCGATCCGCGAATGAATTTTTTTACCCATATTCGCGCCCGAAGGGATTAAATCGACAGGCAACAGTACATTTCATTCTAGCCATGTGCTTATATACGCTAAATAATAATAATAAAGATCGATAGTGGTTGTTTATGAAAAATATTTATATTCTACACGTATACATGTATAGACTACATTTCTATTGCTACTTTTTCAAGAATTTACTATTACTACTACATCTCAGTTAAGAGAAATAATATCAAGTATGTTAGCAATTAGCTTAGAGATAAGATTTATATTGACTTGTAATAGTAGCAACAGAAAATCTTCTTCCATAGCGTAAGAAAATATAGGTACGATACTTAATACGACGTATTACATTCGGCTTAATACAGTTTTCACGCAGATTGATTTTTCATCTCACGAGACGATACATCAGATTCTCTGGAGGAAGTAAAGTACGTTTCTTATTGGCAGAAATGCCGAAGGAAATCGTATCTTCTTGCTTTGCAATATTACGCGCACCGAGAAGTCTTGAAATAGAACCTGTGCTTGAGCTAAAGTCAATATGATGTCGGAAGAAAGTTTTTCATTTTAATACGAAACAATTAAAACTGGCGTCTAGCTTCTGTGAAAGTGTATACTTAGGTAAATAGATTATCGTCCTGAAAACGAAAATTGATCGATGTTAATTCATCGTGAGGAGAATTTCTCTGTTAAAATCGCTCGATAAAACTTGTCGGATATTTTCGGCAATACTTTTTGCGCTACACCAATTCGTAATGCGATCTCAAGATAAAACGTGAGTTTATGTGAAGCACGTAAGTAGGTCGGCCTCCTTCCTGCGACTGGGGCGGCTCAATTTTTAATGATTGATCGATAAATTAGGGACCTAATGTTGGTCGTTTCGAAGGGATTTTCCATCACACGGATTATAGAGGCGCGCGCGATATACGATTAAAACCGGTAAACTCGCAGAAGGGGAAGCATTTTATTTCGAGAAGCAGAAATTACGCGATATTGCCTCGATGCCAGAAGGAACAGAATTCGCTCGGTGAAGTACAAGTTATTAAACGATCTCAACGACGTTTCTTCACGATGGCCCTAGAACTCATAAAGCAAGAATCCCGCTTCGGATCGTATCACGACTTCTCGTTTTCAGCCACGTGACTTTATTTCCACGTCGTCATTATCAGACGAGATAATATCCGCTGTGACGTGAACAAAACTGCGATTGCACGTTTTTAAGCGTTATTCGTTTATTATCCAATTTACGAAGGCTAAGAAAAAAAACCGATCAAAAATATTTAATAATCTAGCAAGTTTATAATGGATAATATAAAATTGAAATTTTTTCTCATAAAGAAAAATAAAATCTACATGTTACAAAGGAAATGAATTAACAAAAGTTTCAAGCAGAAGCAATATTTGATAGAGTGACCCACCAAATAGTTACGAAAGGAACGATCGTCTCAATCCTCCAGGAGAAAAAAATCAAAATCGTAAAGTCCTCTCTTCGTCGCGAGAGATCAAAGTCCGTTCTCAGTAATATCTGTCATAAATGCGTAAGACATTTTGCGAAATTTATTGTTTCCTATGACTCCGTTTTAAGACCTTTACGTTGCAATCGCGCCAAGCACGACCGTAAATCCAATCCTATCTACAAATAAGCGTTCCTCCTCTTATTTTTTAACCAATGACGTCCCAGAGTGCGCTTCTCAAGAAAGAGCCGAGATCGTAAAGTCCGATGCGTTTATCGAATACATGGTACAATATTGTTTCTTTACGATCGGAATCGTAAACCGTTCCCTTGCTTACAGCGGCGCGGCTTTGTAATTTCATTCAACGTGCGACCGTATATATATATATATATATATATATATATATATATATATATATATATATAACCGATTTAGATTATACCATAATAAAATATAATAAAATAAAATAAAATAAAATAAAGATTAGATTTTCAAAAAATTTAAACTGTGTGCTATTTATTAGTGGATTATTCGAGAAAANATATATATCTATCTACAACTCTCGATCGGTCTTATTAAATTCTCAATCTCAGTGCTTTAATCCAAAACCCAGAATGTAGGGCGGCGCGGCGGGTAAGGGAAAGCTCAGCGGCGGCAATCGCCGCAGGCACCGCACCGTCGCGTCCCAGACTCAATCCTTCTTCCGTACGATCTCCGGTGGTTGAAAAGCTCGCGGTATACACATAAGTACCCGCCTCGCCGCGACGCTCACCTTTTTATTATTCCACGGCGTGTGAGACGAAGCTCGCGCAGGGCGTGTCGCGCCATTTGCATTCTCATTACCATCGGCGGTTCTTATTTAAATAGGTGAACAACTGCAAAGCACTCCGGTGGCCGGAGAGCTCGTTAGGCGACCCCTCCCAAGTAAGTGAGAGAGAAGGTGGGTGGCCGTATGCACAGGTACATCCGTTGCGTCCCTGCGCTCCTCTGACGTACCCTACACACTCGCCTTCATTCTCCGCAGACCAGGCTGCTTTCAACCTCTCCTTTTAAGACGCAGTCTAGCGGGAAGAGAGAGAGAGAGAAGGAGAAAGAGAGAGGAAAAGAGAGATAGACAGAGGACCGGATGACTGCAATTTCGCGCGAGGACGCGAATCCTCGTGGTCTCTGACCTCGCGCAACGCGGAAAAGAGGGATAAAGGCAAGGGGGAATCTTTTAAATTCAACGCGGTACGCTTCATTAGTGGCTGCGGTTTGCACGGCGGCCGCAACGATTTAATCCGAGCTTGCGCGCGGCGTCAAGCCGCGCCGCCATCCCGAGGAAATTCAATTTCGCTACGGCGGTAATGGACCAGAACGTTTCCGACCGGAGAGTCAGGCCGACTCTCGGAAACGCCGATCGACTCTCGGTGTATCCCGCCGAAAGCGGAATCCGTTCGAACGTAACGCGGATTCCGGGTGGCGCGACCGTTCACTTCTAAACGCTCGCGGCGTTCAATAGTTAATCGCGCGCGAGTACGACACGAACGACATCGACAGGGATGTCTAGCCGACATGCATACTTCGGAAAATTTTCGATAGGAAAGAGCACCGGAATACGCAAGTGAAATGTCGAATATGAAACCGTCAATTCCCTCGAAAATTTGGCACAGTTAAACTGGGAGTTTTAATTGTATGATCGCGACACAAATACGAATCATGTAACTTCTATTGATTCTTAGATTGTTCAACAAATGTAGAAAGATTTTATCTAAATTAAAAATTAAAAATCATTCGAAATCTAATCTTTGTGTTATTCTTAATGTATTTTTAACTTTTTTTTATAAATCATTAAACTTTAGATTTGATACAAAGAATTTTTTATTTTTGACAGAGATAATTAAGACATTGACGGCATGTAACAATAATAAATTAATTTTATTATGAATTAGCTTTTAAATTATGTAAATATCTTACTCTATATTTTTTATTTAATCTTAATCAAATTTCTATTTGATTTTATGAAAATCATGTCCTCGTTTTTCTATATAATTATAATTATTTGAAATACAATTATCTGATATTTGATTTATCACTTGATTTAACGCAATCAACTAGAAAATTACGTCAAAATGGCAACATTACTTGCGATATAGTTAAATCTCATGAACTGGATTTGCGCGAAAATTGTGCTCTCTTATTAGCTCAATATAAATATATTTAAGATATAAAAATATAGGGAATTTAAGATATAAAAATATAGGTAATAAAAATATATGCAACTGTAGAAGCTTTTATTTGAAATTGATAAAATTAAATTGTAACGAAACGTTAGCTAACAAAAGTTTGCTTTATTATATTGACAAAAATATTTTTAACGTGTGACGCGGAAGAAAAGTGATTGCACTCGTTTCTAGATTTACAAACCTGCCGAATGCCGCGGCATTACGTAACGCTATGCAAATATTGCGCCAAGTCCTTCGGGAGTAAAACGTCGAGTGCACGGAAGATTTCTCGATTCGAAAACAAGAGCAACGGGCGAAGCTCCCGGAAGTTATAGTGCGGAGCAACTTTCATGCTTGCAAACGACAAAGTTCGGCCTTACGATTCGATCCAATATATTACAAAGATATGCATACCTCTTGGAATTTATAATAGTATATAAGCTCACCTACTTCCGAAGAGCAACGGCAACAAGAACTTCATTTTGTGCTTTTCTTATCTCTTGTTAGTTTTCATAAATTTGAGACTCGTATAACTCGTATGATTAAATTCCAGTCCATTTCTGCGCAACGAGACGTACTTGATTGACTATCTTCATCAATCAAGACCGAATATTACCATTATACGTGTATCTACAGATAATTATAACATGACAACGTCAAAATTTAAAATAAAATCCCTTTCATTTTAGTTAATTTTCAGTTAAGTGTACCATATAATGCTTATGTCTGACTTTAAATAATCGTAGAATTGTAACAGATTCAAAGGAAAATGTATCATTGAAAAATGAAAAATCATTTATTCAACCATTTATTAAATATGATTATATTACTCTTAAGTATTAGTGTTACTTTTGTAAAGGTTCTTTTATAAAGAAAATTCATATTTATTTAATGTTTACAGAATCCCGCATTACTTGAGAAGGCTCATGCAAACTTGCAAAATCATAACGCGTTCTGCACGGTGTATTTACTTACGTATTTCTCTTATTGTGCAACAGCGGTTACGATTAACATCAATGTCCAATGTCACGACAGTGTATTCTTAAAACGACCGAACGGTATTTTACAATTTCATTGCTTTCTCCGTTGTTCTTTTTTTAAAATCGAGAACTAGATACAGATTAATATAATTCAACCGTGTTTAATTTAAACTATATAATTAGCCTGTCACCTAATTAGGATGAAATTTAATTAACTGCTTTAATTCCAGCAGAAATAATGAATTGCGTATCTCTCGTGAAAAGCAAATTAATTATTGGGGATGCGAACGAGAGAATGTCTAAAACGATCACTCTGGAATACGGAATTTTACGAGGAGACGAGAAGAAGAGGCGCGGGAAAGAGGGAGGGGGGGGGGGTCTAAGCAGAAACTGCGATAAGCGCGAGCGGATTAAAAAATAAAATCCCCTGGCGTAGGAGTCGCGAGGGCATATTGATTTTTCTACTCCGGCGCTGCAGCCAATGACCTAACGTTACCCCCGGCTGCAAGCACGGCCCTAACAAAGTTATCCGAAGAATGACGTGCCGTACACGATGTAGCAGGACAGAAATCGGCGCCCATTTACCACTTCGTATTCTCAATCATGTCCCCGCACACGTGACCCCCAACCGCCCCGCATCGCGACCCAGGCACCGTCTTAAGACACCATCTGGCAACCGCCCAATCCGGTCATATTTTTCCGATCGTAACGGGTCACGCGGGTATGTGACAGCATCCCCGAGCCGCGGTGATTTACGGCGGGCATTAAATTACGACCGTCGGTCGGCTGATCTTCGGGATCGGTATCTTTTGAACGAGACACCTAGACCAGGACCCCAGTGACCAACGACGCTGTTGACTTCTTTTTTTTTTTTTCTTTCCCTCTCCTTTATATATTTTTTCTAAGGACGTTACCCGTCGGCTTTTCGGTCCCGCGGGATCCAACCTTGTCCCGTTGAAAATTGAGGTTCGTCCAAGAGGTATATGTGTATACATGTTTCGTGGTCCGTCGAAAACAGGATAACCATATTTTCCCGCAGAGGATCCCAAACCATAGACAAGCAACGACAATTTCTGGAAAGAAAACATTGGGATTCGTAATCTATTGTTATCGTAACCGAGAACAGGAGAAATTTGAACGTGTATTCAACGAATTAAAAATAGCGATTCTGAAAAACAATTGAAATATTTAAATATTCCAGAATAGAATCCTACCTCATCCAGAGAACAATCCTACATTATTCATGTAGAATGTAAAATATATCTCAGCTTCAGAAATCTATTAAATTCATAAAATAAAATTTTTGCACCGATCATACGCGATATAAATTGTTTCACAACTTTTGCATTTATCTTTATGGAAGATGTGTAAAATGTTATTTTAGTTGTAAGCTATAAAAGAGAACTGAAACTTTAAATATAATGTTGATGTGTGAAACATATCTCACGCGAGTAATAAAGGGTGAGAAACAAATTAAATAGTTTGAAAATTATAGATTTTAAAATACTCGAGTGCATGCTAATCTATCTGTGATTAATACGATAAAAACAATTAACTGATATTAACGTACCGACCAATAAAGTATATCAAACTTCTTTTGTTTTATGAATTTTCCTCTTTGTGTATTTTCAGACATTTTTCAATTCATGAGATCAATATCGACGGTATTGTACCGGATATTCAACATTAAATCCGATAGTCTAAATCTAAAGTTTTATTTCTATCTATGAATAATCGAATAAAAGTAATACCGTCCCCGCCAGATCGTAGCTAAACATTCATCTGGAGGGTCTTTCTATTTGAACGGTGTATTGAAGCGTGTGTATTCGCGAAGACGACAGCGAGTCTCGTATTCACGTCCAATTTCATTCCGGCGATATTTCTCATTGTTCGCAGAACCCGCGGCGGTGCGAAATCCGAGTGTCGGCGCGAGAAACGATGAACGAATCGGGACGAGCCGGGAACGAAGCGGTGCGATAATAATAATATGTGGACGACGTGGCCACGGACCAGGCGAAAGTGGCGACTACCGTCGACCCCGTCGTGCAGAGAACGTGACAATCGGTGGAATCGCCGTCGGGACGGCTTCCGCATCATCTACTCCGTGATCCTGGCTGCCTGCATGGCGACGCAGGAAGCGAGGGGCGCCAAGTGTCCGCCACCGGACACAATACCCGGCTGCCCGTGTTACAACTTCGAGAACGGCGGTCTGTTCCTGGAGTGCGCAGGTGCCACCGAGGAGTCCCTCAGGAACGCTTTGTCCGGCGTGATACATGCCGCAGGCGAGGAAGGTAAACCGTCCATGATACAACGCGCAAAAAGCGGAGATCAGCGGAGAACACGTATTCCGCTCTCGCATACATAAGTAGAAACAGCTACTGCAACATCCGTAAAACGATGGTAACGTCATGCTGGCAGCTACAGCTGGCGCAAGATAAAAAAAGGAAATGTTCGCGAGACCGTTCCAGTATCTGTGCAAATAGTTAATAAGCTATATACCCTTTTAGACCCGACTTGTTTTTTTATCCTTTTAACTTTTAGTTTTCAAACGTCAAGTAGCTTCGCATCCGAACTCTGAGATAGCTTGACACTGGAATTGGAATTGGATATCTCTGCTACGAGAATATTAACATTTTTTTCTATTTAGTAAGAGATTTAAAATTCGTGCAGCTATACGTGTTCAAGCACAAGAACGTAGCGCAATTTATTAATTCGCATATTTTTAATCTTGCATATTTCTACAAAGCTTGAAGAAAAATTTCTGATACTGTTTGTTCAGATTTTATGTTACTTTTATTACGTTTCACATTTTGCAGATTTGTTCTTTTTAATGGTAGAAACGGTAAAAACGGATGTTTATTTATTGACGGGCGTCAATCGTCCTTTTATTTATATATATTGATATTCAATGAAATATTTTATACGATTCCGATAAAAAAAATAAGAAAAATAGAAGAATATAACTTTGTATTTCGCAATTGTAACTGACAAAGCATGTCAGTGGCTTTGACTGAAATATCTCGCGATTGTTTCCAGGGGCGCTCGTTCAATCACTGAGCGTGTACGAATTGGATCGGAAAGTAGAGGAACTTCGACCTGCCGCTTTCCCGGCGGGCTCGCAAATTAGGCATCTGCAAATATCACATTCCGCGATACGCGAAATAAGCGAGGATGCTTTTACACGACTCAGTAAAAGCCTGGAATCCTTGGCACTCGTATCCGGTCGACTACCTCACGTACCTCAAAAGGCTGTGGCCTCGCTGAGCCTACTCAAAGCGCTGGATCTCGAGGCGAACCTCGTTTACGAGCTGCCCAGCTTCAGTTTCTTCGGGCTCGCGTTAATTAAACTGAACCTGAAGGGTAATCAAATCATGAAAATTTCGGAGTACGCCTTTGCCGGGCTCGAGGGCACTTTAAAGGACCTGGATCTGGCGGAAAACAAGATCAGAGTATTCCCTATGACGTCCTTAAGAAGATTAGAACATCTCACGTCCTTGAGGCTTGCTTGGAACGAGATATCCCAGCTCCCGGAGGACGGCTATTCCAGACTGGACGCCTTAAACTTCCTCGATCTCAGTAGCAACAATTTCAAGGACATTCCGCTCAATTGCTTCCGCTGCTGTCCGTCCCTAAAGACCCTCTCGCTTTATTACAACGCGGTCGAGTCGGTCGACAAGGATGCCTTTATATCGTTGATCGATCTCGAGTCGATAGATCTCAGCCACAACAAGATCGTGTTTCTTGACGTGGCCACCTTCCGTGCCAATCAAAAGCTCAGGTCGATCGATCTCAGCCACAATCACATACACTACATCCGAGGTGTGTTCTCGAGGCTGCCCGAATTGAAGGAGCTCTTCCTGGCGGAGAATAACATTCTCGAGATACCGGCGGAAACGTTCGCCGGTAGCACGAGCCTCTCGGTCGTCTATCTCCAGCAGAACGCCATCAGAAGAATTGACGCGCGCGGCCTGGCGACGCTCGGTCAATTAGCGCAGTTACATCTCAGCGGAAATTACATCGAGAAGGTGCCGCGCGACTTTCTCGAGCATTGCGAAAGTCTCTCGACCCTGTCGTTGGACGGTAATAACATCCGCGAGCTGGAAGTGGGCACGTTCGCCAAGGCGAAGCAGCTGCGCGAGCTCCGGCTGCAGGATAATCAGATCACCGAGGTGAAGCGCGGTGTATTCGCGCCGTTACCGTCGCTCCTCGAGCTACATTTGCAAAACAACGCCATCACGGATATGGAGACTGGCGCGCTGAGATCTCTACATAGTCTGCAGCATGTAAATCTGCAGGGAAACCTTCTGGCCGTTCTCGGCGACGTGTTCCAAGTGTCGAACGACATCGGCCAGAGCGAAAACAGCGGTAGCTCTTTGGTTTCCATTCAGCTAGACAACAATGGGCTCGGCGTCTTGCACAATGACTCATTAAGAGGCCAGGCCTCGGTTAGGATCATGTGGCTCGGGCATAATAGGCTGACTCGTCTTCAAGCCCCATTGTTCCGTGACCTGTTGCTGGTCGAACGTTTGTATCTCACGAATAATTCCATCTCGCGGATAGAGGACACCGCGTTTAAGCCGATGCAGGCGCTCAAGTTCCTCGAGCTTAGCATGAACCGACTGAGCCACGTGACTGTCAAGACATTCTCGGAGCTCCACGAGCTGGAAGAACTTTATCTGCAGGACAACGGTTTACGCCGTTTAGATCCCTATGCCTTGACGGCTCTCAAAAGACTGCGCATTCTCGACCTGGCCAACAATCACTTGAACGTGCTGCACGACAAGATCTTTCAGGAGGGGCTACCGATCAGGACGCTCAACCTGAAGAACTGCACCGTCAGCGTGATAGAGAACGGTGCCTTCCGCGGATTAAACAATCTCTACGAGCTAAATCTCGAGCACAATCGTTTCACTGCCACGGCGTTGGACCGCCTAGACATACCGGGATTAAGAGTCTTAAGAATATCGTACAACAACTTTAGTCAGATTAACGCCAACTCCTTGGACGGCCTACCGTCTCTTCAACATCTGGCGATGGACTCGTCGCAAATCTACAGGATGCCGGCTGAGATATTCTCGAAGAATAAGAATCTAGGGAAGCTGTTGCTCAGCTACAATTTACTCAGGGTACTGCCGGCGATGCTGTTCCTGGGCCTGGAAGCGCTCAAGGAGGTCAAACTCGACGGCAACAGGTTCCAGGAGGTTCCGTACGACGTGTTCGCCAACGCCACCACGGTGGAATTCCTCTCCATGGCCAACAACATTCTTCATCACGTGGACATGTCGCGACTGAACGGATTGACCAGTTTGCGCGAGCTCGATCTACGCGGAAACTACATCATGTCTCTCACCGGTTTCGCCTCCGTCAACTTCTCCCGCCTGATATCCGTGGACCTGAGTCATAATCACTTAACTGCTCTTCCGGCGAATTTCTTCGCTCGCTCGAATATGCTGCGGAAGATCGAGCTCTCGGGTAATAAGTTCCGGCAAATACCCGCCGTTGCGCTCACGGCACAAAATATACCCGGTCTAGCCTGGCTGAACGTCACGGCTAATCCTCTCGTGAGAATACACGAGATCAGTTCGGAGGCGAAGTATCCGGCTCTTCAGGAAATTCATATCTCCGGGACGAATTTGACGGTAGTCAGCAGCCAAGACTTCGAGGCTTTTCCCGCATTGATGCATCTCTTCATGAGCAATAATATGATATCCAAGGTGTCGTCCGGGGCGTTTGTCAGCCTCGCGAATTTACTTACGCTGGATCTCAGTGTCAACGAATTAACGGAGCTGCCGCAGGATATACTCAACGGGCTGAGACACCTCAGACTGCTGAATCTCACGCACAACCGTCTGACAAAGATCAACGACTTCCCACCTGACCTTAAAGCTTTGCAGGTGCTCGATCTCTCGTACAATCAGATAAGCGAGGTGGGAACGGGCACGTTCCAGCATTTGGAGAATTTAGCCGAACTGCATCTCTACGGCAACTGGATATCGTCGATCTCGCCGGACGCGTTCAAGCCGCTGAAGAAACTCAGGATTTTAGATCTAAGTAGGAACTACTTAGCGAACTTACCGCTCAATGCCTTTCGACCACTCGAAACGCAAATACGGAGTTTACGGGCCGAGGGTGAGTACAATTTATTACTTTATTCGTATTCTCGATTTTATTCCGTTGTGAAAATTTATCTGCTTGCGATTTACACGAAATTAATTATATAAACAAATCATGCGACATAATTCTTCTTCATTATAATTCATTCATTCAATTATTATTAGACGATTGTTTCTCTTTTCGGTTTTTACCTTTTTATTTTTGCGATCCGGAAGTCTTTTTTTGTATAAAGTATTTACGCATTTGTGAAAATCTATCTGTTTGCGATTTATACAAAATTGCAAAAGTAATTATATAAGATTATGTGACATAATTCTTTTTCATTATAACTCATTCATTCAATTGTTATTAGACAACTGTTTCTCTTTTTAATTTTCATCTTTTAATTTCGCAAGTCTTTTCTGTATAAAGTCTTTATACGTTTCGATACTATTATCTGGCCGTTTATTGCGAGTTAGCACGAAAAAAAATTCTCTTACATTCGACGGGATTGCTTGCACGTGACGCAATTCACACGGATCATATCGCGTTATGTTCGACAATAGCAATCTCAGCCGGTGAGATGATTGGTCGCATGCAAAACTCATCGCCGACGTATCTTGGCATGCGAGCGAATTCGACTCAGTCGAAAATAGCCCCGGCGGGTAGTTACACTCGGAACTCCTCGACGTCGAGTGAACGATATGAACAGAGCATACAATCGTGAGCAACGTTACAAAACATTACGGTGCGGAACTATTCAATGCGGGAAGCGGTTATAGCGGCGGCCGCCGCGCCGCGGTAATTCAGGCTGCCGTAAACGTCGCAGTGCTTACGGCAAATCCAAACATTCCGAGCTTTCATAATTCGCGAGATCTTCGTGTGACAATCGCGACGTTAAAGCGGCGCGATAAAAACTTTTTTAAAGACCGGCGGAAACAAACAAATGCCGCCGATATACGCGCGTAAACGTATCCGAGACTAAGCTATCTCCCGAGGTAATCACGACTTTAAAATCCGCGTAGAAAATCCGCTGCACTGCGATTGCGAGTCCCAGGAGCTCTGGGAATGGTTGCGCGACCACCAGAAGCTGGTCGGCGGCGGGATGAGCCGGAATCGCGGCAGCGGACTGAGGCTGAACGACGTGGACAGCGGCCTGTTGAGATGCGAGCAGCCGCCGGAGCTGCGCGGACTGGTCTTCCTGGATCTCGACCCGCACGCCTTCTGCACCGCACCGCTGATCCCGAAAGTGGCGATCCAGGACATCCAGCCGTTCTCCGTCCTGGTGTCGTGGCAGAGCAGGAATCATTCCGGCCTGCGCGGTTACCAGGTGGCCTATCACGCCCTGGATAATATCGACGAGGTACCGAAAAAACAGGCGCTCTAATTGTGTATGGCGCACATGGCGATGTCGTCGCTAAAAAGCGAGCACGGGTACAACACGGAGCATAAATCGAACGGGTGGGGCGGATAAAATGTAAACGGCGTTTGATTCAATCGATATAGCCGAGGACCTCGCTCTCTATCTCTCTTTCTCTTTCTCTCGACGAGGCTCTAGCTCATCCTTCGCAAAAACGTGTCGTCACATCCGACACCGTTCTCGCTGATCGATCGATCGGCGCGAACGTGCAAAAAAGTGGCGCGGCGTTTCGGTCGGATTAAGTATTTTCGTTACTCCGAAAGAAATCGAATTTACCCATTTTCAGTAATTACTACAGATAATGGCGGTACGCTCGCACGTGCAATCGCTGCGCACTCATTATCCCGCGAGAGAGAATTTTGCGTTAATCCAGCGGGGGAAAAAAGAATATTTTCATTATAATAATAATATCTTTTCTTAGGCGATAAAAATAAAGAGTACAGAATATTTCGGATATATTTATAAAAATTCCATTTTTTATGAGAACAATTTAATATTCACACTTTTTAAAAAATTTATCCAGAGTTCCTGTGGCATCACCTTTATCGCTCTGAATTCCAGGTACGTGCCAAAATACTCGAGCCGAACAAGCGCTCGGTGAAACTGTCGAAACTATCATCCAACACCCGCTACCTGATCTGTGTATTCGGTCTCGGTAATTGGATGACGTCGCGGATAGAGGACGGCCCGATGGAGCAGCTCAACTTCACGCAGGTCGAGATCATCGCGTCCACGCCGAGCTCGCAGATGACGGACTCCGCGACCAGCCGCTGCGCGGAGATGAAGACGCTGGACGAGCCGAACGCGATAATCAGCAGCGACGGCTCCGCCATGGGCGACGTCGGCAGTGTCAGCAGCTTCCTGACGCGGCGGCTGGGCCTGATAGTCGGCTGCTGCATGGGCTTCGTCGTCTTCCTCCTGCTGGTGTCCGTCTTGGGTTACCTCAAAGTGAAGAAGCAGCGGGAGGCGGTGAAGAGGGAGCAGCAGCCGATACCGCCCGAGTACATATCGTACAGGCACTTCAGCATACAGAGCGGCGAGGCCGGCCATACCGCTGCCAGGCAGACCAGCCAGGATGGTCAGCACTCCAACTTCGTCAACAACACGACGTTGAATGTATGAGAAAAGCCGCGGAACTCCCGACTCGTGGAGGTTTCGAACGTGTGAGCGAGGGCTCGAGCGATTCGAGCGTGTTAACCGGGTTCGAAAGTCTCCCCGATTCGCGGAAGTTTCGAGTTTACGCGCCAGAGAGCCTCAAACGGACGATGCCGTCTATCGAATTTTCGATACGACCGCCGTGAACTGTCTTACGAACTGAGAAATTGTCGCAATTAGCAGTGCTGTGCGATCAAGTGGTACGCACTGAGAGTGCTATATAATTGACTCGAATGCTCGACGAGGCACGTCGTCGGTTCTCGAGAAGTTCACTACCAAAAACTGGCCATGCCAGACCCTCTGCGTTTAACGGCAACGAAGAGTTCAAGTGAGTGAGTATGCGTGTACGTGTGAGAGAATGCCCTGGACGAATGGCGAATCTTTATTAGAGTAACGGAGCATTTTATAAAGGATTTTCTACAAGTCTAAATTCGGTTCCAAGTAGCTTTAATCATCTCACGTGACATCGTATCGTACGAGCGCGATCGAGCGCGATGAAAAATGTCTCGTAAGAGTGTTGTACAGAGAACAGGAAATTGATTTCGATAATGTACAAGTGATGTGAGCCACATGTGCAGTTCTCGTATACCTACTTTAAAAAAAAAAATCTTATAAGTTTTGAACAAGACGAGAGATATTGTTTCTCTCCGACTCTGCAATCGCGAGGAATTTTTTGAAAATTCGACCAAATCGCTATCGGATTTTGCTTTAAGTCTTTATTGGATTTTCGAAGTATTGGTAATGTGAAGCGTTAAGATCAATACGCGCGATCTGAAAGATCAGACCAAAGCCGCGCGATCTATACATAGAACATAAAATGTGTCGACATCGGGATACAGGAAGCTATTCTGAACATAATGTATGGTCATCCGCGAGAAATCGATCGAATTCGCGAATGCCAAACGGTGCTTTGCCCCCNTGACAACAGAACGCTCGGTCTTCTTCAAGAAATATGAAATTTTCAGGAGTGTATGAAGCACGATCTCGGGGGTCGCGCGTGCTCTCGGACGATGGTGAACGACTACTGGGGGGAAATAGACGGTAGATAGGCTTTGCTTCCGTGTAACACACGGTAACGCGCATTTGCCGAACGATTTACGACTAAACACTGCGTTATTACGTGTCATCCCCGAGGGCCGCCGGCTCGCGGATGAGATCGGACGGGTGTGAAGTGGCTATTGTGTTTTCTTAATGGCTCGGCAAACCGCGCGGTTTAGAACGTCACTCGCGCGCCGATCTCGCGAAATGGCGCGCCATTTTGCGGTGAACGCCCGCGGTACGACGGTACCATCAATTTCCGATTGGGCCGCGCGCGGATCATCAGGGTGGCGGGACGGGAAAAATTGCTCATCCCGATGCGAGCGATCGATTGCACGACGGATTTTCAGATTCTCGGGCGATGAAAGAGTAAGATGTAAAAAAAAAGAAAGGGGGTGTAAATTTAAAAGAAAATATATCCTATACTCGGTTAACGTTCCAGCGCGACTATACGATGCAAGAACATCCGAATAAACTTTCCTAACAGCGAACACGAGATGTGAATAATTTGGTTTATTATTCGCATTTGCACCACGCGAATAAATTCTTCTAACGCGAAAACGATATTAGTTTATCAGTAAAGAGATAGAGAGAAGAAAAATATTCTGCAGAACGTCTGTGAAAGATTAATAAGGATGCAAAGGATGGTTCAAATATAAAAATATACACGAATCTGTTTTCAACTTTCCCTTCTGGGTCAAATATTTATGTCTGAACGCCAGCCGTCGTCAAGGAGTCGGCGATTAAGGTGACAATTCTGTGGACTGTGTTTAGAATCTATAAATATACGTGAAACGGTTGTATATAGATACGTATCGGAAAACTATGTATTCAGTGGATTAAGGATGTCGATATCACCGAGATTACTATCATAAAAATTCTGATGATCTCTTAAATAGCGAAACAACAGTAGTAGTTGAATTAGCATCGGCGCGTCGAGATCCTCCCTCGATTTTCAGGAGACAAACGAGGCCAGATCTATCAGAACTTTTATCGCGATGGACCGATATAAGTCATTTTGCATTAGAAACGAATGGCGCGCCCAGATGGTGCGTATTTTTTTTTCAGGATTCGATTTAGATTAACGGATTGACTCGCTCGATATCGCCAATATTCGCCGGCGTCGAGAATTGAAGCCGCAAATGCAACGAAACACCGTGCTCAGTGCAGAGGAATTTTTTATGCCGACGCGAATCTCGCATTTACATTTCGACGAGAAGGGGGCGACGAAATGATTATCGAGGCGATATATGATATCCAGCGAGCTCGTTATGAAAAATCGTTACGAGATGCAGCGCAGCGAGAAACGTAGCTGCTCGACGGACGCGTTCGACGGTAGTTCGTTATCGCATTACCGGATCGTCGTTCGGTATCGGCCGACGAGAAGAGCTCCCGTTTCCCGGCTGTGGCAAGAGGAGATGAAGAGTGCCGGGGAGAAAGGAGAGCGAAATTTCGCGCGGATTGACGAAATCGGCGCCGAGGTCTACGGATGTATGTGTGTTCTCGTTACACACTGTGTACTGTAACATATACGTACGTCACTGTAATAAAAATGCAAATTCTTTTGTAATCAGGTGTTTTTCATCTCCCGCGCGGCTGCCGCTGCGTGCGCGCGCGCGCGCAAGTGAACGAGGAGGGATGTGTTAATCCGTCCAGGGCCGATATCGTCGAGCGCGAGAGATTGAATCATAACCGGCCTGAGTTTTTCTTACCTTCAACGACCCCCCGCGTACACGGGGAAGAGAAACGACGCGGCAATTCTACCCCGCCGCGTCTTCTATCTCGCGGACCCTTACCATCGCATGAACCCCCCCGATTTTACGACGGTATATTCCAAACACACGGCAAGGATTACGTTTCTCTATCGCGTTATAGTATATATGTGTATAGTATATATATATATATATATACACACACACACACACACACACACACACACACACACACACA
>JAJVSH010000042.1:346048-393776 GCA_021460005.1 Tetramorium alpestre | reverse complement strand
CACACACACACACACACACACACACACACACACACACACACACACACACACACACACACACACACACACACAATATATACATATAGTCTTCTAATAGAGTATGGCTTACATCGGAAGCGGGATTGATTCATAGAATATATTAATTTCCATTGGCGATATCGGCCGATTTGACGAGCTCCATCGAATTCACAATCACACATGAACCAGTATCAACCGATGTATCGGTTGATATGAATTGACAACTTTTCGGCAGACGGAATACGAATACGAGGCAATCTCGCAGTCCGTCACAAAGAACAGGATGAAGATAACTTATTAACGGTAAGCTGCACAGAATTCTTTATCGCTTTTGTTATCGATTTTCTCGACCGGCGCATCCTCAAAGAGTAATATCAAGTTGATAAGTCAGTGATATGAAAACTTTGCAATATAGTGTAAAAACATTTTCTAGACAGAATAATTTTAATAAGAATTAGGATAAAATTATATTTAATTGATCCTAAAATGAGGTAGCTTACATCGTTTTTTTTCATAATTAAACAAATTATAATTTTTTACGGTCCTATTTCGAGTTGGACTTGATATAATCTAATGAGGTTGCCTATCACGTAATTCTTTAAACGTTTTTACGCAATTGTATGTAATTAGCAAACTATATCTCTATCAACTCCTCAAAATAAGGAAAATTCTTTGATTATGTTTGATTGGATAAAATTGAAAATAAAATATTTGATCTTCTTAATTATGAGAAATAATAAAGACCATAAAGAGTTAAGCACGCATTTTATATTAAAATTGTGTAATAAGAGACTCAGCTTTAATAATCTTTGACGTTGTCAACGTCACTGCATAATAATTAAAAATTATAAATTAAAGTTTACTTAGCATGAATATTTTCTTGCATACGAGTATTTGCATTTCAAGTAAAGAGAGTTGAAGGAAGGACGGAGCTGAGTCTCTTATATTAAATAATTCCCTTAAAATTTTGTTTAAATTGTTATATAGACTAAGATTACGTTTTATGATTATGTTTTAATTTATCACGTAGAACCGATGTTCAACGGAGAAAAAGATCGTCATAACGAATACCAATAATCGAAGGCGAAACACAAACGGCGATAACATCGAATGCCTATCGCCCATACATGTGCCAATAAAACCGATTCCGATCTTATTAACATCGGAACACCACGGGATGAAATTCCAGAGAATTTCTAAGAATAACGGGATCCGCGGCGAGCCTTGTGGCTCCCGAGAGGCGCAATCGGAATTCGTAAAGTATGCGGCCTGCTCTCGTTTATTTCGGCGTCCACGCCACCGACGACGGAGGGGGCGGTTGCCTCTTTAAACTCGTACCCTACGTCTCGTATAAATTTTCCAGCGTCTCGACGAAACGCTTCCCGTCTGCTTTATCGTATTTCCTTGCAATTAACCCCTCCTCGCCGTTCCCGCGCCCCGCGCGTCTACCGCCTACCAGCCGCGTCGACCGTGGATCGCGAAGTAGAAGCGTTCTGCATATTTCATTTGTTCCTGGCTGCGCTCCGGGAGGCTGAGCGCGTCCCGGTTTCGTTCTTCCGGAATTGCAAGGGCGGTGACCCGTGGCCAGGAAATTGAAACTCACCATTAAGAACACGCATATACGACGCCGATGGCGGTCTCGGCCGTCGCGCCGCGCCGCTCCGCGCCGGTCGAGCGCGAGGAACATTACGCGGTGAACACTCGGACGATTGTACGCTACTACGTCGCCCGTAGAAAGAAAGCAATTATTCTCGTATAACTGTAATTAATGGGAGTTAATTAATTAACTCTCCGGCAAAGCGTAGAAATTCGTAATTAGTCTAACTGGACGCGAGAGAGAGAGAGAGAGAGAGATGGGCTATTCGCGGGGTTTCCGGTCAAGCACCGGCATTACCTGGGATCGATTGGCTAAGAAAGCAATTGTATTTATATTGTGTTATAAGTGTTATTGATTTTTCATTATTCCTTCGCTTCCCTTCCATGTATTGCGTATGCAAGAAACAAGAATATATTTTTTTCGTAATTTAACCATTTCTTCGGTACCCATGTCTTCCTGCATGTCTTTGGACGTTATTTATTGCTGTCAGGCTACCCAAAAAGGGACATTAAAACTTAAGCAAGAGTACAGGATGCTTAAAGATTAAAGACCGTGAGTTATCGTACGCTCTCGTACCACCTGTCTGCAAATCGCCAACCGTAAAAAAAAGGATGACATAGACTAAACAAAAAAATACCGCCGGGTAGCTATCAATTTTTCCGTTTACCACGTTCCGTTTAATGAACAGTGTCTAAACAATTTCACGAGGTACAAATTTACAAAATTACACTTTTTTCATATCTTTTTGTATCTCATCACACTGATTCAGTTAGAAAAAAAATGTTTAAACAACAACGAAAAATATTAAAAAGAAGATTACAAAGAGAGTAAGAAATGCTCTACGACTTTTGATAAAGTTTGTCTGATACGGAAATTTTGCGAGAGAATACAAATGCGTTATATATAATTTCATTTAAACGAACACTTCCAAATTACTAAAAGTGAGCTTATTACATTCCAAATTTAATGCGCGACATTATCATGCACGTGATACATGTAACTAAAATTTCGTTCCTTTATTGCATTTTTCATGTTATTCTCGATATTCATGCTACCTGCTCAATCGGAAGGAGAATATGTTATTCATTCGTATGTTGTTTATCATATTTATTATTTATTCGTCATATATACGGTAGCATTACTTTGTAATTAAAATAATTTGTTTGTGTTTACTTCATTCTGTTTAACGTGGTGTAATAAAAAGTTAATTGTTTTGCATTTTTAAGAACATATTCTGTATTCAACTTTCGTTGTACGCGTAACAGCGGCTGATGGTTTACGAAGTAATTGCAAAATATTCTGACGTTTATTGTGTTAGAAGACAGTTATTGTCGTCTTAGTAACGGTTCCATTATGTAAAAACGCAAATTATGAACGCGGTACATAAATGACTTCTTAATTATTATCGCATTTGTAAGTGATTCGAGGAGATTAAATCGATTAAAGACAGATATTCATGATATTCCGTCTTAAAAACTGTTCCATCCGTTACTTTTTGGCACGTCCCTATTGTATCGCAAACAACTCAAGCGTATAATTGCATCGATCGATACACCAGCCGTTTCACACACATATATGCGAACACATATATACGTATATATCTTCAGAAATCCGAGATTTCTCTGGTACGCGAAGGAGAACGAGTATGTCATTCAGCAATATCCAGGTAATATTATTTTCTATTCTGTGAGAAACATATTTAATCACTCGATTTTTATTGAAGAAAGGATGAAACGTTATATTCGATAGAAATGAAAACGAACTATTCCTTTTCATTTCTTCACTGCAAATGCGAAAGAAAATTGAAGATTTAATTATATTTTTTCTTTAACGCCGGTTATTTTCAATATTGTCTTGCAATTAATAAATAATGATATTAATATGATCGATGATATTAATAAATATAATTTTCATATAATATCTCTAGACAAAATGTTCTAATATTAATCTTTAATCATTCAACTATCAGACAACATAAGAATTAATTTCTTTGCAACGAAATTTTGATCCGTTGCAAGGAAAAAAACTCTTTGTTGTATATAAGCTTTCTACATTTCAATATTAAATATTTCGATAACTGACTTTTTTCAATAAAAAATTTAACAAAATTTCTACAAAGTTAGATGAAAAATAAAATTTTATTGTCCATTCGCAACGTTGGCAGTACTAAGCCTCATAATGCTTTCAAAATTTGAAAAAGAATGATTCATCAGCCTCATCGAGACACGTGTCGCACGGAAAAATATGGAGGTGAAAAACTGTGAAACGCGTAACTGTAAGTTGAAGAAAAGCTTCTCGTGTGCATAATCTATATCTGCCTTGTCATAACTTCAATACAGGCAATGCGAATTTTGTGGTGCCCGCGATATTATGGGAATAAGTCAAACTGGACGTTTAGTAGCGGTAAAACGCGTTTATTATAAGCTCGGAAGTTCCGCCGCTATAAATCGGTCATATAAACCTTTGCACGAAAGTTTCGGGGGAGGCAAACTTTGGGGAAAAAGTCAAGCGAGAAAGATCCGGAGAGACGTGAAGAGAGAGAGAGAAAAAAAAGAAATAAGCGCTACGAAAATTTCGTAATAAGGTTAATACGGGATCTGTGTCGAGAAGGGCGCCCGTATTTTCTATCGCGCGTAGGCGTGCAGCGCGTACCAAGTCGAGCACAAGCAAATACTGCACTACTGGGACAGTCGAGATGTTGACGCGACGTTTTTCTGCTTTTCCCCCGGAAAATCTCGTCGGGCTTATTTGATTACTGGGTCTGTGTGCGCAGAAAAACTTTGTTTGCTTTACCAGAACTGAATCAAGCACGTAGACGATAATGCCAAGTGTATTTCGACGAAATCTGAAAACACTACTACGCGCAAGAAAGATATTTTTCCTACAGAATTCATACTTCGGGCTTTACGCGCAAGTTGATAAATGTAACGATTCGAATCATCGTAGTTATTGTTGGCTGACTATCGGGAGAGAAAAGGAAAAGAATTCGGTTTTACATTTCCGCCATACTCTATTCCCAAAGCTGTCTTCCAATGCCAATGTGGAGTGACTGATAAAAAATTAAATCTTGCAATTGTCGGGCGTCCTTTCTAAGGCTACGTCGTGATCTTTTTGAACGGAGGTTCATTCTTGATTTATGCCTCCGTAGTCTCAATTCGACTTGTTCGCGTTTAAATAATTTCACGCTCGTCGTTATTACACGGTCTTTTCTTCTTACGCCGCGAGGAAGAAAAACGCTCCGCGCTCTTGCCTTTCATTCCGCGCTGTTCAATCGTCGTCCATTACGCTTAATTTCGCGCGGGCCGTACCAAGCGGCAAGCTCCGCAAGTCTTAATGCCGGCGGCTGCGGCGACAACGCACGAACGAATCAATGTATCCCGTTGCTTTATTATAAAGTATGCATATCGCGGCCCCGTGTACCGCGCGAGGCTTTTGTTGAATAACGCCGAGACTGCAATTCGCGGTAAGCGGTTTTGCGGTGTATACGGCAAAGCTCCCAGCAGAGACTGGTTGGCAAAGGAAACACTCGCGCGCGCGCGCGCAAGAGAGAGAGAGAGAGAGATATGAGGAAGAAGAGAAACGGGGTTTTGTAACATCGATAATACGTTTCGCGCAGCAGAAATCCTGGAACAACGGGACCCGCAAGGCGCTTAATTCCAAGCGCACGGCGGGGAATCGCGTGGAATCGCGGGAGTTTGCATCGGCAAAGATACCGCGATTGAGAAACTCGAAATCACGGAATATTTCTATAACGCCTGTCCCCTGACACGCGCGTACTCGCGAGGGAGCGACGCGGAAATCGCGACATTACGTACTCCAGTTACGTGCTCATCGTTACAGAGAGATCGAAACGCGACGGGAATCTCATTCTTTCAGCACGTCGACTTTGTGGCTCCTGACACGACATCCGCATTTCTAACTCGATTCCGGTCGGAATCGCGAAGTTCAGTCGCTGAAAGTTTACACCAGGGGAGTGCCGGGCCGCGACATCAATCCCGCATTATCCACATACAAAAATCTCGCCTGACGTTCTCCGTGCTTTTTCCTTTCTCCGGCTTAGTCCCTACTCCGGAGCTTATCTTCGGAAAATCCGCATTACCGGGACAAATCACCGGACAAAGTAGAATGTCTCGTCAAAATAATAGCTATAATAGTTATAAATGTAAACGCGATAATTTGTTGCGCACACAAATTTGAACAGTCCCGAGTCATTGTACGCCGCAAAAATGCCGTACTATCAGAAACTTGCGAGCATTCAAAGATTCTAAAGATCAAAGGGCTCCTGATGCCGTCTGAGGCGTTGCCGTGCGGCTGCTGCCTGCGTCTTTGACTTTTAGGAAAATAAGATTTACCAGTCCGTGAGGAGAAAGCTGGGTGAGCGTTCGGCGTTGATTTCCTCTCGCGCGACGAGGAGGCGAGTCGCTGCTCAAAGCCCTTCCGCAAGAAACACGTGATGCTCGAGGAATACAGAATGTTCCGGGGAAAAAATGTGGCGGGGATCTTCCAAGAAGATCCTTCAGAGGGATTATCTTCTCCAAGTGCCTTAA
The DNA here is from genome assembly GCA_021460005.1 of Tetramorium alpestre. NCBI lineage: Eukaryota > Metazoa > Arthropoda > Insecta > Hymenoptera > Formicidae > Tetramorium > Tetramorium alpestre. The sequence goes on along the minus strand of JAJVSH010000042.1, from coordinate 387,614 downwards.
GGGACTAGTTAAAAACTTATTTATTTAATGTACGTCACGACAACATTTTTATGTAATAGATAGTTACGTTTTTATACATTTTTCATTCAGTTAAGAGGATTACTTTGTGTCGATTACTTCCGCGAATTTATTAAAACGAATATTGTAACGTCGCCCGGGATCGCGTTCGCGTTCCTAAATATTATAAAATATTCACGGGACGTCGAAAATTAAAATTATTTAAATTACATGTCCCCTTCGCGTCACACAATAATGTCCTCTGATATATATATATCGAATGACAGCAAAAGAGAGACGCGTCAATGTCAATCCGTTCGATCTCCATTCGATTTTTCGACAGGCGTCCGTGCTTTCTTATTAATATTCAGCATAATCTCGCGGCCGCGGCCGTCGAATCGGATTTATCGTTCCGCATAAAATCACGCGTGGGTAATACATACTCCAAGTCCGACGGATCCCCCCCGGGGAAATTCGGCATACGCGACCATTGTTCGCGAAAGAATCGGGAGAAAGACGAAGGCGCTGAATAGGCGGAGAGCTCATCTTCCCAACACGGCTTAGCGCTCACCGACAAAAATCCCGTAGTATCCCGTAGTACGGCGGTTCCGTAATTCGCTGGCCGGACCGGGATCTAAATGGGATCGATCTACCGTCGTAATGCCGCGTGATAGTGTACGGCGAATGCCCAGGTATTAATGACGCGCCAGAGTGAGTTACGAGAACGACCGTACAAGTGCTTCATAATGCAGGCGCCTAACGCGCGCCGGTGATAGAAGGAAAATTACGGGGAATTGCCACGCGTCGGGAATTGTCTTGACTTGCAGATGCAAATAGCGACGATGGGTCTCTTTGACGCGCACTGCGATAATCTCTCTTGATTTCCCATCAAATTCTCATCATTTCTCGAAGACGAGATAATTTGAAATATCCTACGACGCGCTCTGAGTGTCTTAGAAACGGTGTTCTCGTTTCGTTCAAATTTATTTATATAACCTTTAACCTTTAAATATTGTATATTTTAATATTGTGGCTTTTATAAAGCAATCTTTATAAAATTGGATGTGCGTGTAACCAAGAAAATTATATGCAGATAAATCTTATCTCTATATCTCTGTCCATCCTTCATGACGTGATCGTGTATGATGGCGCAGCGAATGTAAATTCGCCCTTGGGGATGTCGTGAGCTATAAAACTACCAACTATGAACATTTACTGAAAATGGAGCGGGATCATCTACATTGGCTCCGGAACAGCGTAGCATAGTCGGCTCGGTTTTACCTCCGCGCTTTAAAGTTTGTAAATAATTCAGCGTCGTCTGCGCACAACGGATCCTGTCGTCGCCGTCGATGCCGACGACAACGGCAGGGAAATGTATAGAAGTGAGAGAGAAAGAGAGAATAGAAAAAAAAAAGGGAGAACGTAAATAAGGCGGGAGAAAAACGCCGAGCGAAATACGATAAGAGCACCCATCCCCGCTTGGTCTCCGGCCAATTCTACGGAGGCTGGTGCAGTGATCGGGAGGTGCAACGATCACGTGCAGACCTTATTGCGAACGGATCGTGAGATTTCCTATTTCCATGCATTTCGAAGCGCGTGATTCTAGCCTAACGCCCGGGGACACCCCCGGACGCACCGAGATTATTACGGTCGAGATTATCGAGGAAACGCGAGTCCCACATCCGCAACGTCGGTATAACAAACTGTGAATAATTTGTTTTCCCTCCTTTCGTCGGTGGAATCGGGGAACTCTCCGGATTATGTGCACGGAGGGGAAGGAGAGCGGAAATTTGGATCGAATAATTCCAAAGGATATTGGGAAATTGCTCTAATGAAACGTAACTGAACATTCATCTGTCGTAATACATAAAAAAAGGACACGTTATAAAAATTGAAATTTAAAAGTAAATGTGAACGCATGAACTATTCCGTATAATACGTCGTATAAATATTTTTCCCGATTGATACTAAGCGCATATATTTCACGCACAAATAATTTATTAACATACTGCTACTCGAATGTAATATGCATTTAATGAAAAATATTCTACAAGAGAAATTTACATAAAATGTCAAAATATACAGGCTGAAATTGAATTAATATTATCGCACACATACGATATGAGAGAGCAAAGAGAATAGCAGTCGCCAGTCTGTGATACTTAAAAAAAAAATAATAATTTCGGGATATGAAAAAAGTTTCAGCTAGGCTTGAAAGTCCGAGTCGCGTCTCTCCAGCATTCGCGCGTAAAGGGTTTGCGCGAAAATTCATTTCATTGCATAATTCCGTCTGCGTCTCGTTAAGAGCTCCCGTAAAAAGGAAGACAAAAAAGATTAAAAATTCTCAAATGCAATTGCAACAGCGGCACGATAAACGAAGAGAAGGTGCGCGATGGCGCCAAGGGTGATGCAATGAAATCGCTAATGATAACGATTGCAACGTCCCTCGTGCAGATAATTAATTATCGAGAGAGGCAAATTGCGAAATAACGAGCCCGTGATCGTAATATATTCGATAATCAATTCGGATACTAGATGTGTACCGAGTTTGCGCGACGCAACTCTCATAATTTCCAGTCTTCCTCGACAGCTATAAACGGTCGATCAGTTGCGCGACGCGTCCGAACGGTACGTTAATGCGCAAAATAATAACGCCCCGTTCATTTTTCCGTCATACCCTTGGGAAAGGATTAATCCCTCCTCTTTATCTCTCTCTCTCTCCCTCTCGACTCGTAATTTCCACGGAGGCTGCTGAAAATAGCCGACGATTTCTGGATCGCTGGGACTACAAGCGGATCAACGTTTATATCGCATATTCATTCGTCCACGCGCTCGCTCGCGTGCGTGCGTGCGTACGTGCGCGCGTTTGCGCGTGTGCCCCGCGATAATGTAACCGTAGTATGGCTTATCAAGTATTCACGCGACGATTTTCCAAAATCGCACGGACGACCGAGCAAATTTGCGTCGAATCCCAGAAACGCCATTACCGACGCAATTAGCAGATGTAGCGTTAAAGTGCCGCGATATACGAGGGACCGATTAAAAGCGGTATTTCGAGCAAATCGGGGGGCTGGCAACGGGAGAGATGAAAAGGGGGATGAGAGACCGCGCCTGGCCGTTGATTACAGCGAAAGGGTTGAGCGCGATCGGGGATACAACGAAAAAATATCCCGTTCTCGCAGCACATGCGGCTAATTGCCGAATATTTAATCATTTAACCGGTCAGATTGTCGGCACTCCCGAAAAGTCAGGAGGTGACCGCCCGTCGGACTCGGGTAATAACCGGTATTTTTCCTGAGACTTGAACTGGCATGGAAATATATAGGTATTATCGTACGGACGTGATATTATTTATTAAACCTTTTTTACATTGCAGAATTTCATTAAATTATCAATATGCGTGGAGTACGCATATATAACGTCCAATAAATTACTTTAAATGAGACAGAATAGCATTTGGAATTCATTTTTCGTGAAAAATTACATATTTTACCGTCAATTTATATTCTCTGTTATATAAAATATTTATGTAAAATTAATACAAATAAATAAATACGTATATAATTGGTTCTGTTAGAACCTGAGATACTAAAAAATACGCGAAAATATCGATTATACTTGTACATAAATTTCAACTTATTAATTCATTGTTGAAAAGAATGGAGAGATATATGTGTATTAAGTATAGCAACGCATATTTTAAAATACAATATTATTTTTTATTATCTCAATTTGTTCGATTCGTAATTGTACCTCGATAGCACCTACTAAAGAGACAATGTCGCAATTTTGCTGAAGTGAAAAAGAATAGATGTGTAATTTTGAATGCCTTGTTACTCATACTGGTTTTCTCTTTCTCTCTTTCTCTTTCCCCTTCCTCCTCCTCTGTTTTTTCCAACTTATTTTACCGTGATACGATTCAAAGTTTACTTCTTTAGTTTCGCCGTGCATAATGTTAAATAAACGTATCCTTACTGTTTGCTTGATTCTGAAATTCAGATTTCGTTCGTGAAACAGTTCTGTTCTTGAGATACGCGCATGTATTATGCTCGCGTGCATCGCGACGAAACGAGGAACAAATATTATTTCTCGTGCCGGCGAAAACGCTCTCACATCCGACGCATTGCACTATCAACTAGCATCTCCCTTTTGTACTTTCTTCTCTCGACCGATTGTTCGCGCACGACCTGCGACCACTACGCTCGTATCTGCTCCCCAACTTAAGTTGAAATGAGATTTATTCCCCGTCTCCATGTCCCATTCAAGAATTCAGTCATATATTATAATGTGATATTTCGTTGCGATTATAGCGTTATAAGTTTCGCAATTTGCAAGACTACGTCAGCGTTTAGTGCCATCGTTAAACGACACTTGGCGTTACTTTTTTCCAAGCCAGAAAATTTTATTATTAGAACATATGTCTGCAATGATACATATCTTGCAAAATTATGATTGCGAGAAAATATAACTATGGTCTCTGCTATTATTAATTATTAATATTGCAGCACATTCCATGATACATATGCAAGCCGTTTACAGCGACATTTGTTTTACAATGAATATGTAATGCAGTCGCAGTTGTTTAAAATTCGATAACAAGCTTGTAGTAATCTCATAGTAATAATAATGTAATATATTGTCGTGACACATTACACGCGTCGATACTGACATTATATTCGCAGTATCATCATTACGTGTAATATCTGTTTTATTAACATTACTGAAACTCGATGTGTAATATGTAATAATTTTCTACATTTCCCTTACAACATTAAATCTATTTTAAAAAAATTTTAAACATATAAAATATAATAAGTAATTATAGAGAAAAATAGTTGTTTTATTAAAAATTTATATATATTAGCATAATATTATACATTCTAATTGTAACATTTGTATGTATATATATAATATCATTAATCATTATTTATACATATAATATTAATAATTTGCAAGGAACAAAAAATAATATATTTATAGAATGCTCTAGATTTAAAAAATTATTTAATTCTTTGAAAAATTTTTAATTGAGTTTTTAAATCTTACTATGAAAGTTTTTCCTTAGTCAAAGCTTTCATAGTAAGATTTAATTACAACAATCCTTTTTATACTGAAAAGAAAAAGTTTTTAAAAATTGAAAATATCGATTATATAAAGCTATGCGCAATCTTATATTTCATTGAAATTTACAGGTTCGTAAGAATAATACCTATAATATTGATATTTCATATGTTTAATAGGCACACGTACATGTGTGCAAACGCGCGTATGTATAAGTGTGTATCACAAACAATAAGATGGTGTTCCCGACCTACGAATACATCGAAAACAGGTCACGAACGACGAAGTTGTGAAATAAATTATCGACTTTGGCGGAGTTTCTGAGTTAGGCGAGCCGATCTTGAAAGACTTCGACAAAGAAATGGATGGCTACATACGGCAGTCAATTTATTTTCGCTTCTCACACACTACACACAATATGGAGTAACTCAAGAATACTTAAGTTATCACGCTATATTAATTGGGCTATGCCACAATCTTGCATCTTATATAAATTTTTTTTGCAATATTATTATATATACAGTGAATATAATTCGCTGTTATGAAGGTTCTATAATTTTTTTAATATTATTTAATATACAGCATGTGTGAGGACATAATCTAATAGATCTGTATTTTTATTAAGATATAACAGAAATATATTCTCCTATTGTCCATGAATTTCTACCGCGACATTGTGGTGGGCACGACAATTAATACATTAATATCTAATGCACTGAAAAATCAGGCAAATTAGAGACAGAAATCCTAACATGCGGGAATTAAAAATGTAAAAACTTGTAAATGAGAAGTGCGTTAAACTACATTAACCTGTTGAAAGCAATGAAATTGAAATGTACAAATCTCTCATTACAGTGAGTAATGAGTACAGTGAGTAACTCTGGAAAACAATATAACTAATTGTGCGGGAAATGTTCTTATGTTTAATAAAGTAACAATAAAATTTAACGAAAAATTATGTTATATTAAATAAAATTTAAATATTAGCCATGTAGAGGTAGTAATGGTTATTTTATTACCAATCTCACAGGCAAGAAAAGTATAATATTGAACCATTCAGTAGTAAAGGTATAATATTAAATTGACGGCTCTGAATTGCTCGCTATCAGAATACCACTATTTCGTACGTAAATTTTTAAATATATGTAAATTTTAATCAACTGTTTTTTCTAAGTCTGAGACGTGTTACGAACATTTTATTGAAAACTCTCATATATACCTAATATTTGTACACGATAAAAAATATGTTTAATGAAAATTCACGCTTGATAAAACTTGTTGAACTCGTTGAGATAAACCACGGTATCCTAGTTTGCTTCATTTAATAAAATCGTGATGCTTCGCGCGATATGTGCGCGATTCATTCCACGGTTTGTAGTTTCAAGCATGAAAACAGCGTCGGCTGCTGGAGGCCACTTTATCGAGTAAAGTCACTGCAGCAGCTTTTACAGGAATTACTCGCTGAATCGCAGCGAAGGGCGCTTCGACATAAGTAAAGTGTACACAATGGATTCATCGCGGTATAGCTAAAATCCTAACGCTGTGTTCGTGCCGCTTCATTGAATTAATCTTAGTCTACGAGCTTTTACCGTGATCGCGAGAATCGTGAAAAATGGTCCTATTTATTTTGTTTAAGACGAGATCTATCAAACGAAGTGCTTCAAGTCCAGCTTCCGATGTATGCGAGAAAGATTCTCGTATTCTCGCCATTTTGTCATTGAAAATCATTGTTGTTTTCATCATCAATCATTAGAATAATTGAAAACACCGAAACAAAGATCTTTGATAATAAACAAGTTTAGATCGTTCCTTGTTACGATTGTTGTAGCATAACGTGATTCTGCGAGAAAAATTGAATGACTTAACAAAGTCGGCCGTGAAAGTTAAGATCGTAAAAGGAGCTATCAAAAGAAATTAGCATGTGAAAGTACAGGATGCGTACATGCATAGATCGCATAAAAGGGATTGCAGGGTGGCGAAGAGACAACCTCATGTCTCGCACGTTTGCCGAATAAATTACGCGATTTCTAATTAAGTACGACTAAAGTGCCTATTAGAGTTGGCTCGTTAATCATCCCTCTGCGTTGAGCGACATTTTTCCCGTGGATTCACATTTGTATAATTGTCAAAGTTTTGTGAATGGAAATCTCATTTTTACAAAGTACTCTTTGATGGAAGAGAAATTTCCCGTTCCCCTTCGTTGCTTCAATACAATTGGATACATATTAGCATCAGATAATAATTAAATAAATGATATTAAATGATAAGAGGATATTAGAATAAATAGATAAATAGCAGTCTATCATCATTAACTCTGCATATGTATAACTGATTTTATCAATAATTATACGTATTATTATATTTCACATATCGCCGCATAATATTGAAATATCGATTAAATAAGGTTATATCGAATTCTTTAAGAGATATTGAATTGAGACTTGTCAAATAGATTTAATAAATTCTATTTTTTAATAATAATTAGCTTCTAATAATAATGTACAGCGGAGCTTTAACATCGCGAATAAAGCCCAGCGGATACTGGTTGCAGTGAATATTTTACGAATATTATCCGATCGATCACAATCTACTCTATTGTAATTGCAGTATTGTGGCAATTGTGACCGATCGGACAATCATAATGTACAAATAGCAATTACACAAAGTATTTTTTTAATTTGGAAAAAATATATATTGATGTGATTTTTGTTCTTGCTTACATTTCAAAACTATTTTCAAGTCGCCCTTTACGTATCAAAAAATATTCACATTTATCAGACGTACGCGAAGGATATGTTTGCTCGAAATATATCATAGTCTTAAATTATTACAGTGCCAATTATTTATCATTTGTCAATTTCATATTCTGACAGAAGGACGAAAGGGCGACAGCTTCAACCAGAAGTTTCTCCCGCAAGATTATCGTTCTCGCCATTCCTCCGTACGTAGCTCACCCGGCCTTCTTTCGCGAGAAGAAAAACGGGAAAGACTAGACGAGTGGCTGGCTGGGCGACCAATTTTCATAGCGCGCGACACCGGGACGAGCCGCGTATCTCATTGCAGTAAGCGGACGACCCAATTTCACAACAATGCAACCCCCGCCAGCGAGCGCGCGGGGGTGTGCAAACGAGACGCAAACAAACAGAGGCAGGGTAGAGAAAATGGAGATGGGAGAGGCGGGCCGTTTTACCGGGCTGCAGCAGGCGAGCACTGGGGTTCCGCAATTTAGAAGGGCACGGCTTTATGAGCGCCGACGACGGTTATTTATACTTACGCGTTAAACGTAAGGGAGAAGAGCTCGCTAGCGTATTTCGAGCACGTCGAATAGTACCCGCTTCGCCGTCCGCCCGCGATTTGTCCATTAGAATCCATTAGACTTCGTAATTTTTAATTACCGCAGAAAAGAAGACGACCGACTTTCGCGGCAGCCACGAAAGTTACGAGGTCGTGAGACGATAACGAAGTACCAAAAGGCGCAATTTTAATTTGCAAAATTATTCCCGCGGGGAATATGCTCGCCGAAATAAAACACCGCTCTCAAGCGAAATAACATCTCCGAGAAGTGAATATACACACATTTATGTGCTCTGTTCCATGGAGAAAAAGTCCACGGAAGGCTTAATTTGCGCGCCTGCCGATGGGATGAGAAGAGAGATACAAAGAGTAAAAAAGAGAAGGGGAAGGCGGGAGAAAGAGAAGAGGGAAGGTAGATAGAGGAGACCTCCCTCGCGCACAGAGCGGTTTTACGCGCTCGCGTGAGTCGAAATTCATGTGGCGCAGGAACTGATATTTCTCAGAAAATGAATCACCCTTATACAAACGAACCGACACACCGCGGTAACAGCGGCACAATAGTCAGACAATAGCAAAAGCGCGGGTGGTTGCTGGCTGGTAGCTAGGCGAAAGGGACTGGATGACGGGGACGAAAGGGGAGGGAAAATGCGGAGGGATGCCGAGCGCTCGGGAGATGCGCAGGGCGCGAAGGTGGGAGATTTCGTGGGTCGCTTCTCCCTCTGCGTGTGTGGAGAGTGTACAGGTGGTGAAGTGAACGAAGGCGACGGGGGAGGACGAGGATGGAGGGATGAAACTGCGCGCTCTCCAGACGGAAGCAGGATGAAGGTGCGCCTTTCCGCGTGTAAACCGCGCCGAGCCGTACCGCCAAACATCACCTCTCCTCCCCCTCTCCCCACCGTGCAAATTAAATAACCCACATCCATTAAAGGCGTTGCCGTTTACTCTTCCGGGTTCGTACCTGGCTACCAAGTACTTAATGTCCAATTAACGTATTACGCAAATTACCTGATAAGAGTGAGCAAGTGCGCGAGTGACTGTCGCGCGGATCGATAATTTATGATTCGCCCGTGCGCTCGAAAACCCTCTCCCTCCTATCGTTCGTGGTGTTATTCGCGCCTAAGTTGAGAACCGCAGATCTCGTTCAGCAGAAAAGAGGATTAATCACTTTTGCCAATACCGAATCAAATTTACTCCGACGAATTTTAGATGAATCTTGCCCGTCGCGGAGATAATTTCCACGGTCGATTTTCAAGATGGTATTTTCGGCCATCGACATCGCTCCATCGTTTTTACAAATGTAAATCGTATCTTCGTTGTAAAAGTAATTATAACTCACTTATGACTGTGAGATCGAAAGAAATCTTATTACTGAATTTTTCGAGATATCATCGCGTATTATTTTAGTCACTTATTCTGAAGCTGCGTGGATAAGCACAATCTCGAGAAACTTATTAAAAACAATATTTTGTATAACAATTTTACAAATTTGTTGCACAATTGTACAAAATTTTATATCTGCATCACGTTGAATTTTTAACTTCTAATTTTTTAATTTTTTCGCAATAAATGATTGTTCAATAGCACCAAATTAATTAAAGATCAAACAATAATTTAATAAATATGATTAATTGTTTAACATGTAATATATTAGTCTTTTTAAACATAATATTTAAGATTATAAAACATGTTTTCAGGCAAATTCGACGCAGGAACAATTTCTGAAACCATTTTTTTTATATACGTTATTACACCACGTCACCATCATCAAGCCTCGTCGTTAAAAATACATCTCATCGCAAACACAACAGCGTGCTTATCTGAAATTACATTGCCTTAAAACACATAAGCTTAATTAATTACTACAACTAGTTAAGAATAAAGTTTATTAAAATTAAAGAAAATTATATGTAATTAATGTGATTAGAATAAAATTATCTCTAATATTCTATAGATTCAAAATCAAAGCCAAAAAAATCTTATACTTCTCTTTTTTATTTATTCGTAATAGAATCTTCTTTCTTAAATATTGCTTTCGTTATAACTTTAATACTAACTTGAATTGTATATGATGATTGAGACAAAAGTAAACTTTTATTAATTACTAAATTTCTGCGTCTAAATTGTTAATAAATTCAGTAAAAGCTTTTAATTAGCCAATAAATTTCCGCGTCTAAATTTGCAGAAATAAATCTTTTAAAAACGCGTACGTTAATAAGACATTCCAGTATACTTAATTTATTTTAGTATATTTAAAATTCTAAAATTTCTAAGCTTTACGAGCGTTTTCAAGAGATTTATATTACATAAAAAAAAAATTTTCCTTAGATAAAAATAAGAAAAATGAAGTAACAATGTAGCCAGATTTCAGCGACACGATGACTGATGATGAGAAACGTTTCTTTCACGGGCACCGCGCGTTATCACATGCACCTATACATACATATATTCAAATGACCGTTCCTTGGTGTTCATGAAATTTAAAACCTATCGACCTGCATACAGCAACTAGATTCTCACGAGATTGCTCCTTTGAGGTCTGGTCAATCGCGGCGGCACTCATAGTCCTGGTTTATCAAGCTGCCCTTCACTCTCTTGCAAGGCTTTCATGAAATTTAATAGGTTGTCCGATATACTCTTCGCTTTTTCATGTCAAGTCAGTTCATAAGAAACAAAGAACGCCGAGGCGAACATATTTTTTTTTCTAATACTGCCTCTTATATAATATTGTACTACCTTATTTTCTTCGTAATATTTAGTTTTAATCAAATTTGCCGCTCAAGACCTAGATACATATTGAATATTAGCAACGTTGTAAAATACTTCCAATTTACTAAAAATTATAATTTTCATTGCTATACGTTTCTTCAATGTATTTCTTATATGCATCGCTATATATAAATGGTTTATTTTAAAAATAATGTAAATAATCTTTGTTAAATTCTTATTAAGATCGACAAATCAAACATCGACTCATCAGTTTTTCCCAGTTACATTCTATACATTACCGTGAATTCGATTTACCGTGACTTCAAAAATAAATGGTTCACATAAGAGATTTTAATCCCCATTCAATGATATTATCGGGTACGCGATCATCTTCCGAAAAAGAACTGGAAGCTATTTATGTATTATGCCGAGCCACCATCCTATGTGGAAACGATACTCCCTATCTCGCGTTGTGTCGCCGGTATCTAATAGCCTTTGCTCCTTATTCGTTTCGTATAATAAAAGACGGCATTTTGCAGAGAGACGAAGTCACCTCCGCTTTTACGCTCGCTCGAAGGCGAAACATTTTACAGGGAAATTCAATAGATAGCCGGTCGATGGAGGATGTTGTAGAGATTGTTCCGCTGCGCGTGATCTATGGGGGCGCCGTGGCCCGGTCTACCCCATAGCCTTTTCCAAGTATCGAAGTGCCTACGACAACTCTCCTGTTCGATCCGCCGTTCCTCCTGAAACGAGATCCGAGTACGGAATGATTTGTAACATTAGACGACACTGAAAGAAAGGAAGATTATTCTATGCAAACGTAGTCGAACAGTTGCGAAATAAATACGATACTTGGAGTTTCTCGTTTTGTAAAATAGTGAATAAAAAATGGATTAAAATGTTCAATTTAGATATGAAGTAAATATAGTTTCTTTGACAATGAGTACACAAAAGAATTGCTAAATTGCTAAGAAATATTTACAACAGAATTTCAAAAATGTTCCATTAAATTTTCCATTAAAATGCTTGCTCTCTTTTAGATTTTTACGATAATTATTTTAATATTTAGTATTAATATAATTTAATAAATTCAGTAAAAGCTTATTATTAGTCGGTAAATTTTTGTGTCTAAATTTTCAGAAATAAATCTTTTTAAACACGTACATCAGTATGACATTCTAATATATCTAATACTAAAATTTCAAAATTTTCACTGCAATCACATGCTAATTATTAACGGCATTATTAAATTATCTTTTGCATAAGCAAAATCTTTTTTGTATTTTCTTATTTAGTTAAAATAATATAAAATAATAAAATTATCGAGATAAAATTAATCGGATATTAAAAGTAAAGTATTTTTAACTGGATTTAAATTCAATTTTATCAAAATCTTTTCGTTTTTATACGTTTTTATTCGTTATTTTATAATATATAAAATTATATAAAATAATGAAAATATCGATAAGATAAAATTAATCGGATATTAAAAACGAAATATTTTTAAATCGAGTAACTTAAATCCAGTTTTATTTTCGATTTGCTTCCGAAGTATGGTCTCTCCTTATGAACTGCTTGATTTCATCATACCGTCGGATGCGCGTAATCAATATGATTCAATATAACAGACGGTAACGAGATTGCCGAGAGATCGGCACAATTAATCCCGTTTCGAATTACCGTTCGACGTCGCGCAGTTGTCATCGATCATACAGCACTTACCAGCGCCATGTCCCGTTTACGTCGTATTTGCTCGGCGAGATCCGCGATGTATTCTCGATTGTCGACACCGAGCGCGCGAAACCTATAAAAGAAAAGGAGAGACGGCCGTCACACTCAGCGTTCATATCCTTTCTTTGATGGGCACGGCACCTTCGCGGAAATGACGTGGGCACGTACGCCGAGGCGCGGATTACGGGAAATAAAGGTTCGCGAGGGGAGTAGCATTATCTAGGACAAACCACATTGGGTTTCCTTGAGCGAACTATTTAATATCATCGCGCCCAAAGCGAAGATAGAATACAAATGAGATTGACGGAAGAATCCGGGTGCATGGACAGATATGATTGAAAATAAAATATTCGATTTAGTTGACAATAAGAGATACCTTTGTGACGAACCAAGAAAAGTATGCAATTTGCCGAGCATAGTAAAATTACTTGTAAATAATAGAATAATTTCTATGTCAGTAAAAATATTATTCTCAAAAAGCAATTGCAAACCACCGATAGTATTTTGCTATGAAAACTTGTGTAATGGATCGTTTGGAAACTGGCGTTAAACTGCAGGCCCTATATCTGTGTAAAACTATAAAAAAAATGCAATGTTACAGACATCTGCAGAATGGGTCACTAAATCTTTAAAAGGATTGAACAGAGAAAACATTGTAAAATGTTAATAATACCGTATAAACTCTTTCTGTTTTCATTAGTTAGCTTGTTCGCAGAATTTCTTTATTTTTTTACTTTCCCTTTTACTTTTCCTACTTATTATATTTTTCAAGGACAGCCTGAAAATACCAATGGCAATAAATGATGTTATCTGCAATATCGTGAACCGTAAATATATTTGCACATAATGTGATCTATACGATTCATCTCTGATTTCGTTTCGGAATTGAGCGTTAAATTAAGCCAACTGGCGTGAAAAAAAGAGGTTTCCCTCCAAACGGCTGTAGTCATCGATATTTTCACGATGCTTTGAATAGTCTTTAACGACTTCGCGCTCATAACTCGCGCGAATACCTCGCATAGCGCACTCGGGAACGCGCGCGGACCAATCGAACGCAATATCGATCCTCGTGTGTCGCCCAAATTAAATACTTGCGCCCGTAGTATCGAGGTACCTTCACGATTTTACTGTCGTACAAAAAAAAGGGACAAATAAAATAAAAGCGCGGTAAAAAGCCTTTTTTTTAAGTGAATAACGCCGCCAGGCTTGCGCCGCCGCGTTTTTTCTCCGGGTTATCGCCGCACGGTGACAGATAATCGAGGGTGATTAATTACTACTAGGCGCCGCAGCGTTTGAATGTCGGCCAACTGTGTTATAAACAACCGCCGCACACCTCCGGTAACGCAACTTTCTCTCATACGCTATTCCATTAAACGTTATCAAAGTGTCTCGTTACATGTCAGGTTGGTGCTGCTTCTGTTCGCGTCCGCCACTACGACCGTTTACACGCAGATTTATCGAACGATAAATCAGCATTACTCTATCGGATGCAATGCCAGAGGAAAGAAAAGTTACATTAATTACTCAATCAACTGGAACTTTGATCGTTAAAAATATTTATGATAGGACGATGATATTAACAGCGATGATGTTAGCAATTCTCTTTCCCTCTTTAATATATCATACATCCAATTTAAAACATTATTATAGTTGCACTATAGTATACGTAAGCTGCTCGTAATTTCCATTAAATTGTTTTAGAAAATCCATTTGCATAATATACATTTAGTTTCCAACTATGAAACAAAAGTGCTCTCTCTGTCTCTCTCTTTCCCTCTCTCTCTCTCTCTCTCTCTCTCTCTCTCTCTCTCTCTCTCTCTCCGTGATAATTGCGTACTCGTTTCAAAGAATTGTATTTAAAAATAAAAGATTGCCATATACCTACCTATTCAAACATAATTTTATTATATCTTAGAGAATTAAATTTTTTAGCATATATATATATCTTAATTTCACGAGGAATAAGAAAGTCACATTTTTAAATTTTCTCGAGAAATTTTAGAACAAGAATATATTTGCGTGAAACGGCGATATATAATGATATATTTATGCAGGAAGCTTACGGTAAAACCTTCCGATCAGGCATTTCCTAGAGAGAGAGTTGAGTATTCCTGCAAGAAATTCTTCGTAGAAAAATATTCTTTTACGATGGCGACGGGAAATTATGCTGATGAATATTTGGAGCGACGTTAGCGCACAAGGGAGGAAAATGAGGGTGAGATTGAGCAGGAACAGGTGAAATGGTCGAGGTCGAGTGCATTCGGGTCAATTGGTTGATTACCTGTAACGTAGTTACATCCCCCGAGTGTCGTATCGCCACTAACCAATTCTCCGATTACCGTCGTGTCTTGTATTTGTCATACTTATAAGGCGTCGGATGAAAAATTAATTGTAAATGCGGCATTATACGACTGAGAATTGACATTTACTACGCGACAAAATGCAAACGTGCGATGTCATGCCCGCATCGTTCTACTTGTCTCGTTTCTCATTTTACGTTTTATACGAAGGCTCCGGATTTTCATGTCAGACTGTTAAAATTAAAAAAAATATGTGTCAAGAAATTAAAAAGAAGAAGAGAATAAAAAGCGATGGAAATACCTGAGAGAATATTATGTAGATATAAATGTTCCGAAATATAATAAAATAGAAAATTAATATCGATATGTAAAATTATACGTAATAATATGCTCGATTTCAGATTTATTTAATTGTAGTTCTAATACTCTGGCATGCTTATCCTTATATCCTTATATCATGTCGAAGAGATGCGAAATATCAAAATGCACTTTTGGCTAAATGATTGATCAATAAAATTTTCATCGAGTAAATTGCGGGACGACAATAAGGGCTTTTAATATCAATTACGGTAATGAGTAAATGTACGTGATTACAGCCTGTTACGTATTTATACCAGACATGCTGTTTATCGATTATCTTATCATCTCAACATCTGTCACCTTAACCGTTTTGCAATTTCACGTGACGCGATGAATACGATTGAATAGCATGTTACATAGCATGCTATCCTCGAGTGAATTAACACAAAAGCACAAAATGAAGAATATAACATTTAATTAATACCTTGCAAGGAGTTTTATTTAAATAATTGCGTATTTGTATCGAAATCTAGAGTTTGTCGTTTTCGAAAATTTATAGCTGTGATACAGAGCGACGAATTGTTTTGCATTCATCGAATAACAAATCGATCATTTTGGAGACAAACGAGCCAATATTCAAAGCCATCGTCTTCCCCTCGTACTTACGATTCTATCGTGTATCCCGGACGGGTGGCGTCCGTGGCGAGATAGCGCCTGGTCTGCGGATACGATTGATGGCGTCTACTGGTTAACAAAGGTACCAATTCGACACCGCCTGTAAGCTCGTACACCTGAACCTCCTCCTTGTAGAGATTCCTCGGGTCCTGCATCGGTTGTGTTTCCGAAGCGATACCTATTGGGGCAAAAGACCGACACGGAGATGAGATTCAAGCTCCGGTAGCAGCAGCGAGAAGCAAGCAGCAACCTCTGCTATTTACCTGGCGTCGCCCTGTCATCGTAGAATTTATTCACGTCCACAACAGCCGGAGGGTCCGTACTCCTCTTGTATAGTCTGTCGATCGTGGAGTTGCTCGTCCAACCCTGAAGCAAGTCGAAGCTTTTAACCAGTTAACGTTCTCTTCGCTTTTCTTTATTGTTACGTTTAATTTTGTTCGCCAATTTGGTACTTTGTACTTTAAACAAACCTATATTTATCTTTTAGCCTCCTTTAAATAAACTTCTATTTTGTTATTTTGATTTAATTAATTTAAAATTTTATTATCTATTTTACGATCTCGTGATGTAATATACATCTTAAATATCACCTTACAAAATAAAAGAAAAAGATATATGCATAATTTTAACACAAAATTTTAATATTTTTGTAATATAAAAAAGCATTTTCTAAATTTTTTTTCGATTCTTATTTAAGATAATTTTTTTCCAATTAGCTTTATTAGTTTTATTCCTATTCTTCAAAAATTATATAATTATGAGTTATAAACCTCGAAATCTCGAAATGCTTGCCGAAATATAATTGGCGCCGATACAACGTAGCATACATCAGAATATACAAGCCACGGAGAAAACATAAAATCAAAGTGCAGAAAGAGCAACGTCTCAAACAAATTCGCCGCCACATAATCAGTAGTATACTCGCAGTTTGATCCGACCCGAGTCTCGCGTTCATTCATCAACGTCGGTCTCGTTAGCCGGCTGGTTACAATGAAGCCCCTGCTGGCTTATTATAAGAAAAAAGAAGCACGCGCTATAAATCCATTCACCGTAAATCCATATCCGCAGACAAGTACACGGTGACGAGATAGTAAGGAAAGTAAGGGAAGTCGCGCGCGCATCGGGAAGAAGCTCAGAGATATACATCTGATCGGTATAAGCATAATATGAAGGAGCCTCGTAATAACAGGATAACTTAGCTCCGAAGTGGAATGCGTTAATAAATTTCCGTCTAAACTTTCCGGTCGCGCTTAGGCATGCGCCCGGAGAATCGTTCAATTAGCCCGGAGTTATGCGCCTTGCGCACGTTCGAGAGACGGCGGAACGGTTAATTAAAAATTAAGAGCCGCATGCTTCTCTCCGAGGAGACATTCGAGGTCGCGTCAGAAACTGAGAGGCCGCGAGGAAGCCCGAGGAAGCGGGAGTTCCATTATCGGCGCGCAAACGTTATCGCGAGCGCGACTAATCTGCGATGTCCTCTCTTTTTTCAGTGTAACGCCGCGCGCGCTCTCGAAGAGACGGATTTATATTCACGAAACGAATGAATTACCGTACGGCCGATTGCGTTTAATTGATAACGCCACGCTTTCGTATCAAGTGCCGCGCGATTGTTACGCTCCGCAAGATAAATCCACCGTTGCGAAAATCGTTGCAGCTATCGATCGCCTGTCGGTTCGCACGACGAATCGCGCGCGCAGCTCCGCTCGGCGCGAGCGCTGTCATTATCGCAAAAACTTGTAACAATTCCTGCAAATCGCCCCGCGAAACTCCGCCGAGTAACTTTAGATTTATGTTGCCCGCATTTTGGGCAATTGAGAATTCAGCGTCCTCGCGACACAGCAGCCGCGCGAGGAGACGCTCGAAATTATGCGTGTATATCAGTTTTCGGCGGGGTGTCATCGCGCGCACCTTACTTCCCGTCTTACATTAACTTGTTCGATCGTGTACACGGGCGTAGTACGCGATTCTCATTTCCGTTTCGCCCGCCAAGATAGTTAATTGAGCACACGCGGGCCGTAAATTTACCAACGATATCACAAATGATATTAGTCACCTCCGTTTCGACGAAAGCGGAATTATGGAAATTACACGCGCGAAATCGAACGCCAATCTTCTTGACGAACTTTATATTTAACTGGAAATATCGGTGTTCAAAATTAGACGTATCACGTAATTCCAAAAGCGTTCACATCTGCAATGCTATTTATAACTAAATTATATGGGAAAATCGAGATCGTCGTTGCGATCAGCGATCAGAATCGTTATTGAAATTCCGTTTCTATTCGAAGGCGCGCGTACGCTTGTGGATAATTGGAGGACAGGTCGCAACGTTTCTACGGTTGCCTTCATCGGAAAAACGCGAAACGATAAAGTGATTTCCCGAGAATTTCACCCGCGAAAAACGCCGGTTGAGCTTCGCAGTCAGATTAGCCGCATTCGTCATGCGGTGTACAAATAAATACGTGACTCCTCTTCCCCGTCGCTCAGTTTATTGCATTTACTGGCTGCGCGCGCGCAAAAAAAATAGAAGAAGAAGGAAAAGAGATTTCATGAACCACGATTCGGCGTATCTCCGCGCGAAGTGCGGGCGCAATTTAATTTCTTAGCAAAAACGCGCCCCCTCTTTATTTTATGTATCTCCTTTCGCGGTATCTCTTTACCTGGTAAATTACAGCGCGCAGAAAAAAAATGGCCAGCTGCGATTTACTTGCGCTCCACCTCGGGATTAATTGCACAGCAATTCACCGTGTGAGGGAGTAGATAACTTCACCGTTTTTAACGAGGGCGCGTATCGAACAATAGATATCGCCCTTCGCGCTCTCACATAAATTTGTATCGCAGATTCGTTCATGTACCCGTATTTCGTTCCCCTCCCTATCGCTCGCTTCATCCAAAGTACACTTCTCCTCTCCCGCAATTGATACTTTCATTCTTGATGATGTAAAAAAAAAATCAATAATCTTCCTGCCAAGTGAAATAATTTACCGATGCGTACGTGACTCAACGATGGAAACAGATCACGACCCAGCGAAGGAAATAATTGAAAAGTTTCGTGCAACACCGTGTTAAATTCTTGATTTACGACAGCGGCAAATCGCCCTTTCGTAAACATTCAAAAGAAAATGCGATTATACAAGTTTCAAAATAATTTAAATGTAATGGCATTCGTTACCGAGAGTTAAAATCATTTTCTTAAAACCAATATGGGTAATTTTAGATTTATGAAGAATTAAAAAAAGCAAAAGTTTGAACGAATTTAACTGTAAAATTTCGCGAAATAAACCAACAAAAGTTTATTTCTCAGTTAATTTTAAATGAACTGTCACACACAGGAAGGATCTCAAACTGAATCATAAATATTGTATTTACAAAATTTATTTTTAAACTAAAAATATATATCACAAATAAAATGGCTAATTTTGGAAAAGTAGGAAAATGTTATTTCATTTTTTTGAGCACCCAATATTAATTCTATAAGTTACTGAACATTCTATATGTGTGAACATTCTATAACTGTATTATGCAAATGTATTATTAATATCTTTGTGTTATAAACTACGATAAGTGCTTTAGATTCGTAGGTTGTTTAGAGTAATAAGAAGATTTCCGAACTATCTTCCTATCATTTTTTGTAAAAAATATATCAAAATGGACTTATCTCTCTCCCGCAGCGAACCCTTCAATTACCGCGACGTCTATAGTTTGCGGCCCCTCGGGGCCAATGTTCGTCAATCTAATAGGGTTACTCTCGCGCAGCGGTAGAAAGTTTTGATGCAAAGTTGCCAGTACAGGCTGACGCGGGATACTCCCATTCGCCGTGACAATGTAATTTCGTTATCGTTTCAATTGGTTTCTCAGCAGGAGGTTGTTGTTTAAACGTGCAATTACGTAGAAATCAGTTCTCGAAAGTACAGCAAAGCCGCACCTACCCTTCCTTTCTTCCCTTTCCCTTCTCGAAAATTTTATTGAGGAACGGTTAAAAGAGAACCGTTTTGTACCATAAATGCTAAAACGACATGTGCACTAATATTCCATCTCTGCAATATTCATTTTTAAATATCATATCTGTATATAAAAATGACTTGCTCTTTTCTATATTAATTATTATGTATTAATTATTATATAACGTTACTAGTACTCTATATATAAAATTATATATAACTATATATAAAATTTTATTAATGTTTCTTTCGCAAGTAAAAAAATTTGTTTTCGAAAGTGGAATAATTTCATTGATAAAAGATTTTAACATGACTGAAATTAACTTAAATTAACAATTTTCGATCCGTAGCCTCGAGATACCACAAATATGTTCGGCACGTTGCGCGGCGATGCACCAAATTGCACTGCATTATATGCCGCTGACTGTAATATATAATGCACTGTCAACACTGGGACATATCATTGTCATACCACATTATCGCGCATATTCGAGATAAGATTTTCATGTCTTATTGATCTGCGAATTAGAAAATGTAGAAAGATAACGTAATTAATAAATAATAAAAACAGTGACGGCAATCGATTCCAAACTGTGTTTTCAACGCGACACGTTTAGACATCTTATTTTTTTATCGTACAAGATACGAGATACTCCCTCATGCGACATCTTACTTTTCGTATTAAAAATATCTTGTTTCTGAAAAACAAGAAGAAGCATAACTCTCTCCGTTCTCTAGAAAATACATCTATCACGTGCTCGTTTCCCGATCCGCGCTCGAATTAACGTCTCGCGCTGGATAATTGAAGCAACGCATACCTCCAACGACACTTGGAGCATCGCGTTCCTGAAGTATCGCGCGCACAAAGAAGCTTGCCGGGGCTTTGAGAATGCAAAGCGACGTCGATGATTAAGGATTCCCTTTCCGTAATTAGCGGATGCGGAACGAGACATCCGGTGTCCCCGTGTGCGATTAACGCGGCGATATAGATATGCGTACCATGGATTCGAGGAAGCGCACACCCAGCGACTTGGGATCCCTCCAAGGAGCTCCGCCAGGACCAGGTCGTCCCCACGGCGAAGGATGCACCGCCAGCTAAGCACACGGCGCCGTCGCATATTAAGCAGTTTCCAAGGCTTGCCTCCTCTATCTACGTGCGTACGCGTACGGGATCGTCGTCGCGTGATACTGGAACACGTGCTCAGCGTCTATTCGCGCCCGCGCTTATCCCTCTCGGCCCCCTCGCTGTATTGTACTCGCGCCGTCATCGCACGGCGCGGCGCGGCGCGGCGCGGCGCGTCCCAACGCGACGGGGTGGATGCCGGAGTTCAACGCGCTCGCGTTAGAACCTCATCTGCATCCGATTAGCGGGCGCAGCCTAATTTCTACAACCGGCACGTAATCCCGAAAATTACACCGCGCAGCGCGCGGAACGACGATCATACGATGTTTGCACATGCTCGTGCACGCGATAGCTACTGCGCCAATTTCGTGAATCCTTTCATCTCCTCGTCGGTGGACGTGGAATGACCGTGGGATCGATTGTCCGGAGGGGTGGAGAACAGTCTGTTCTGCGAAACGGTCAGCTTGTGGATGAAACAATAATGCGGATAGATATTTTATAAGTCCTCGTCTCCTCTCTGCTTCGATTAGGTTTGAACAGAACGGGTCAGTTTATTATTTAATCTCGATAAATCGGTTTAGTGATCCAACTATCTGCAGGCAATATCGATTTTTGTCGTAGCATACGAAATGCGCGTTATGAAAATGGGTGAGGCAAAATGTGATATTTACGTATTTATCACACGCCCGTATGAATTTTACATGTCCGCGCTTTAGAAAAAAATGTACACTGAAATTCTACCGTCGCGGTAGAAAAAGAATCAAAAACGAAAAGGAGAGAAACACTTAAAGCATTCAAAGCTATCCCATTTCATAGCCCGCGAAAAAAATTCGACATGCGTCCTGGTTTTTTCGTTTAAATAGAAAAACCATTTTTACACGACGCCGGACGGTGTCGTTAAAACGTTTTCTTTTCACGACTCTATATACGGTGCGTCAAAAATTTCACGGCGGGCCCGTAGGCAGGGGAGAATCGACTTTGTGGAAGTAACGTTTCTAGTTCTACGTGATCGGAGAAATCGACTATACGTCTCGAGTTCAAGCGGATACGACGTGTTCGGCCCCGGCGGCACAGCCGCTCTCTCGAAATTATTGCCACGAGAAAAATGCCTCGTGTCCAACATACAAGGAAAGTCCATTACGAGATTTCTCGTATTTGCTGGCATGACGAGTCGATACCATGTCCGACAATAAAGCTCAACTGATTTGGGTATAGGCTGCATGCTCCATAAGTGAAAGAATTAGCAGTATCCTTTTCTAAATTCGTCCGTCCTGAAAATCTCACAGTTACGGATTTCTCTTTTGATGATTAATGAAAAAAATTCTATAAATACATGTATATTGTAGATGTATATAAGAAAATTTTATATTTTCAATTAATCAAAAATTGAAAATATATTTAAAAAATCTTTTAATATTTAATTAAAAATCATCTCTCAATGATGTTTTTTTTCTAAAATACCAGAAAAAGTATAATATTCTGTTGTAACGTTTTACTATTCGAAAGTCTTTTTTTTTTAATGAAAACGCTATAGAATATACATGTACAGAATTTAATGGAATAGAAATGTTGTTCGTAGAATAAATTTTAATTTTGTAAAAATTAAAATACACACATGTGTGAGATAAAAATCAATTAATATCACGTTTTATTTAATTCAATTAAAATTACACGATTAAAATTTATCTTCTTGTCATTTCTCCCAATCCCAAATAGCAGTTCGCGAAAAAGCTCTTGTCATTAGGGAATTTAAAATTAAATCATTCGGAATAATGACCTTTGACCCATCTTTGCTATGAGTTAACAGTTTCCAACTTTGTATATAAAGTGAGACCTGTTAAACTTCACACGTCATCGCGTGCCCCGCATTTATGTACATGACGACATTGCAATACAAACTTCGTGTCTATCGTATCGGAAAGGTATCGTGTGTACGAGGTCAGATGTGATATTAATGGAAACTTACGCTGATGATGCGACGGCGATGTCGACGCTTTTGATCGACACATGCGCAAGCACGATAAAACTGCAGTTTTATTCATGAGAATATCATGCTAATAACCGGCTTATAATTGCGCATAGTTTTTCGTCGATGTAGTTATATTAGTCCTGTTATAAATTTATTTGTAACTTGCTGAAAAGGAAATACTCATGAAAAACTCGCGAACACCTTTATAATTTGATTCCAGTTTTACGTTTTGCTAATTGTATTTATCAGTGGATAATATGCTCTGTAATTTTTTATCAAGAACTTTCGGAATAGCTCTCTTAGCTAATATCAATAATTATTTGTATTATAAAAGAAAAATCAGTTAAAGAAGATTTATCGTCTTGCTCTTTCTTTTCCTTATAATGCTTCGTTTAGACGAAGGAATTTATTTGATCCAAGCTAAAGCTAATCCTTTGAGAGTTAGGTCATGTTGGTGCAGTCAACCCTTAACGTTGATTACGACCAGATCGAATCAACATCGAGCGTGTTCTTCACCCCCTTATTCCATTTCTCCAACATAGAAATCGGAATCCCCCTACGTGCTGCCTTTGCAATATTCGGTGCAGTAATACAGGCGACTTCCGGAGCTATTATGCTATTCCAAGCGCGACGTCTGCCAGACGGTTCGTGTCGTCGAGAATCAGGAGTAGTCGTATGTCGTAATTTGCCTTTGTATGAAATTTTATGGAAGAGCGGAGAGATACCGTTTGAAGCGATGAATTCACATACTGGCGATATTGCGCGGTTATAACGATCACAGCGTACAAAGATGCAAATCTAATTGGCGATGCACACGCAAGCAAGCGAAAATTTTCTCCGGATGTGCAAAAACGTGTATGAAACAATTTTTTTTTAAAACGACTTTTTAACCCAGTTAGAATAAATCGCTGCCGTTTTTTTTTCTATTTGCAATATTATCTATTTTCTATTATACTGTCTAGAATAGAGCAAATATCTCTGCTTTTACTAGAACAAATGTTTCGAAACATACAAATATAGATAGATATAGGTACACTTATTTATAGGTTCAAAAATAATTGTATTTAAAGTATTGTATATTTGTATACGACAAATATCATGGAAAATATATGTATAAATGGTAAAATATGTTGCCGCTTTAAAAATACGTTTCGTGACTACATTCGTGACCTAATTTTGTATGCGTCAGACATTATGACAATTTCTAAGGTTTGCTGAAGATAAAAAAGTTGCTTGGGCTGAATATACGCGACAAATGCATATACAAATTATATTACTAGCATTTCTTTAATCTTTTGATGTAAAAAAGAGTCTAAAAGAATGAAATACGTGAAACATTTGAATGTTAAGAGGAAATTTGAATATTAAGAAAGTAAAAAATATCTTATGCACTTGTCCCATATACGCGCAATTAGTCTTTTTTTTTATCTTAATGTATGCTTAAGAAATCAGAAAAATATGAAATTCTTTCTCCTTTTGATGAATTACGCCGAGCAAAAAATTGCGTACGGTCATACATTTATGTCGCGGTAAAGAAAACGTATGGAAATTTGCATGGAAATACGAATCTCGTTTAATCAAAACAACAAGGAAGGTGAATTCCACGGACATTTTTACTTCGTACTGCCAGAGATTAATTCTGTCTGTATCTACAGAATATATCAACGTATCATGTAAAAGAGCATTAATTTTTAAGATATCAATTCAGTAATAATAGAGTATAATCTCAGAATAGAACTAAAGTCTTCATAAATCTATTTCTTTGCAAAATATCAAATTTTATGATAATTTATGAAATTTATATCTCCACTATGGAAGCGAATAATGCTAAATTAAACTCTTAAAAAATATATTCAATTATAAATATTAAATATTTTATAAAAGATTAAAAAAATAAAATATTTGTGGATTTATACGTATGTACATAAAGGTAGGAAAATGTTATGGTATAATTGCGTGCTATAAACTCGCGAGAAAAGTAAAGATTGCGATTTATAATATTGCACAAACCTTAATAATTCTTACATAATATAAATACACACGTATAATCTGTAATATATAAGATCAAAAACGATGAATAAAAAAGTACAATACTACATGTATGTACATGTATTGTAAATGTGCAATAAGTAAATATATGCAAACTTTAATTCTGGTAGATGTATCATCATCTGTCTCAGGTTGAGAAAGAGAATAAAGAAGTTTAATTACATAATCCGAAAATTTATCAATTTGATGCATTAAGAATAATCCTGTGTATGACTGCATTAAACTTTTATCCGGATGATGGATACGGACATCGAAATCATCAAGCAGGAGAAAATCTCATCGCGCTTCTAGAGGATTGCACAATAATCATTACTTGTATAAATTCAGGATATATAATACCATAATTGTATTTTTTTAAAGAGAACGCTCTGTAATTTTTAAAAAAGATTTCCGAATTTATTTAAACAAGTTAAGCTTTATTAGGTTTATCGATTCAAATAATTTTAATGGAAAGTTTAATTTAATTGTTATAACCATTATTAAAATATCGATAAATGTTTTTAGAAAGAAATACTATTTCATATACTACAAAATTAAAAGATCAAATTAGAACAAAATCTATATTTTACAGTGCTTTACTGAAATAATAATACTTTAAATTACGTAACGTATTTATAACCTTTTAGTAAAATCTAAATTTTTACAAAAATAAATCACAAAACTATTGACAATTTTAAACTGTTGAAAATAAATTGATAAAGTGAAATTTCGCCGTTGGCTAGCCTTTAAATATCAGACAGAATATTCTAATGTGTATACCAACGGGATGTTGTATCACTAGCGGCGCTACCTGAAAACTTTGCACGGCGGCGCACAGCGTTGCATGATATTGTTCCCTGACTCTTGTGTTTTATACATGGCGTGTTTATACGTGTACACCGCGTACGAATTTAATAACTCGATTTGTACGTAAACTCTGCTGCTCAACAATCAAGATGCGTACGCTAAAATTAAAGGCAAACACAATCTTCGTAGCCGCGTATTATAACCCACATAATAATTTTCTTATAGAAAGAAAAAAAAATAGTTGGTTTGCACATTTTTCATAAACATTTCTTGTATATTTGATTGAGTCAAATGTTGCGAAATTGCATTAAAAGCGAGATCTTTCTTCTCGTTTTCGTAATTAAATCGCGATTTCCTTGCGCTATTTCAAATCGCATGCTGAAAAAGTCCTCGGAGACTTCATTCGTTCACAACAGTATGACGCTCGTCCATTTCAACTCCAAGTTCCCTCGCGAGTTATTCAATTCCCATTTGGCCCCAGAAAATTATCGGCTCGGGGAACACCGATGTTTGAAAGCATTAAAAACGTGGCGACAAATCTTACTCGCGCGCGAGTAACGCCGTTTTCGCGTGCATCAAGCGCAACGACGTGCATAAGCGTGCCCGAAAGTTTTCAAAGAGACGAGTTACGTGCATGCGATCGCCGGCCGAGTCGGATTTACGGGGGACAAAGTTTCGCGACAAGAGTGCGAGCGAAAAGAAAAATGACGGCTACGATCTCTCAGTTTTACCTGACCGAAACTGTGATATCTCGGCGGCTCGAGCGGCTCCAGAGGCACGTTTCTCTTCCTCAGGGTGGCCGCGCAGGGCGCGCCGCCACCTGGTTTACCCCACGGCGAGTAATTGGTCAGAATTTCCTGTAGCTGTAAGGGAAAAAGAATTAGAAACGTAAAGTCGTTGTAGCTGAACGTCAGCCGGCGCGGCTGCAGTTACATCTCGCGCGTTTGGCGTGTCCGTTGAATTTTTTTCATCGTACAAATAAAAGCAATAAAACAAAGAACTTCTTTAAATTAAATTTTTATCAGTTTTCAGAAATTTCAGAATGAATGTGAAACGCGTTCAATATAACGCTCGTGATAGGTCGAAATAAAGTGTGTCTAACATGACACCGCTAATTAAAGATAACTATTGCGCTTAGAAAGGAAGTCGTTCGAGGTTTAACTTAGAAGCATTTAGCGTCGGTGTGATAGCGAGAACCCTGCGGGCAGATAGGATTAACCCTGAGCGTATCAGCCCTCTCCGGCAGCATTGCTAACGCACTTGCATTCGACCGCGTGCACTTGCACCAGACCGCGGTCGCACCAGATTCCCGAGTAATAAGAGGGATGGGACCGCGAGTAATCCCTCGGCCTGTCTTTATTAGCATATCGGTTATACGATAAATTCCGACTCCCGTACGCAATAAATACAATTTAATACGGTCGACGTGTTGCATTAACGATACGAAATAATCACCGGAGCAATAATTACGCTGGGATTTTCATCGGCATAATTTCGACGTGTATTTTGAGTGATTGAAACGTCGGACAAAGTATACGCGACAGGTATTACGGTGGACTGAATACCACGCGTGTATGCGCGTGCATTTTTACAATATATTCCGTGCGGATTGTTATTTTCACAGAGGATGTGGTAATGAATGTAACGAGCGTGTGTTCTCTGCAAATATTTAGGACCGCCCCGGTGATGATTGCGCATCATCGTTATGTTGCATCAGTACCAAAATAAAATCAGGGAGAATGAAAACCAGGTAGCGAGATTTTAAATGCCGAATATAATTGGCGTAAAAAAAACATACACATATGTACAATATAAAAAAAGAATTAATGAAAAGAAATAATTCAGAAATGTTAGTTTTACACATTCGCCGCGAAATTGAAAAAAAAACGAGATATTAGAAGGGACATAACTTGTAAATTGCCTACTAGAACTCGATTACGCTCCTAGATTTTCCGGGAGCTTGCATGACAGTTTTCTTCAATATTCGACACGGGGCACCGATTTTATTTCTAATTACGATTTACTCCAGCAATTATTTCGGAGATTACTGTTAACGCGAACCTAACACTTAACGAGCTGTACAACATTTGTTACGAGTTTATAACGAGCACGCGGGAACAAGACATGCAGTTAAAGCGCACAAGGAGACACCGTGATAGATTATTGGGTTATCTTTCGCGGCTTGTTTCTTAAACAGTTACAGATGGAGATTATGTAAATCCATTTTAATGGGATGGCTTTATTACCGTTCGCTCGCATGTAATTTCCCGCTCCGAATTCAATGACACGCCCTGTGAAATAAACGCAACTAGGTCAGACACGTACTGAAATTACAGCGACATTTTCAAAACATGTCTGTAATAGGAATAGGGTCACTCAATATTTAATATTCTATGACAATTCAATATGATCAGATTTCCATTCTTAAATTATTATTTTCAAATATTTATTCTTATCGCGTAATGTTAACCGCGTTTCAAGTGTCAATTGCTGCTGATTTGCTCTGATTTGCTTGATTATCAATATATAGATTAAATATGATCGAATATATAACCCACTTATTCCACAATATAACATCGGATGCTCCGTAAATATGCGATATCAATTGAATGTTAACGTCTCGACTGCTTACTAGCACTGTATTAATTTCCAAAGTCCTTCGCCCTAATGACGTTCCGGTTCACCGAATATATCCCGTATCTCTCGCAGTAGACCCTTATCCGATCGGCAACAATAGCGAGGCGAGACAATGACGTTAAGGGGCGGTCGGGGCCGCAGGGCAAGTGGTATAAACGGTAGCAACGTGGCCAAACCAGAAACGCCCATTTGTGTGACACATACTTCACGTTGCTCGCGGTGCTTTTGACGTTGCAGCTCCTCCTTCCGTTGCCTCCATAACGCCATGCCCTCCTGAACAACTCGGCGCTCGCGCTTCCTCCTCGCGTCTTCCTCGACTTCCGGCTGGTACGCCGTCTCAGGAACTTCCTGCGCCATTTACGTATCGTATCCCGTCCTGACGGCGAAGGAGAGAAAAAGGAGAGACAAAGGATCGCGTGGCTGTGCGATCACGACAGCGGCGACGATAGCCCGACGCAACGTGACGCGCACTCTTCAGGCATGCCAGCTTCGAATATCGAATGCTGAAATAGGGCCAGGAGCGACTTGGTACAAGTCGCATGCCGCAGCACGTGGTTCTGTCATCATTCGTTATCGATTTAACAGGATATCGCTCTTCCCTCGGGAGATACGACGCTGTTGTACGTAGTCGACGGTGCGATAGGAGTGCCGATGCCAGGACACCCGCGCTGTAATCGAGATATCCGGTTTTATATATCGTTTCTCGATATAAAAAAACGAGTCGTGTGCAAACCGCCCCTCCGCTCACCGTCTACGGCACGCAGCCCCGAGGCTTTGTTCATTCATTCGACGCTTGAGCTACGATTTAATTCCACGTGTCCCGACGCTGCAAACCGGCGTGCACGAAACAATTGCGTAATTGGATTAGAATGCCGACATTTAAATTACGAGCAATGTGCTATATTTCATGTTTCTACCAGCACTTTTCTACGTACAATCTTTTCTACGTTATGCTTACGTTTTTTATTATCTAGAAAGGAAAAGAGAGATGTAGAAAGATGTGTAGAATATGCGACTGAAAAGGGCAGGCTTATTGAATTCGACCGCTATAAATAATGGTG
Organism: Tetramorium alpestre; assembly: GCA_021460005.1. Lineage (NCBI taxonomy): Eukaryota > Metazoa > Arthropoda > Insecta > Hymenoptera > Formicidae > Tetramorium > Tetramorium alpestre. The sequence continues at coordinate 357,981 of JAJVSH010000042.1, read as the reverse complement.
TCGCCGACTTTATATTCCGATCACGTTTAATAAATCACTTTTATCTGTCACGCGAAAACAACTGTTATATAACTTCTATTGTATATTTTATTGCTTCGTCGTGCATCAGATTGGTATGTGCACTACAACAAAATATTTTGTATTTCCTTTTGCTTTTGTATTTTTTAAATAAGGCGTCTGCCTCTAAAATTTCGTGTGTCATAAAAATTGATTGAGAAGCTTATATAAGCATAACAGATTTGAATCATGAATATGAATATGTAGTTAGCCATCTAACTAAAATCTTCAAATGCTGAAAGTTTTGATCAATATTCGTATTTAATATATTGTTGCCTTATTATTTTAATCAATGTTATATTATTATTTTAGATTAATAAATATTAAATTAGACTGTCGTCAAATTATAACTGTACGTGTAATACGACATAGAAAAGAGTTATTTTCATATAAATAACGTATTTGACACATGAAAATTTTAGCATTTAAAAAAATACTCTAAAGCTCAAGAGAATTATGTACAATTTCTGGAAGAAAATAATCTATATTAAACGAAATGTTTCAAAAGAAAATGCTAATACTTTGTCATTATAATTTGAGCTTTATTTATCACGCTTGTCTAGTCTATAGAAGGCAGTTTTTTAATTACAAAAATTTCGTTCTTGATAAAAATATATATATTTAATATATATCCACATATAAAATATGACATTTCGTTATAACGTGTTCCTATACACGTAGAATTTTGTAAAATTTTGTTGAATTACGCAGAAATAGTATATTTATAGGTTTTCGTGGTCACTGATTACGTATTTGAGGTTAAAATCATGAAATTCAAAATGGCGGATCCAATATAACGGCCATTAAATAAATAACTTTTGCATATATGCATCGCGCGCGATTTATATTGAACTTGATATCTTTAGATTTTTTTAAATAATTATAAATCAAAATTACAAAATTTAAAATAGCAGATAATTAAAATCCATTGACGGATCTAAATATTGCAAAATTTGAGTTATTGTTTTTATTTATATGTATAAAACACAGTCGATCAGAAGAATTCTGATGTGACTGATTATAAATATTTGAAAATTATCTTTAATTTGCTGAATTTAATTGCATATTTATAAGAAATATATAATGATCAACATTTTTATTCAAAATAAGTAAATAAAATAAAGAAATGTTGATATTTTATTAGATCGCAAAAAACATTTCATTTATAATTAACGATTCAAGAAACTCATAAGTATAAGTTCAAAGCAGTACGATATTAATATATTAGCAAAAGTCTCTCTAATTTAATATTCGATATTATTTAAAATTTTATAATTTTGATTTCAAATTTCTAATTAGGCGATTAGCAACTTCAAAAATTCTTAAAAATAATGAAATTTATGTGAATTAAAAAAATATTTCTTTTTCATTATTAAAAAGGATTATAACATTTTGGCTCTTTAAAAATTAAGAAGTTCAAAAAAATTATTTATTGTATTGTTTAAACAAATTAAATATGAAACAAAGTCAATGAAAAAATATTTATTGAGCAAAGAGACAAATCTATGAATCATCCATACAAAATTCAGTTTGAATTGATATTGAATGATCTAGCTGGATATTTATGTAGAATGGAATAGCACTTTACACTGATCTCTGCTTTCAGATATGAACAAATGTGATGCATCACAAACTACGATATTTCGCGCGATTCATAAATAAGACGCGAATGCATTGAATGGTACAATTGACAATAAAACCGATTTCCAGATACTTTTGAATCCCCCCAGGAATCTCCGAATTGTTGGTCGTGTCCGAGGGATAAAAAAAAAGCATCACATAAATGAGAAAAAAACTCGGGACAGTTTTCTCTGAAAATAGCAGTACTTGTATTGACGATGCGACACATCCTACACATTGTAAAGCTGTTCCGGAATCCGGATGGCATATTGCGAAGCGATTTTGTAGTTTTTTTTGCTTACTTATCGCACTTTGCTCTTATCAGCTTTCTATTAGTAAGAAGTATTTCTGTTGTAAACGCAATATGGTATGACACTATTTCCTCTGATAACGGTGAAAAAGAAATGCCGTGCTTTTATGGAATCGGTAGAATGGAAACTAGAAGTTTTATTTAAGCGTTGCAATCGCTTCTCTCTTTCGCTTTTGCATGTGCGAACGCGCGATGGCACGTAATGAAATTAAACATGCAAAGTGCCAAGTAAAGAAGTGCAAGATTGCTAGAACGGCACATGTGGTTCGTACTGGTTTCGCCGAGCCGTGTGCATTATCGGCATCAAAGGATATCAAAAGGATTGATACGCTTTCGTTCCCCCGAACCGATCTTTCGCCATTAGAGCGATATAAGCTCGGCGCAAGTTATGCAGCAATACTATTCAATCGAACAAGCAACGGAGAGATAGGCGGATTCGTCACCAAGTCACGTAGCGATCAAATATAAATTTTATATCGGCCCGCGGCACAGACGGTGGCGAAATCGAGAGACAGACAGGCTCGCGTAGTCTATCGATTCCGATGCCGAATTCGCTGCCGAGCGCCGATTCGATACCAGGTTGCACGTCACTCAAGGGAACAAGCCGATCAATACTTCGTCTTACGGTCAAAAACAAGCTGAAGCTGACAGCACAATCGTACTGTAAACGCGGTCCGGGGATGCGCGTAAACGAGGGATCGATCCCGAGTTTAGCCGTACTGTCTCGTCCACGACGGCACACTCTTTTCCTCCGCCCGAGGGTGAGACGCGTACTTCTCACGCGCGCGAATCGGGGGCGACGTGCCCGCGACTGTTGTGATTATTACGATTTCTCACGTGCCACCGCGGCAGAACGATGATCCACGGGAGTAGTTCTCGCGCCGGGCCGATTACATTCTTACGTACGGCGCTTCAGCGCGGTCGGCCACCCCCTCGCGACTACGGGTACACGCGACTGCCGACCCTCGTCCCTGCGATCCTAAAGCCGGGCTGCGGTAGTCGCCGACGTCCCGACATTCACCGACATACCGGCGCACGATTTTCACTACGGACATGCACGCGTTGCTGCCGTGTGCTGCCGTCGTTATCTACGCCGCTATACCTGCCTTTCAACCTTCGACTTCCGACCCCCCTTAATCAGGAGCGTAGCGACCCCGCCGACTTGCCCGCGAACAATCGACGCGCGAGGGTGCTCCGGGGATGCCGGAAGTACTCTGATGCGCGATGCGGGGGGTGAGGAGCGATCACCGGTTATTAAGGATTGACGTCGATGAACAGTCTGCAATTTGAATTATTTCGCCAATATTCCAAGTTACGTATTTGTCGATTCCTCAAATTTTAAATGTATAATAATATTATATGTAGAAAATGTCACAGAGAATTATGCGAATGCTCGATTACTTGTGGATCTATATTAATTAATTTCTCGTTAACTATTGAGAAATTTACAAAACGATAAAGGACTTTTTATTCGATTTGACCCATCCTACCTGTACACGAGAGATGACACGGTAATTACCAGATATCCTGTACATATACAGATGGATTTTCTATTACTACTCTTATATAATATAATATTGTACTACGATCGTTGGTAATTCCTCGAGAGCGATATATTCCAAGTGACTTTACGTAATCTATTGCATGAGTGGCACGAGATAATTGTACCAATAAATTCTTATATCGATTACTACCAATTACGTACTTTTAACAAGTACACATTTCCGTCAAGAAACTTTTTCTCGATATCGTAAGCGCAATTCATATAGACACGCGCAGTTACTATGTATATATATGTATATATACTGTGTGTGTGTATATATATATATATATATATATATATATATATATATATATTGTATACGCACACATACATGAAATAAAACGAGCAAAAATGTTTGGAAAAAGATACGAAAGCAACACAGTACAAAACTTCCACCGATATCTGATTTTGCATTTATCACGCCAGCAACGCATATGTATCTTCAGAAAAATCAATTATAAAAAAAGAGACGTGAGAGAAGCATAAATTTTCTCTTGCTTTTACTGTCGAAAATTTTTTTTTGTTGCAACCTTATAAGCGTGATTGCCGCGCTCTCTCTCTCTCTCTCTCTCTTACACACACACACACACACACACACACACACACACACACACACACTCATTATATTAAAATTTATCTGTACAATGATTCAAGCGATTATATATTTGCTTTTGAAAGTTTCATGATACGTGAAGTATAACTTTATGGAAAAGACAAAAGATTACTGCTGTTATCAATGAGATCCTATTAAAGATAGCCAGATCCGAAATTAGTCACAACTATCAACTCAAGGATAATTAAAAAACTAAACATTATCGATTGTTTCTAAATATCTTATAACGTAATTGAATTTATGATCTATTAGTATACTATTATAGTATATATTAGATAAATAATTTAATAATAATAAGTATACTATTATAGTATATATTAGATAAATAAAAATACGTTCACGATTAATGACAGATAAGGTCATATATTAAAAATAAATGTTTTTAAATTTTATTCGAGTAAATTCTTCATATTGCAAAGAAGTTTATAAGTATCTAATTATTTATCCAATTAGTTTCACTAAATTTATCCAATTTATCCAATTATGTATCCAAATTATATATCCAATTATATATCCAAAATGTATGAAGAATTATTACAAAATTGGATTCCACAATCAAATTTTGAAGTAATAAAATTAGATCGATATCAAATCATAATTGATAAGAGTGATGTTCAAAGTGTTTTCTAATTAAATCCTTTAGATTTTTATCTATAGAACCATTTAAAGTATATATCCTATGTATTCAATTATTATATAACTGTATATATAATTTTAAAAAATATATATATGCTGTATTAATGTATTTTGATAAATATACAATCATTCTTCTAGAATTTTCAAAAGACAATTCATAATCTTAAGCATTCAACTAGATAGAAGACATTTTGAATATTTCTTATGAACTATTTTTTTCATATTGGTTAGTTTTGATTAATTCAAAATTTTGTTATTAAATTTAATCTTTTAACAATCCACGCTATTTTATCTTTTCATACATTTTTGGACATATAAGTTTTTAAACTTTTTGTTTATTAATTTATCAAAGGAATATGAAAGTATCCAGTATATAACTACAAAACTGTATTTTTCATATTTATCACTCACACAAAATCGGAGAGTGAATGGAAAATCAGAACAGCGAGTGATAACAATAGAAACAATTTTTGAAATCGAATTTTATCATGCCGCAGATACACGTATTTATGAAACGACGTATAACAATAATGAGATAAATAAATTGTGAAATAATTAAAAATAAATAATTGCGAAATTAATATTACATCATGAATTAACCTGTTCAAACTCTAGCTGTAATTACACAAATTTTATAAGACTCTCGGTGTTGCTACAAATAGTTCCTTTTTTTTACATTTTTACATCTTCCTCTTCATTCTCTCTTCTCAGTCAACCCATAGGATTCTGCACGAACGAGATGGTTATCAAAATCTATCGACTACATATCATTGGCGCGGCGCTCTTTTTTCTCTCCATGCCAAAAGTTCAGCGGACTATTGATTCATCAGCATACAAAACGTTATACGCCGCTCGCGCCCAAACGTACCTCTATTTCCAATTTTATTAATCTCTTCAATCTGCCGCTACAGTTTTTTTTTTATTTTTTTCCCCCCGGTAAACCGTATCTCGCCATCGATTTGTTACAACCGCGATACGCACGTGAAAATAATTCTGTTGTTACGTAACGATCCTATCTTTACGTTCTACTACTAAAGAATATACGCGTAAAAGGCATATTTTTATTTGCCTTAAATAAAAATCTGCAGGATAATTTTTGTACCGCACGTTATACGTTCGTTATACCCGTTATACGGATTCGCGAAAGCGACGCAAAAGCGACGAGTCGTTCGGTTTTGAATGACGTGTTCTAAAAGTTATGTAAATAAAGCGAAATTGAAAACTGCATCGCGAAATTGTTACACATCGCTATATTCGATGTAAAACGCTATACCGCGTCGGTCACCAGTTTCCATTTGAGATACATTCGGCGGAGTCTCCGATGGGATCCGCAACATGTCCGCTGCCGGATGTTACGTGCCGGCAGATGGCGCTCTCTCTCTCTCTGCAGCATCCATCTCGTTTGTTCTATGTTCTGTGAACGCCGGTCAGGATACAACAGGGCGCCACGATTCACGAACCGAAGTTTGACGCGTTCGGCGTTGCTCGCAGTTGCTCGACGCGTACGGATCGCCGGCGTGGCGTGTCTCAAACTGTATGTAACCATCGTGCCCTGCACGAGAATATGACGATGTTAGTGCTTCTAATTGCGATATGCATCCTGTCCGGCGTGCACGCCACGAAACTCGAGCGGGTGCACGACGAGGATCTCCTGAATCTCATAAAAGTCGAAAAATACGTGATTGTTCTATTTAGTAAGTTTGTTTCTTTTCTTTTATTTTTTTTTCTCGGTCCTCCCTAAATGATTTTTCCGAGGAAAGTATTGCTCGGCAAGATACTAATTATGTATCACTTATGTTTTATTTATGTATTACTTTCCGTTTATTTACATACTTATGTTGCAAATTGGAGCTGACAGGCTGTATGATCTTCTATCTCAAGAATATTATAGTTTGTAATTTCACTTCAGCCAATGATTTTCTCCCTCAAGAATATTTGTAATTTCACTTCAGTCAATGATCCTGAAAATATGTATTTTTCGAAGAGGCACACAATTCTGCTTCAGTTATTTTTCATGAATGTTACATAGGCTGTGAAATGCTATGATTCTCGTCCTAATTATAAATACACAATAACAATTTTGATTTGCCCTCAATATTACAAATTTTGAAATTATTAATGGCAATAATTTTCATTTGCAGCAACCAACGACTGTGCAAACTGTGATATCTATGAAAGAAAGCTGGCTCACTTGCGTGAGGATCTGGTCGATGCCCTGTCCGCGTGGATTGTTAAAGCTGTCGATAGTCAATTACTCCAGTTATATAGCAATGCTAAAGAACCTGTTTTACTGTTTTTCCGACATGGACTTCCTTTATTATACGATGGTAACATTATATGGGTAACAAGAGATAGAAATGATAGAATTTTTTAATCATTTAATTGTGCTCTGTGAGTACATGCTTTATTATCCTGTATTGTGACATGTCACTACATACATTCTTATTTTTGAGCGCGCTCGCAAATCTGCAGTTGTACTGTTGATTTTCATGTTGCATCTTCTTCCACAGAGCCTTTGGAGGATATAATGGTTACATTTACGGAAAATAAAGCACCCACAGTAAAGGAACTTACAGACGATACATTTGAGCATTTAACTCAAGCAAGCAGTGCTGCCACGACTGGTGACTGGTTCGTTATGTTGTAAGTCTCAGGCCTTATTTCTACATCTACAGTAATCATATAATTCGTTTTATAAGTATAACGGCAGTACACTCTAATCACGGTTTGTAATACCAGTTACAGCACAGACTGTGTACTATGCTTGCGCACGATGGCAAAGTGGGAAACGGTTGGTGCCAAACTTAAACAGAAAATAAATGTAGCGCTTGTTAATAAAGCTACAACTGGAGTTTCCACAGCCAGGAGATTTAACGTTCTTAGTACTCCACAATTTATACTGTAAGCATGTAAGATATAAAAATTGATATCTTGAATGATATTCATATTACATAAATACATTGTGGGGTAAACATAAAATGAAAAGATAATAGTGTATTAATACGTTCTATTTGTACAGCTTTAGGCATGGCAAAATGTATCGATATGATACGGGAACATACGAAATTGCTTCCTTCATAGCATTCGCTACAGAATGGTACAAAGATATAAGACCAGAAGAAGTACCTCCACTTCCAAGCCTCTTGTAAGTTTAAAGATTTGTATAGCTAAAGATTTTAACTTATTTGTAAGTTTGTACATGTATTATATTGTTTTTCCAGTGACGAGTACACAAAAATAATTATAGCTTTTCTCTATGATAATCCGTGGATGCTCAAGCTAACTAGCATTTGCATTGGGGTATTAGTTATTGTTGTGGCAACTATTAAATGTATGCAATCAGATGAAACTCCAGAGGAGAAAGAAGACTAAATCTATTGCATTTGATTTTGCCAAAAATATATTACGAATGTTTCGCTATGGACTATTGTCTAGTATTGAAAATAATTTTTGATTGTACATTAAGTTATTGCACATATGTGAAAAGTATATTTTTAAGTATTATATTTTTGTAAAGTTGTACTTTTTTAAAAAAAATTTAGAAATATTTATCAAATTGCAAATTTCATGAAATCATTGAGAAATTCAATTCAATACAATACTTCATTGTGCGAAAATATAATTACATTTAATACATGCATTTAATGATATAAACTTAAGTGTATATTAATAACTGAGATTATCTTGAAGATAAATATGATTTTCTATATAATAATCTAATGTACACAAAAATTTACATTAATTCTATACAAAAAATATTTTTTTACTAAAAAATATCCAAAAAGTTATATAGTATGTAATGATATAGAATGTCTATAACAGCAAATTTAAGAAAGGTAGAGCCTTAATTTACTTAAGGATGGTTTAAGCGGATTTATATCTGTTTTGTGTTAAAAAAAACTTATTGTCAAGGAATCAGCTACATTCCATTAATTGTATGATATTGTATGTTCATTGATTGTACAATATTATGTTATGCCTATTATTTAAATTTTATTGCTGCTCTTTTCACATAAATTTTTAAGAGCAAAAGGATCGTGTTTTATTAAAAAGAAAAACATAAACAAATTGTACAAGATATATCTGTTATAAATTTTGTAAGAAATAAATCTTTAATGAAAAAAATTTTTAATTAATCTTGAAATTTCTTTTGAAAACCATCGGACAAGCCACTTAATCGAATTTAATATCAATTCCTCATTAATGTGCAATAACAAATTTTATTGAAGACAATGTTCTATATCAAATATGTGACAATTTATACTTTCATAATTATCTAAAAGTGATATTCTAAACCTTACCTATGGAATTCATGTGTATATAATAAATTTAAATGTTATGAATGTATAAAAGCAACATTGTTCTTTCGTGATACAATGTCTTGTTAAGCTCAATATCTGTTCTTAAAGTTTTATAATATTCTAAATATGCTTCTCGCGAATTATTAAAGAAAATTCATGAGGCACGATATTGTGATGATACTGACGATGCTGAGTGAGTAAATTACAAATTGAATGGCAAATCTATTTTTGAGATTAAAAGTTAAACTTCATTAGTGTAATGTAGATTTGCTGCTAACAATATTTGAAAATTTCAATTCTAATAAAACTATTGAAATTAATATGAATTACACGTTATGTACAGTATCTCTAATTTTGTTAAACGCATCACATATATGACAAGCGTTATACCCTATGTATAAACTTACATAAATTTAAGGAAACAGCTAAAAATATAACTTAATGAAATTATAATAATGAATAAAACACATATTACATTAAGATTAAGACTATTAACAAAAGCAAAGATCTCTATAATGTAGAATTCAATTATTTACTTAAATGCTATTTTAATATCACAACAAAGTCTGCATTGTGAAAATATATAACAAAAAATAAGTTCCAGGTGTATGCTAGTCTAAAAATTGTACTTATTCCTTATATGTAGCCATTTTGGTCTTGTTTCTTACAAATAAAAGGCAATTCGTCTTTATATTAAATATTGTCAACTGCCATATTTATCCTGAAAACAGTTAATGGATTAGCTAACGCCATTCTGATGCTGTTTTCAAATTTTTCTTGTATCGACGAGAATTCCATCATATTATTAGGCTTGGACTCGATCCAAAATCCATCAAATTCATAAAACAGATAACAGTAAAACTGATGAAAGGCACGAATCGTCGGCAGGGTCTTCGAGGAATTATATATATGAGTCTTAGCACTGCCATCCCTTAGCAATTTCAAAGCCATGCTCGTGAGATTTATACCGACTATAGCGAATGCGTATCCGTAACGCGGATGATTTGAATGGGACAATACGTGCGTGGCCATGTTAGGATACTCTTGAGCAAAATAAACGAGATTCTCCAGTCCCAGGATTCCCATCCCACGAAAATCTGTCTTGGGATCGTCCCCCTGGAAGCCGATCTGCTGCCATTGCTTGGTCACCCTTGTGTCCAGGGGCTCGGATGGCATCAGCAGGTTCCACAGTTTCAACAGCTTCTGTTCATGGTCCGGATTATCCGCGCTGTACGGCATCTTTCTGAGCTCCTCGCACTCTACGCAGAGCTGACGATAGCCCCAGATCAGCTCCACGCATTTGCCGAACGATTTGGCAAAATCCGGATGTGCCGTGGGATTGATCTTCTTGGTCACCAGCACAGTTCTGATGGCATCCTCGAGGATCTTGCGCTCCGTTTTTGTCGTTATCCCGCGGTGATCGGCGATGTCGTTCAGGTACGCGACGAGGGTCCTGATGTTCGCATTGCGCGACTGCTTGAGGGTCTCTTCGACGGCAGAAGCGCGCGGCGCACCGGACTGCTGTCCGTAGCAGATCCTCTGCAGCTCACACATCTGCGTGGTTTGGCGCAAGAACCATTTTATCAGGGGCCTGAAATACCAGCACACCAGGGCCCAAAAGTACCTGAACATGTTTACCCGATTGAAGATTGCGACGATTGTCTGTCAAAAAAGCGTTCCTCTAAAAACGCCGTATCACCGCCACGTTACCCTGTACTGCGGCGGCCGTCATCTCATCCCGACGATTCGTTTTCATCTCGCTGTATAAATAGCGTTATGCAAATAATACCAGATAGAGGATCCAATAACCTCGCCGGTGTCACGTCTCACTACTTCCTTTCTCTCTTCCTCCCAAGCGGTTTCACTACCGACAAACGCACAGGCAGTGTAATTTTACAACATCAATAATTTGCATTATGTATACTCGGCATCGATATATGCTTTCTGAAGTCTGAAGTTAGGTAGACACAGGGATAAAATAAATGCCTTTCTATCTGAAGCTGGCCGCGTATCAAAGTATATCGAGGCACACGTTCGAAACGCGTGCAACCTTCTAACTTATTTGTGCGTCATGACTGTTCGTTATTGGAGAAACTATTTTTCGAAAAAGATCTTTACAAGATCTCTGAATAACTTTTTATAAAATTTTAGACAATTTATCTTTCTCTGATTATTTTTAATTTATCGAGACTAAAACAATTCACATAAATGAGAAAAAACCTATTAATTTTATGTCGATAAAAATTGATTTTTACTCTAAGGTGGCTTTGGAACCTGATATCTCTCCGAGATCTGCATCTCGATCTTCTCGGGACATTTAGGACTGTTAGGCCTCCTTCTCTATTTCCCGTTGCACAGGACACTCGCGAAAAACGCGAATAATAAACTATAATTACTGGCAATAATCGCAGACAATGCAATAATCACATCCGAAAGCATCTCTCGCGGTTTTTAGTATACGTAGAAAATATCATTTAAAATGCATATAAAATGCGTAGTAATATGGTATTTTCATAGTATATTTGTGCAATTTTTTGAACTTGATCAAGGTCGATAATGTAGAATATGATAAAAATTTCCTACATTATCCTAGCTCCTAAGCGTGTATACATTGCGCACTTGTGCGTGCGTGTGTTGCCGCCTCGATTGTTTATGATACGAGGAGGACAGATATATAATCTTTCGTCCTTTTCCTCTCATTGTTCCTAAGAATCTCGATGTTGCCAAGATTCTCGATGTTCTGAGACGGCCACAGTGTTCGAATTTCCTTTCCGTCCGAAACCAGGCAGGGCCGCCCTATAAATTGTGGGCTCCCTGATAATATTTCAATAAATTTTAAAGTCGCGTATGATT
>JAJVSH010000042.1:236755-278129 GCA_021460005.1 Tetramorium alpestre | reverse complement strand
ATAATACATATAATTTTAAATGTTGTATTAGCATATGAAATTTCAAGTAAAAAAAAATTGATCGATTGAAGAAGATTGATTAAATGAATCAATTAATTATGTGAAAAAGAAAAAAGTAACATTGTAAATATAGCATTATTTGTCAATTTGTTAAATTCTATTAACTTTTTTCAACAATTTGCGTTTCTTTATTTAATTAGTAATAATATATGCAAGTGTAATATCACCACTGATGACATATTCAGCATATTATGCAAGTAATTGCGACTGTGTATTGATGGACAGCCTCGATAATCTTTTTTATGTCATTAGACGTCAAGAATCTCTTTGCATTAGAAAGAATTTGCACAACTATGAATATATATTTTTCTATATATTATTTTATCTATATTACTATTGTCTGTTATTGTCGATAACAGACAATAATAGTAATTTTTTAAAAGATTTTCGAGAATTTAATGATTATTATAATAATGTGAGAAATAATGACGATGAAGAATTTAAAAATTATAATGATGATGAGATGAATCTTCAATTTTGTAATATTAGTAATTATTCCCTTAAATAAAAACGAAACATTAACGATTGAAAATTATTATATTTTGGCAAAACATTATCAATATTACTCTCATACACTAAGTTTAATATGTACTGCTGATGTAAACAAATTAGTTGAGTTAAATCGTCTTATGGAAAATATTATCTCTCTGTTATGAATAAATGTTCCAATTTGTGGAACAAAACAAATCGATTTTCAAATAAGGCAAGCGAACAATATAAAAAAATTGTAAGCAGCACTCCTTGTATACTATATATAACAAGATGGAATTCTTATCACGATAGCGTGACAGAATTATTAAAAATTAAAGAATTATTACCGACAATTTCTGATGCACTTGCAATATCACATTTTACTGTTCAAGACATTGAATTTTTAGAAGAATATAAGATATGTATATAAGATACAGATCCTGTAGCATATTGTTTAAATGTTTTACAAGCTGAGAAAGAAATATTTTTTGGTGACATCGTATCTTGGATCTTTCGCGTAAAAAATAATTTAGAAAATATTAAAGGATTAGAGAAAGAACAAAACGATATTGGAACGCTAAAATATTGTGAGTTAAGAGAGCATTTTTTAAAACAATTGCATGATCGTTTTCATAACATAATTGAATTAAATGATAATGCTAAGGATTTTATTATTGTTATAGTATGCCATCCAAAAATGGAAACTTCGTTGAATATCTCGAAGTCTAAAAGATAGTAAATTGCAATTTATTAAAGATACAGTAATTAATGCAACTGAAGCAGTAAATAATGGAAACTCAGTTACTTCGACGAGTAATAATAAAGTAACAAAAAAGAGCAACAATTTTTTAGTTTTATGGATACTTTATCTCCTCCTTCTCAAAATAAAATATATATGGCCGAGATGGAATTTCTGCAATATATAAACGCTAAAACAAATTAAATTTATAATGTATTTGTGAATCTAATACATTCTTAAAATACACATTCTACAACTACATATTTATGTGTCAAATAAAACTACACGCAGGCAAAATTTGATAAAGTAATGAAAATAAATTAATTAAATATGTAATAAATTATTTACATTATAATAAATCCGTCTGTTATTTTTTACGAGTAAAATTCTTATTCCTCTGATCATGTTCTGACCATAATTTTGTTGAACAAAATAATGAGAAATTACCAATTGTATTAAAAATACGCACGTATACACGCACGCGCAGTATGTATATGTATATGTACTATCTATAAGTATATCTATAAGTATGTATTTATAAGTATCTATAAGTATATATTTATAAGTATCTATAAGTATGTATCTATAACTTATAGATATATATAAATATATACATATAGATAAGTATACATCTATATGTATCTGTTATGGTCAAAGCCCGTAGCGCGGGCGTTCCTAGGATTGACTGGTCAATGCGCGGAACAATCAAGCGTTTTGGTCAAAGTCCGAAATAGTTTTGTATTTCGGCTTTTGACTGATGTGTTTTTAGTCCATCCTAAGAGTGACTAACATGGTTGGTCAAAGGCAGAAACTGAAAAAATTACTTCAGACTTTGACCAAAAAGCTTGGTTGCTCCGCGCATTGACCAGTCAATCCTAGGTGTGATTACAATAACGCCATCCAAGTCCGCTAGATTTTCTGCTTTATTTAAAGCAGAAAATTTAACACAAATTATTCTCTGCTTTATTTAAAGAATAATTTGTGTTAGATTTGCCGCTTTAAATAAAGCAGAAAATAATTTGTACGCGCATGCTCACTTTGCTACATAGCATTGATATGACAGGTATCCTAACCCTATGACACGTCAACTTTAACATTAATTAATATCTCGCACTTTATGTTACATAACAATAAAAATATTATTAAAAAATCTTGGCTTTATTTTTTAAAGTCTGAATTAAGCCACACCTAGGATTAACTAGTCAAAGTCCGAAGTGATTTTTTTCAGTTTCTAACTTTGACCAGCTATGTTAGTCACTCCTAGGATGGACTAAAAACACATCAGACAAAAGCCGAAATAAAAAACTAACTCGGACTTTGACCAAAACGTTTGGTTGTTCCGCGCATTGACCAGTCCAATCCTAGGAACGCCCGCGCTACGGGCTTTGACCATAACATATCTATAAACCTAATATTCATATACATATACATATTTGCGCACGTGCGTGTAGATATATGTGCGTGTAGATATATGATGTGTTACCATGTAAAAACTTTTTTTCAATAATTTTTATTAAGTAGTATATACGGTATATACAGGGTGTCCCATTTTAACTTGGACAGTAAAATATCTCGAAAACTGAGCCTAGCAGACAAAAATGTTTCAGACAAAAGTTGTATGGTTTCGAGGGGGACATAAGATGGTGTCATTGCTTTGACCTTGGATAGTTGTTTGAAGGTCACATAAAGGTCACCTTCAATTTCTTAAATGGAACCTACTATTTCTCGTTACATATCCTTGTAGCTTATCTCGAGAGCTTTTCAAAACGCTATAATGAAGTATGTTTTTGTCAAGTACTTTTCAAGTTAATTTAAATTTTGTTATGACATTTTTTAATATAAAATATGAAATATCTCATAAAGTATTCACTTTTGAATGATTTTACCTTAATACTTTTAGACATAGAATAATAAAAGGAATCGATTAATAGTATTAATTTTTAGATATGGAATTTTGTAAAATCCACCAATGCAATTAAAAAATTCAATAAAATTTTTAAACCTAATTTTTCGTGCTTTTTTACATTAATCGTTTCCTTTTATTATTCTAAAAGTATCGTATTTGCAAGTTTCGAGGTGGGTGAAGAAGTCAAGGAGGGTGAAGGAGTGAAAGAAAGAAGGGTCAGGAAGGAGTGAACGATGACCTCCCGATACGAGAGTAGACTCCCCGTAAGCTTGCTTGAGCAATTCGTGAGTTTCGGCAGCTTTTTTGTCGAGTTTTGTGCAAAATTTGATCGCCCAACGTTGTTCGAAAGTTGCCATCGTGCGTCGTGACGTGGTCTCGAAACAAGGGTGCACTAAATCAGTTATCCTGATTCTTCTGATTATCGCAGCAGACTGACCGTTGATGCGCTATGAAGATAAGGGTCCCCCCCGCCCCCCATCTCACCCAACCGGTTCGAACACGCTGCGACCAGTAGAGGTGCGGCAAAAAAATATATTTCGTGACTTTTTGGGACACATCCTGTATGTATATACATATATATAATTTTAAATGTTGTATTAGCACATGGAATTTCAAGTAAAATTAATTGATTGAATGTGTCAATTAATTGATTGAAAAAGAAAAAAACTAACATTGTAAATAAATTATTATTCGTCAATAT
Organism: Tetramorium alpestre; assembly: GCA_021460005.1. Taxonomy (NCBI): domain Eukaryota; kingdom Metazoa; phylum Arthropoda; class Insecta; order Hymenoptera; family Formicidae; genus Tetramorium; species Tetramorium alpestre. Next base: position 274,253 of record JAJVSH010000042.1, on the reverse strand, counting down.
GTTAAATTTTATTAACTTTTTTCAACAATTTGAACTTCTCTATTTAATTAGTAATAAGTACGATAATTAGAGTCCGGACGTTCGTGTACAATCTCGTATTGCGCGCGAAGAACCGCTGCGTTTGAGTGAGTCAGATTCTCGCTAGAGTAAGGTAACAATAGATGGTTACATTTCGATATTCACTGCTAGTACTGAAAATCTATAGTTTACATTACGTATAGATTTTCAGAACTGACAATGAATATCGAAACGTATCCATCTATTGTTACCTCACTCTAGCGAGAACCTGATTCACTCGCACGCAGCGATTCTTTGCGCGCGATACGAGATTGTGCACAAACGTCCGAATTCTAATCATCTACTCTAATATTTACCCTGACATACACAATACATATGCATAGCGACATACGTCGTGAAGAAAGGGTTCAAACGTCTCTTTTTTTCTACTAATTTCTCATTATTTTGTTCAACATGATTGTGGTTAGAACATGATCAGAGGAATACGAATTTTACTCGCAAATAAAAAAATAACAGACGGATTTATTATAATGTAAATAATTTATTATATATTTAATTAATTTACTTTCATTATTTTATCAAATTTTGCCTGCGTGTAGTTTTATTTGACACATAAATATGTAGTTGTAGAATGTGCATTTTAAGAATGTATTCACAAATACATTATAAATTATGTATACAACGAAACGAAATAAATAAGGAAAACCAATGCATTATGTATTATCGCTTACATAGTGCTTGATAATCATTTGGAATTTTGTAATGTGTGTGTAAACTTTTAGAATACTCATGTAGACTTTTTAGTACAGTATCGTGAAGAACTGCAGTGAATATAATTGTATCGGTATGATTTTTACATTAACCCTTTGAGTGCTAATGGCAAAGATCTTTGCCATTTAGGACTTTGCCCAGAGTGCCACAAAATGACAAATCTTTGCCATGAAACTTTTTGCTATATTAAAATCTTATATTATGTCAAATAATAAACAAAGATGTTTTTTTATAGTTTTTGGTCTGCTGAACACGATAGCGTTATCGGTTTTTTTATTTTTCGCATCGAAAAAAGATACAGCAGCAAAAAGAATATAGATTTTTCACTTTTAGCACGCGCGTTGAGAAAACAACTCCACGATCCGATCTCTGGTGATTATTTATTTATATTTATTCCACGCAAATATTTAATACACAGCTGATATTTTTATCACACTAAACTCTTTGAACTAAAAACTTCTTGACCTTAATTCTTTCATTAAAATCTTTAAACTAAAAACTTCTTGACCTGAATTTTGAAATTTTGATAGAAAATTCGTAATCAGCCACCCCAAAAACCTCCATATACGAATTTTCAGTAAAATCGAATGAATTTTCATTTTTGGCACTTTGGACTTATTTTATGAATTTGACGTGGCTGAATTTGACTCAAAGGGTTAAATCAAATATTTAAATATTATAAAAGTATTATAAGGAAAATATTGTGAAAAAAATAAAGAGATAATTAGTTCTTAAAATACTATATATATTTTACTTTAATATATAATACCTCAAATATTTTATTTTATTTTTTATCACTGTTATACAATAAATCAATTTTTCAGCATTTATATGTATTCTCGTTTAATTAGTAAATTATTTTTTACGTTTAGTGATACCATTTAATTATCATGCGCAATTGTGTGCATTATTTAAAATAACAGAACGCTTAACTCGCAAAGCATATTTCTATTTGTCTACATATGTACACACGTGGTCATTAATGCCTGGACATACTAACTATATTAGTTCAGAATATGTCTTTTTCTTTCCAATATGGAAGCATGTGGAAAGAGAAAGATACACTCTGAACAAGTGCAGTTAATAAGTCCAGGCATTAATGACCGCGTGTATATATCTTTATTTTCAGTTAAACAAGTGAGTGACAAGCACGTGTCGGATCTGAACACTATGGCTATATTTCATAATTGCTGCTAGTACTAAAAAAACTATAGTTTACGTAACGTGAACTATAGATTTTCAGTACTGGCAGCAATTTTGAAATACAGCCTACATATAGCACCAGATAAGAGCGCTTATTTGTTAGCTTTAACCCATTCCCTTGCGAAAATTACTAGTTGAACATAATTTTCAAAGATAAAATTTTTTTTTTAGTACAAAGTATTACGTCTTGTAGGAGAGCACGGGATAATAGAAGCCACGGGGTAATGAGAGTTTTGTAGTTATACGTATATCCGAGCGAGTTCGAGCGTGTTTTGTTCAGTGCTGGGCTAGAGAAATGCGAGAAAGAAGAGGCGAATGCGTTGTATCACTGCTCAGTTATTATTATTTGACATCTAAAGAGACCAGAATTAGTTTTTGCACTCTGCCACTCTAATTTTCGTCGATCTTTGGCGATAAAATGTGAGTATTAAGAACACATATTATAATATCTTATTACACGTTATCATTAGAATACATATCAGTAATATATGTAAACAATTATTTGTCTTGAAACAATCACCTGTTTTTTAATGAATAAATTCCAATTAAAAATAATCCGTTCGGGGTAATGATAATCATGGCTCTCATTACCCCATGTCGATCTTTTATAAGTGACTAAAGCGTCGAAAGAGACAGGAAAAAAATCTGAAATGAAACATAAAAAGAAACCTAATAAAAAAAAGTGAAAAATTATCTACGTAGGGATGAACCTAGTTCTTCAGATAAAAATATCATTTGCCGAAATAAAAATAGTTATTTTTTACAAATGGCAAAAAACAGGGGGACAATCGCAGCTCAGAACCGCCGCTTTTAGGCATTGCCGCGTTTAGTAAACAACTCCTCGCGATCTTGGTAACAATGACGCTGGGCGGTCGTATCTCGAGAGAATACGACTTTTTATTTAATATTGACTTTTTATTTCAGGCACACAAGGCGATATTATCTCTTAAGATGGCAAAACTGTATTGATAGTTTAGGCATATATTTCGATTAATTGCACTGCTTCTTGTTTGAGATATAATAAACTAAACTTTCGATTCGAAATCGGACATTTCATACTTAATGACCTAATATTTATATTTGTTTATGTGTATACATTTGATTATTAATTTATTTGATAATATAATATAATTACTCGATAATTTTTATTTTTATTTTATTTTAATTATTTGATAATTTCATAGATCGTCTCTTAGAAATTAACAACTTTATCTCGAATCTGTTCGTGATAAACTTTAACAACTAAATGCACAATGTGTTAAAAATTCAATTCGATTCAAATGTGCATTGTTTATGCAGTTTATCGGTAAATAACGTATCGGTTACACCGAATTCACAATGCAGAGACATTGAACTACATTTGTAACGCGACTTTTGTCGCGTTGAAGGATCGTGAAATCGATCATAAGAGATCAAGCTTTTGTCTCGCGGGTTAATTTATCGTGTCTCGCAGATAAAAATTTGTTGCCATGTCTTTTAACAACGACGATCTCATTAGATTCATTAAGGAACGGCCTGTATTGTGTGATTATAAACTATTATTTTGTCATGTCTCGCGGATCTTGACAGATCGTTGTTTTCGTGAATTGCGCCGCTGATCATGATGCATTTGTCGCAATATTTCGTACATAGCCCATATTTTGTCGCGCTACAGTCTCGGAAACGAAAATTGCGCTGCAAATATAGCTCTGCAGTGTCTCTACATTGTGATTTCTGCGCTTGACATACAGAATTAGTAATTTCATGATGCAGTGTAGTAGCGCTAAGCTATATTAGCGAACGAATTCTAATTCCCGAGCAATCTCGAGTCGTTATCATATTCTTATCTGAGGCTGCAAATACAGGGTGTTATCATATTGCCATACTGTCAGATGTTCCGTAATCGCAGATTTTCCGAGCAATTTAGAATTGATTTTATTATAATTTGATTTGTCACGACAATCTCTATCAATCTTCTCTATTGGACATCTTTACTGATAATCTCGTAAATGATATGTCGCTAATAGTCGAACTGTCGCTACAAACAAATCGCAACATATTCCCAGCTTTATCCAGTCTTCCTCGCGATAAATCTCGTTTGCCTATCAGAAGAGTACAGTGTGCGCCGTTGAATGATTTATTAGATTCACATGCGTGTCATTAAGCGAAATAACGAGGAGAGGCATTGTTTGTCGACGATCTGTACGTTCGATGTCCATCGCTCGGACTCGAGATCAGTTTTTGAGACATCATCATCGTTGTATAGCGCCGTCGAAAATCATCGCGTTCATTCTGTCGAGGATGTGATCGTTGTAATTTCGATGCGTTGCGTCAGTGCGATCAGACACGACGCTTTCGCTGAAAAGGAATGCGCTCATCCAATTAAGACAGTTTACGACGCGTTCAAAGTTCTCGGCTGCGTACGCAGCCTCTTCATGTAAGCTGCATTATACATCATCTATTAATATAAGTAGATACGTTTCAACTTCTAGCGCTGCCAGAATAATCCGCTGACAATTTTGAAACGGCTAATGCAGCTTAATGTCAGCAGCAGTGCTGTCAGCGTATTTCGGAACGTGCAAGCTTTTCAGTCACGCTCGCTACTTTCTCTCCTCGTGCTCCTCTTCGTCCCACCGAGGCCCGAGTAGCCCACTCATGCTTCACGTTCCGCGGGAAGTGCAGAAGGTGCAAGAGGCGCATCTGAAACTCATTGTCTATTTGGTCGCACATGTACAGCTGCGCGTGATTCTGTCGCTCCAACATTGAAACCGTATCTCTGATACAGCATGCGGTCTATCGGGCGATTAAGAGGCTCATTGTACGAACGAAAGTTCGTCGGAGCTTGACATCGAGTGCGCGGGTGGCCGAACGCGTTGAGTTTATCGACGCTCCTCTCGCCCGATCGAATAATAAAACGATCAAGTCACCTTGGCGAACGAGTGGGACACTTTCGCGGAGGGGACTTTCTTAAGAGACCTCCGAGCCTGCCTGAAACGCGCACTGATTCTCGACACGGAGTGCAGATGATGACCCTGGTATCGCGCGACGCCATCTTGGAATCGTTTATTATCGCTCTTAAATGATATTCTGTATTTTTATAGAACGTAAGTAAGTAAGTGAATGTGCGTAATATTCTGAAAATATCCCTATAATATCCTGTGATATCCTTTATTAATTTTCGCAATATCCTTCGAATATAATCAAAATTTATATATGCTTGTTGTTGAAGTTCTTCACACTTTGAAGTGAAGAGCACTTCGAGATTATCGATATACCGTGAAGCGCGAGGATTCGAATTCAAATGCACACGTGACGCCGACAATAATCTTCACGGAATATCATATTTATGTTTAATTTATTATAATAGTGTGGCGCACTTGCGAAACATTTTCCACGTGTTAGTTTTCTTGAGTATTTTAATCGTTACGTCTAACGTTATTAGTTTGCAGAATGGCGTCAATTTAGCATGAGGAAACATCGAAGGAGCGAGACACGAGATTACTTGGGCTTATCAGTATTTGCTTACATACGCAAATAGAAATCATGAAAATTAATTACACACAACTGCCTATAAAGGCGCATTATTTCTTTTTTATGGCGGGTGAGTAATCGTCAAATATAAATTAGTTATCTTGCATTTTAAAAATTTATCCAATGTTCTTAGGAATCCCTCTAATTTTCTTAATTTTATTAAAATTATTTTTTAATTTTTTAAATAATATAGTTTATAAAGAATGCGTAGACATAAAAACATGATTTTCGTAACATTAAAGAATGATAAAAATATATATTTTATATATATATATATATATATATATATATTTAATGTTAATAAAACTCTACACTTAATGTGTGTCCTCATTATGTAAAAAAAGATTATAATTATATATTGGATAACTGTAAAAACCTTTTAAAATAAGACGTTAACAATTTAATATTAAATAAATATTATTAGGTATAATCGTTTTTATTTTAGCTATGGGTCCTATTTTGCCGTTTTTATCAGTTTACGGCAAGCAACTAGGTGTTTCGCCATTAATTATGGGTAGCATCACCGCGATTTTGCCTATTTTATTTTTAATCGCGAAACCAGCATTTGGCTTCATCGTGGACTATTACCGCCCCTGGAGAAAATTGATATTTATAGCGTTACTTGCTGCTACAAGTGGCTGCTACATTTTTATGTACTTTTTACCGGCTCTGCCCGGTCCACTCCTACCAGATTATCAATTTCAAAATGTTTCCTGTGCGTCTTTACCGCCTTGCGATATGGATTATGTAATTTTTTTTTATTCTCTTACAATTTACGTATTTTTCGGATAATAACATTTTTAATTGATTAACTGATTTCCATGAAAATTTGTGAATTTATTCTCACACATCTAAGATATATTTTACCTAGTTCATTTTACATAGTTCAACTTTTTACAACTTTCAGTAACTTCTAATATAAAATCTTCAAAAACATTTGTAATAATGCTATAATAATGTAATAATGTAATAATGCTTTTAACAAATAATATATTTTTAATGTTTTTTTAATTTTTAAGCATGCGTCTTCAATGGCATCATGTAATGGTACAAAGGACACTACATGTCATTGGATATGCAAGGATGCAAATTTTTCTACAAAATTATCTTTTTCTGGAATTAAAAACGAAGCAACAATTTCACCGGATACCACATGCTTATTAAATATTAATGAAACATCATTGTGTCAAATAAATATAACGAAGAATTATAACTGTAATGTTACCTGCGATAATTTCGAAGATAATCATTGTCTATACACATCCATTACCTTCTGGGGATTCGTGCTCTTGATGTCTCTTGGCACTATCGGTTTTAATGTTTCCAATTGCATAAGCGATGCAATTTGCTTTGACTTATTAGGTAAGTGATCTGTCGGAATACGTTTTTTAGTGTTACGTAAAATATAAAAATGTTTCTATAACTATACCTATAACTCCTATAACTCAAATTTTTACACTATGATTTAACGATTTTGAAAATTATGTTAATAATTTAAAAATTATGTTTAAATTAATTCAAGTAAAAGAAAATCTTCCTCAACAAACCATTTACTTTTTCAGGTGATGGTGAACAAATGGGATACGGTAGGCAGCGAGTATGGGGGACAATCGGTTTTGGCATAGTAGCATCTTTTGCTGGCTACGCAGTAGACTTGTGGTCACAAGGAGATATCTATAAAACTTATACACCGGCGTTTCTCCTTGTGCTGATATTTACTTCTATCGATTTGATTTGTTGCAGAAAGTTAGAGGTGACTACAATAAGAAAAAAGAAATTAATGTACAATAATACATAGCTTTTCCTTCTTAAATTGATTTCATCTTATATTCTCATTACAGCTACCACTTATGTCAGGATCGTCAAGCATACTGAAAGACGTGTGCATGCTTTTGAAATTGAAACCTATCGTTATATTTTTATGTTTTGCTACCCTTGCGGGTATCTTCGACAGCTTTATGATTTACTTCTTGTTCTGGTAAACCTTTATTTCTATCAACATGCATTTTCGTTCATTATCATTCGATAAAATTTCAGTCTTTAATTAAGTCGAATTATATCCAATTTATATCAGGTATTTGGAAGATCTTGCTATGGCAACCGGTTATATGGGGAACATTAAATTGATAGAAGGTCTAATCGTAGCTGCAGAGACTCTTGGTGGCGAGATAATATTTTTCTCTTTATCTGGTAATTATTTGTCACAGTTTGTGACGTTTAGGGCATTTGCGTAATAAAGATATCGTTGTGTCTAGTATAATATTGAATTTTTTACTTAGGCAAAATACTAAAGAAGTTTGGATACGGTTACACCTTTACATTTTGTTTCGTATGTTACGCACTACGGCTAGGATTAATATCTCTCGCTCCCACGCCATGGTGGGTGTTACCTGTCGAATTTTGCATGCAGGGACCAACATATGCGCTTTGCTATACAACAATAGTAGCATATGCGAGCACAGTAGCACCACCCGGTACATCGGCTACTGTTCAAGGAATTGTGGCAGGGATGGACGACGGTTTAGGTAAGAGTTTCCCTTCCTGGTTATCAAGAATCATTGTATAAGAAAAGTTTATACAATATATGTACTTAAATTTAATATAAATATTTTTTTCAATTAATCAAAATTCATTATCGTTAAAATATTACAATGTTTTCAGGTTATGCGATCGGTAGTTTGATCGGAGGAATTTTATACAAGAAAGTTGGAGGCGCAACGACTTTAAGAATATTTTCAGTACTTGCAGCATTTTCCGCGCTTATGTATCTTATTCTTCATATTTCGTATTTAAAGCATAAAACACCAGGTAAGGTATCGAGTAACTTCAATTGTCGGAATGTGGCGAACTTGTTTAGAATAATGAAGGGATGTATCTTTTATTATAGATGCACGAAAAAATGTCGAATGGAGGAAACCTGATGATGCACAGAGACACTGTGATGTAGCAGAATGATTATACATATATCTTCACGTAATATAAATATATAAATATATATAAACATGTATATATCATAAGACAAAAGTAAAATGCATTGTATTATAATTATATTAATTTAATATAAAAATTTTTTGTTGTGTTTTCAATTTCATTTTTATTCACGAAACGTCATCTAAAAATCTAGAAATTAATGAATATATGCGTGTTTTTATATTGTAATAAAATAAAATTTGAAGAAAAATTAAAAGTTACGAAAAACTTATCACTGCTTACTTATCCTCACTGGAATAAAATAGAAACTATTAAAAATTGTACAAATTGTTTTATAAAATAAATAACAAGATACTTATTAATTACAATTATAGTTATGATTATGAGATAATAATAAAAATATTGTAATGGATTTTACAAAGCGTTCTATATTCCATTTTAGCATTTGAGTCTGATCAAGCGGTCACATGGCAGTTACGCATGTGTATGTATGTACATACATACATACAAAAGTAGTGGAGGGCGCGCATGCACTGGATAATCCCGTAACCTCCGAAATTACATTTCTACTAAAAACATAGTGCTACGTTTCAGTGGTCGGAAAGATGAATGTTCTACCGAACGAAGTGTTGTTAATAATCTTTGGTTATTGCAATGAATATGATTTGTTGCGGCTCAGCGAAGTGTGCAAACGATTTTATGAAATCGTGCACACAGACGTAGTCTGGATTAAGGCAAGGAAGCAATTTCTCGTCACAAATCAAATGTCGGAGAGATTTCGTGAAAGGTATGTTAGGTTGTATTTAATCTGTGTTCAAATTTGTACTCAACTATTGTGAGTAATTAAAAACAATAAAATCCTAGGTTCGATCTTGGATCTTCACATTTTCTCTTTAAAGAATTGAATTTAGAACTTTGTGTTAAAGAATTGTAAGAGTTTAAGACTGTAAATTAAAAAGTTAAATAAGATTGATACATGGAGGTTTTGACAAAGGATAATAATAAAATAAAAATTGAAAAATATTTATTTTTTTCAGATGTAATAAGATATTGGATCCACGCGCGGCATGGCTCGTATCTTACAATTGGCAGTACGGAAAATACAAAAAGAGGCAGGTATTCAATACGTTGAGGTCAAGAGTGATACCGTGGCTAAAAATGACAAACAGTACACTCTGGTGGTGCTGTGGTAACGAACTTCTTGGCTTTGACCGTGAAGACGGAATCATTCAACGTGAATTCTTATGCTCCGATTATCATTCAGACATCTACAGAGGAGGTGACATCTGCAAATTCATTCTTTGGAAAAACTTCATCATATGCGGCTATACGTATATACATACACATATATATATATATTTATTTATTTATTTAGCTAATTATTTGTATCATCATTACTTTTTATTTCTATTGTATAATTCTTTGCAAAAATCTTCTACAGGGATGGAAGTATAATTTACTTTTTGAAGAACATTGACGAAAACAGATGTCACGGTGCAAAGATACTTCGGAGCAATCATTCTTGCGTTAATGCTATAGATACCACATCAAAAAATGTTATTGCAGGTTTAGAATGTGGTGCGGTAACGGTAAGTTTTAAAAAATCCGCTATTTCATACAAACAATGACAGTGTTTGATGCAAAATTCATTTCTATTCAGATACAAAGACATCCAGATATGGATTCACCTGAGAAAAATGTCTATGACGAAAGTGAGGTCTGTATACGTCTCTTGGATAAAGTACGATCGCTCTCGATTGATCCTACAGGAGTAAAATTTGCTGTTGGCTCATCTGGAACTACTACTAACAGCCCACCATTACATATAATTGATATCGAGCGGTATGTATAATATTGTAATTAATAGCTATGAGATCTATGATACAGCTCTAATATGTAATTAGCTCTAATATCTAATATGTAATTAATATGTAAATATGAGATTTCAGTTACACAATGGTCAATACAATGCGGCATACGTGGAAACACGGCGCTGGGATATTAGACATGGTATGGGATGATCCTAACACTTTACTCACTTGTGGCTATGACACATACATCCGAAAATGGGACTTGAGGTAGTTTATCACGACCGTTTAATCATTGTGTTTTAAGTGACAGCTTTATGTAACATTAACATTAACCTTGACTTCAGAACTGGAAGATGCGTCTGTTCGTGGGCGGATCCAACTGATGCAACATTATATTGTGTTTCATCCGACCATCAGTATACCATGATAGCAGGGACACAATATAACTGTTTAGCTGTTCTGTGGGATCAAAGGATGAATGATTTCGTTCAGGTTTTTATCAACTTTAAATTGATATAGCACGCTTTATAGATTTATAAGTGACAAACTTTTTTAAATATTTCTAGATGTATTACGTGAATTCGCGAGGATCATCTAGGCGCAGCCCGATTTATTCTCTACAATTTGACAGCACCTGTATGTACTGCGCTACAGATAGACACTTGTTCGAATTAACCTTCTCAACCCGTTCATGTCAAAAACTTGATTACAAATCGTTGTATCTATCTTGTCGATTGTCGCGTGGCAGCAGCAGATAGAAACGTTTCATTCTAAAAGTTTAATTGTAACGAGAGTATGGCAGACATGGACAAAATCTGATTCTGGCAATCGATTGACGTGACATACATTTCATCGTAAAATGTATGTCACGTCAAAAATGATTCTACAAAAACAACGACATTATTATAAAATTGTAATCAAAGCTATATACATATAATAAATTGTAATTACTTTAAAATAGAGCTCTGTAATGTAGAAAACTGTAATTATTGTGATATATTATGATATATAATTATATACCAAACCAATACCTCATAGATGCATGTTATTATGTTGTAATAAAATAAAATTTGAAGAAAAATTTAAAGTTGCGAAAAACTTAGTATCACTGCATCTTCACTGGAATAAAACGGAAACTATTAAAGAACATTGTACAAATTGTTTTATAAAATAAGATACTTATTAATTATAATTATAGTTATAATTATCAGATAATAAAAATATTGTAATAGACTTTACAAAGCGTTCTATATTCCATTACAAAGCGTTCTATATTCTATTTTAGTACTTGAGTCTGATCAAGCGGTCACGTAGCGTCACGCATGTGTACAAAAGTAGTGGAGGATGCGCATGCACTACTATAATGATAATCCCATAACTCCGAAACTACTAAAAACATTTCTACTAAAAACAATGCTACATTTCAGTGGTCGGAAAGATGGCAGAAACTTGCAGTCTGAATGTTCTACCGAACGAAGTGTTGTTAATAATCTTTGGTTATTGCAATGAATATGATTTGTTGCGGCTCAGCGAAGTGTGCAAACGATTTTACGAAATCGTGCACATGGACGTGGTCTGGATCAAGGCAAGGAAGCAGTTTCTCACAAATCAAATGTCGGAGAGATTTCGTGAAAAGTATGTTAGATTGTGTTTAATCTGTATTCAAATTTGTACTCAACTGTTGCGAGTAATTAAAAACAATAAGGTCCTAGGTTCATCAATCCTGACCTTCATCCTTTCCCATATTTTCCCTTTAAAGAATTGAATTTACTGACTTTGTTTGTGTTAAAGAATTGTGAGAGTTTAATACTCTGTGAATTAAAAAGTTAAATAAGATTAATACATGGAGATTTTGACAAAGGACAATAATAAAATAATAATTGAAAAATACTTATTTCTTTCAGATGTATTAAGATATTGGATCCACGTGCAGCATGGCTCGTATCTTACAATTGGCAGTAAATACAAAAAGAGTCGGAATACAATAGGTGGTCAATCGGATTAAAAGTGATACCGTGGCTGAAAATGACAAACAGTACACTCTGATGGAGCTGTGGTAACCAACTTCTTGGCTTTGACGTGATCAAGAACCCTTCAAAATGGATGCTCAAACTCCGCTTATCATTCAGACCTCTACAGAATTGACATCTGCAAATTTGTTCTTTGCAAAAACTTCATCATATGTGGCTATACGTATATACATACATATATATGTATATATTTATTTAGCTAATTATTTGTATCGTCATTACTTTTTATTTCTATTGTATAATCCGTTGCAAAAACCTTCTACAGGAATGGAAATATAATTTACTATACTAATAACAAGAGTCTTGGCGAAGACAGATGTCACGGTCTACAGGTCCCTTGGAGCAATCATTCTTGCGTTAATGCTATAGATGCTACATCAAAAAATGTTATTGCGGGTTTAGAATGTGGTGCGGTAGCGGTAAGGTTTGAAAAATCCGCTATTTCATACATACGATAAGTGTATGATGTAAAATTCATTTCTATTCAGATACTAAACCAACTAGATACGGATTCACCCGAGAAATTTGTTTATAATAAAGACGATACAGACTATATCGTACAGACGTATCTCGGAGTATGGAGTACTATCGCTCTTGATTGATCCTACAATAGTAAAATTTGCTGTTGGCTCATCTGGAACTACTGACAAGCCACCATTACATGTAATTGATATCGAGTATGTATATTGTAATTAATAGCTATAAGATCTGCGATCGGATACAGCTTTAATATGAATCGTATAATTTGCAACAAGCTAATAGAGAGATTTCAGTTACACAGTGGCCGATATAATGGAACATACGTGGATATACGGCGATAGGATATTAGACATGGTATGGGACGATTCCAACGCTTTACTCATTTGTGGCTCTGACACGTACATCCGAAAATGGGACTTGAGAAAATTTATCTCGACCGTTCAATCATTTTCAGCTTTATGTCACATTAACCCTTGACTTCAGAACTGGAAGAAACGTCCGTTCGTGGGCGAATCCAACCGATACAACATTATATTGTATTTCATCCGACCATCAGTATACCATGATAGCAGGGACAAAATATAATTGTTTAGCTGTTCTGTGGGATCAAAGGATGAATGATTTCGTTCAGGTTTTTATCAATTTTAAATTGATATATAGCACGCTTTATAGATTTATAAGTGACAAACTTTTTTTCAATAATTCTAGATGTATTACGTGAATTCACAAGGATCGTCTAGGGACAGCACGATTTATTCTCTACAATTTGACAGTACCTGCATGTACTGCGCTACAGATAGACACTTGTTCGAATTAATCTTCTCAACCGGTTCATGTCAAAAACTTGATTACAAATCGCAGTATCCTGTCACGTAGTAGCTGCAAATTGAAACGTTTCATTCTAAAAGTTTAATTGTAACGTGAGTATGGCAGATATGGACGAAATCAGATCCTGGCGATCGAATGACGTAACATACATTTCATCGTACAAAAATGATTCTACAATAACGACATTATTATAAACATTATTATAAAATTGTAATCAAAGCTATATATAATAAATTGTAATTAGTTTAAAATAGAACTGTAATGTAGGAAACTAATATCATTATTGTGATATATTATGATATATAATTATATGCCAATATCTCATAGCTATATTTATAATTTATAAATTTATATATCTCATAGCTATATTTATAATTTATAAATTTATATATAATTTATATATAAACACTTAGTGTTCGCATGACTTTTTTTTTATACTTTGATGTATCGACATATAATTAAGAATAATCCTGTGAAATAAAAAAGTCAATGGTATTGCAACAATTTATTATTACTGCGTTGCATACATAAAAAGCGAAGATGATATTTCCCCCATACATATATGTAAGATATATAACGATTATAAAATATAAAAAGAAAACAATTTTTTCAAACAACGGTGGCAAAGAATTTATTTGATTAATAAACTTTGCGCTTTGCTTAAAACTTTGGATTACATTCACCGCGAAATCGTTATAATGCAAAAACTTAGATAACAAAACTTCAAGATGTTATGAAATAAATATGTTAATTAATGGCGTGCTGTACACGAATATTGCAAATGCCATGTTAATCATTTTAAATTAAATGAAAGAAAAGCTTTTATAGCGATAGAGCCTGCAAAATATATTCTTTACATTTCCTTCATATTTAACCTTTCTCATATTTAAAAATGTCAATCTTGTTTAAAAGAAATATATGTTATATCCCAAAAACCAATATTAAGTATCTCATTAAGTAACCTTCTAAGAGGATTATTTTTATTGATTTATATTGATTTTTTTAAATCACTCATCAAAGCATTGTACGAATCATGTAATTGAGAATACCACCGTGTTTGAAGTAAGTCAAGTCAACTTCCGTATCAAATCGTGCAATCACTTCAAATTTCTTGCCGTTGTCCGTATTTACAGTAATTTTTTCTCCGGGTTGGCAATTTGTGGGAATCGCGATGTCATACTGCTCATAGCCCGTTAATCCTAAAGACTCTGCGTTTTCTCCAGGAAGATACTGTAATGGAACAATGCCCATACCCACAAGATTGGCTCTGCGAAGAAATAAATTTAAATATAAATACGCATTAAATAAAAGCAATTTAAAATTAGATTAAAAGAAATAATTGAATACTTTTTACTGAAAACTGTTCACTTTAAACAACTTAATGTTTAATTAACTGCTTTTAATTAAATCTACCTTATTTATCTTATAATTCAATAAAAACACTGTACTTAAATTTGATCAAAAATAACTAATAGTTTGAAGAAGAAGACTTACCTGTGTATTCTTTCATACGATTCTGCTATGACCGCTCGAATACCGAGTAGATATGGTCCTTTAGCAGCCCAATCTCTAGAGGATCCAGATCCATATTCCTTGCCAACCAGAGCAATCAGAGGTATTTCGTCTTTCATATATTTCTCGGCCGCGTCGAATATGTCCATCTAAATAACATTCAATTTGTTATCAACATTCACTGACAATGTATATTTTAAAAAGTGTCTGCTACAGATAATGCTATTTTTTTAATAGTTTTATCTAATATATTTAATGTATATATATATATAAAAGAGCGAAGGCAAAACATATTTATATGATGTTGATCCGCGATGTGTGAGGATCAAAATTAATTAATATTAAATGAATAAAAACAAATCTTTGAAGCTATATATGGTGAGACATCAATGTGCAGAGCAAAAAAGCAGAAATATACCTCTTCATTAGTTGGAATGTAGATCGTTCGTGGTCCCGCTTTACCAATGAATTTATTCACGAGACGAATGTTAGCGAATGTGCCCCGCGCCATCACCGCGTCGTTTCCTCTGCGCGAGCCATAAGAATTAAAATCTTTCGGCGTTAAGCTGCAAATGAAGATCGTTACAATTAAGAATTCGGTGTGTGTCCACAATCTCCATTGATGTCAAACTCACCCTCGACTAGCTAAATATCTCGCTGCAGACGAATTACGTGCAATACTGCCCGCCGGGCTAATATGGTCGGTCGTAACGGAATCTCCAAGATTTACGAGCACTCGCGCTTTCGCGATTGATTTTATTGGAAGCAACTCCTGCAAAAAATTTTTACTTTTAACAAATAGAGAGATCAATATCCTAAGTATGCGAAAACTTTCAAGAAGTGAAAACTGATGTATAGCTTAAGATTGAGAAAAATTAAATATAAATTCTTTTTATTCTAAAGAAAATTTAAAAAAGACTCAAATGTAATGGTGGTAAGTATTTAATATGCAATATATTATTTATCACTCTAATGACCTTCTGTAGATTATCGAAATAGGGTGGATTCTTTATGTACGTAGAATTAATGTCCCATGGATACAGCTTGCCGTTAGGTGCTACCAAACCTGCCCAATTGCTGCTACCATGCTCGATTTTACCGTAGACTTCTTTGAACATGGCTGGAATGACATATTTCTGTTCGACGGCTTGAATTTCCGCTCTGGTCGGCCAGATATCTTGTAAAAATATTGGAGTTCCATCGGCTTTGTGACCTTGAAGATAATAAATACATTGTGTAATGTTTTAATGCTTTATGCATCCCTATAAATTCAAAACAAAGAGAATTATAGAGAATGTCTTACCAAGTGGCTGCTTCTCAAAATCAAAGTCCACAGTGCCGACAATGGCATAAGCTATTACCAGAAGTGGAGACGCTAAATAATTCGCCCGAGTATTAGGATGGACTCTACCCTCAAAGTTTCTATTGCCTGACAGAACTCCACAGCAAACGAGTTCATTCTACAAATAAAATACAAAGTATTTAATGATAAGCATTACTTTCTATGTAAAAATGTTAATGTTTATAAAAGAAAAAAGAAATCATTAATTTCATTAAGCAGTTGATGAGAAATTTATGATTTAATTTTCGCGATTTCATTCACTTCATACGTCGATAATTTATTGAATTATTTTTATTCTTTAACAAAAACTGGGTAAGCAATAGGTTTCGTTTTAAGGAAATGACAGAGAATTCAAATATAAAAACGGTCAATTTCTTTACTTTTTCAATAGCTTCAACTATAGCGTCAGGAAGCGGGCCGCTGTTTCCGATACAGGTCATACATCCGTAACCCACGATGTCGAATCCTAACTTCGTCAGATATGGAATCACACCGCTTTCCTGTAGATAATAAGTAACAACTCCAGAGCCAGGTGATAGTGATGTTTTTATGTAGGGCTCGACGTTCAAGCCAGCTTCCACTGCCTTTTTAGCAAGAAGGCCTGTGTATCAAAATGATATATTTTACATTCACAACACTTGATTTTTATAAAACTATGTTTTATATTCTTTTACAATTAAATAATAGTGCTGCTAATGAAATTTCATATTAGTAAAAATAATAAGAAATTAAATGTTAGTTATTTTACTTTCTCTTCATTTATGTAACAATGTTTTATTTCTTATCATTTTTTCAATTTAAATTTCAATTTCAAAGTACGAAGCAAATGTATAATATTTTAATGTAATGAACAAAATGTTTAAGCCACTAATATTGATGTATTTAACTTTGAAGTATTTAAAAAATTCATTTCGTTTTTAATTCTATTTAAAATTTTAACTGCGTCTTTAAAATCTGAGAACTTATGTGTACGTTAGCAAAAGTTGATTTTAAGTCTTCAAGTAGCGCCAACAGAATATTCTTTCATGTCCTTCGACAAATTCTTTGCATCGATATAATAAATTATAAAATGTTATACGTTATGTAACAATTAGACTTTTCTAGACAATTAGACAAAATTTATAACATACCTGCACCCAGCATAACGCTAGGGTTACTGGTATTCGTACAGCTGGTAATAGCCGCGATAACTACCGAGCCATGTTTCAATTCATATTCTTTTTCTTCATATTTAAACTTCCCTACGGCATTCACCTTCGCCGGAGTTAATCCGAAGCCTTTGAAACCTATCTGTAATAAAAATCACCATTCCGTTATGCATTTTTGATAGCTGAAATTTCCTTGTTAGTTATGCGTTTAAATATGCAAACATTAAGAATTCTTTCCTTTCTCATAATATTTAGTTTATCATTTCTAATAAAAGTTCATTAGCGATCAAATAAAAATTAGTTGATTAAATCTAAATGTAGAAAAAATATTCAGGAATGTTGAAAAACAAAAGAATAAACATTTGCCTCAATATAATGTACATACAATTACTTATAAGTTTTTAATGGGAACAAAAAATTGATTAAATTAGATTTTAATTGCAAAAAATGACTTAGATTTTAATTGAGTTAAAACAAATATTGTAAATAAGTAAAGTTCTAAATCAGCATTTAATATTCTGCTTTTTACTTGTCTACTTTATATTTATATCTTAATGTAGTATTTCCCTGAAAAATATAATATCCTTTCTGAGAAGACACGAAATTTGCAACAATTATAAATTAAGAAGTACATATTTTTACACGATTTATGTTTAAAGTTATTCGCATTTATTTGTTGTCCTGTAAATTTGGTACGTTTAATGCGTCAACGATATGACGAAATTCATTGCCTGATACATGATTTGCTGAAGAAGCAACACGAACTGGCAACGATCTTTGAGCAATCACGAGGTCTACGACCTCACGCGTGCACAATCCAACAATGACGATCCAGCAATGACAAGTATTTTTACAAGAAAAAAATGATTATCAAGTTATAAGTACTTTATTAGATACTGAAGAAAAAATAATAAAATTATATTTTTTAATACGAGCGATAATAAAGATATAAAACTAAGAACTATTCATAATGATATGAACAAATGTCATATTTATTTTAATTTTATAAGTGTCTAATTATTTAATATTATTTGTTTTCTTGCAAAGTACTTAATATTAATCGCCATCGAATGTGTTAAACAGAAGATGCAAATAATTTTTTTAACATATTGGTCATTAATATAATGAGATTTACATAATTAATCATTTGCTATAAAAAAGCATTTTCTAAATTTAATAAAAGATTCTTCTTTGAACAAAATTTTCCATCATTTTCCATAAACATATCCCTTTCCAGGCCCTAGGCACCGTGCTTTGATGAGAAATCCGAGCTCTTTTTATATATCAGCATACACGACAAACGATGGCTCATTTGCAATGAAATGTGTGAGCTTTGCAAAACGAATGTAGTAGGATGTTGTATCAGCAATTTCAGCGCGAGCTCTGAATACGTCTTCCAGAACTTATGCGAAGTATGACCAAAGACTCTTGTCTTCTCCGACGAAGCAGACGGATCGATCGATCACTGGTATGTGCATACGAATTATTTTGTTTCTTCATTAATTGTTAATCACACTGCATTTACCTACGTTCTAAACACTAAGAAAGAGAAATATGTTCAATAGCTCACAAATATTTATCGATGGGCANTTGAATATCAAATAAATAAATATCGAATAAATATCATAAATATCGAAAAATCTCAGGCGATAATGATCCGGTAGCTGCGATTATTCTTATATAAAAACTATATGAAAATTTATAAGAAAATAATTCATAGTAATTGAAATTTATGAAATAAGATAATATGTATTAAATAGCTTGTTTGTTCATTCTGTTTATTTTAGATAAAGCCTTGCATTTGACTATTCTATTATAGAAAGCAACGATAATAATAACGATAATAACGAAAGCGATGATAAAGATTAATCCTAATCTTTTGGACATTAAAAAAATATATTATTAGAATATTAATGAGAATATATAGTGATAGATTTCTAGGCTGTTAATAGTCCTTTAAAGTATTGTCTTAAAGTCATAAAATCATAAATTAAAATAAAATTTTAATTTTACAAATAATTAAAATATTAATACAAACAATAAATAATAATTTAATATAATTTAATATTATAAGAATTAAAATAATTTAATATTATAAGAATCTTAGATATAATATATTCATCTTGATGATACTATCATTGAAAATTTCAAAATTGTCATTTTGTAAAATTTCTTAAATTGTAATTTGTACTTAAAATGTAATTTGAAATTTTCGTTATAGAAAAATGGATTCTAAATTGATAAAAAAATTGTCATTATTATTCGACATACATTTAATTTAAAACTTTCAGGATTATACTAACGTGCGTTTAATTTAAAACTTTTGGATTTATAGTAACATATCTTCGTATATTTCAAGATTATATATCTTATCGATTTTCAATATCAACCTTCTCAATTGAAGAGGAATTGAATTTCACGCGGAAGGAGCGTTAGCTGTATGATTCACGTGGATGAGTTTCTTCGGCAAATGTCCTTGTGCCTGTCATAGGCCAGGTAACGCGACGCCAATGTTGAACATTTCGAATAGAAATCGATCGGTATGTTCTTAAACACGTATTGTTTCCGTTCGTTGAACGATCATTTGCTGCGGTTCGCCTGTTGGATTAAGACCGCGACTTTCTCGATGTGACCGCGAGTTAAATTTAATATTCGCGTGATAAACATTTTTTTACGTTTGGTATGCTTTTCGTATGTTTACTGAAATTCTTTGCAATTTCGTTACTGTAACAAAAACGTACTCAACAGCAATTCAATATGCAGTGTTGTGAAAGTCATGAAACATTTTAATTTTCAAATTTATTAGATCATAATTTTTAGTTTCTATTTTAGAGAATCAGGTGAAAATTTAGTGTTAAAAATAAGTTATGAATGTTAAACCTAATAGGAATTCAAGAGTAGTCAGAAGTAGGGATAAAGGTATAAAAGGGCCCAACGAGCATAAAAATCAGCCTATTCTAAGATCTATTTACTGTTGGTACACAATAAGCACCGAGTAAACCCAAGTATCAGATTCTTTGTCAATACGGTCCTCCTCATCTGACTTGCTGATAAAACTGTGAGAATAGTGTAGTTTGTCAAGATTGTGTTCTGTGATTCCAAAGATGAAAGGATCTCGACGATCATTGGGAACATTAGTAGTAGTAAAAATAAAATGAGCGGATAGGTCCCTGTCACCAAGATCTAAAAAGTTCCTCTGTAATTTTCCTCTAAAAATATACATAGAATAAAAATCGCTGGGATTTATACTCAGGATTCTTCCGTTACTAATCATTCGCGTTAGGAGTATCATCCCAGTGGAAAAATTAACAAATAATTATTGAAAGTATCCATTTGTGTATAATTTTAAACTATTTTGAAGTTTTCTCGTGTATGAAATACTTTGGGTACTTACAGCTTTGGATATTTGAAGAAATATCCAGTAAGTAAAATCGTTTTCAATTTTCCTGAAATAATCTGAATAGTTGAATTTTCCTAAATCTCTTTCTATTTAAAATAATTTTTTTTATATTTAAGGAAGAAATTTATTAGAATTCACGGATTCGACCGGTCTCAACATTGCAAAGAGGATTATACTGTTGGATGCGATCGCATCCGGTAAAGTTGTAATGAAAACTTCACCGGGTGATGATTGCATCCAATATTAAATCCCTGTACTTCTGACGTTTAGAGTCACATGCAAATCACTCTCTTAAATATTGTTGTTAGAGTCGAGTATGTGACTGGTACCACAAGTGAGCATTTGTGACTAGATCATATACTCGTCTTTAATGACAAGATATATCGGCTGAAGAATCACTTCATATCTCGTTCAATTATCTTTGGTGATCTAACTATATGTTGAATCGAAATATCATAAAGCTAGATCAGCAAAGGAAAGATGTTCGAGACACAGCAACATGGGACATCGTTGACGATTACATATCAATAGTAATGGACACGCTTTTCGCAGCAATTTAATACTAATGTCACTAATGAATGTGAAATAGTATATCAATATCTATCAAGTTTGTTTTACCGTGGCTTTAATATAGATTCAAGTACCTCTATTATAAACCAATATATAAATAATATATAAAAATCAATGACGTCTTTTAAAAAAATTCGCCTTTGATTACATTAAATTCATACAATATTGCAAATTGTTGTGAAAGTAAATAACTTTCAATCGTAGAGTCCAAAGGAACTTTTATTGTGATCTGTTAATATAAGATAATCATATCACAATAATAAGTTACCTAGTTCTCTGTCGATTATTCTCATTTTTGCTTATATTCTTTTTTTTTCTAGCAAAAGAACAAGCGTTTTCTAGAAGAAATAAGATCAAACTTGCTTTAACTCTAGCTGGCAAAATAGAGGTACAGCATGAGATGAATATAATTCAGTTTGACTTATATTTTATAGTCACTGGGTAATATTCGTCCCTTGTATGTACTAAATAAGCATCTTTTCAGAGCGTTCATACGAGTATTATAAACTCATCATTATTATTAGTAATTTAAGTATGATGCATGGCTCCGTGCTAACGCGAGTGATTAGTAACGGAAGGGTCCTGGATTCAAATCCCAGTGGCTCATCCCATATACATATACAATATATATATATATATATATATATATATATATATATATGTATATATACATATCTACATTGTATATATATAATATATATATATATCCTATTTTTTTCAGACGCCTACCGATTGGAGACCGACTTCTCTTCTGGAAGAGAATCGACTTCCGTAATCGGTAGTCTAGAAAAGGGGAGGTACACTAAACCTAATCTGAGTCTGAGTGCCATAGGCGGGCTAAAACCCGCATCCCCCTTACTACCATTATTATTATTATTAGTAATTTATGTATTATGCAGGATCCACATAATTAGGGGATTATCATATATCATATATCTTATAAAGTAACAAAATACGGAATATATTAGAAATAAAATAGATTTGTTCATAAGTGCAATCTATTTCACGTAGAAATATTTAAAGTTACCAACCTTATTTACGAGACAATTTCTGAAATCTATTTGCATGTCGGATACCGAAACTCTGTCGTGAGGTCTTTTAGGTCCGCTGACACTCGAAACTACGGTGTTCAAATCCAAAGTGACTATCTCGGAGAAGACTGGATCTTGACTTGGATCATCATAATTCCTCAGCATACGTACGCTTTTCAGATACTTCTCAATCTTATCAATGTGTTCCTCAGATCGGCCTAGAATATAGAAAAAAATACATTTATATATATTACAGAATATTTTTTAAAAGTAAAATAATTTAAAAAATATTTTATCATTTGATATAAAATTATATCAAAATATATAATATAAAATTTTACCTGTTTGCTTCAGATACGCTAAACTTTGTTGATCCACTGCGAAGAAGCCCACAGTTGCACCATATTCTGGACACATGTTAGAAATGGTAGCACGATCGGCGATACTTAGCTGCGCTACACCTGGTCCAAAGAATTCGACAAATTTTCCAACCACTCCGATTTGTCGAAGATTCTACAAATGTGTAAAATATAAACTTATACAGGGTGTCCGAAATAAGAAGGATCACACGAAAGTTAGTGGTAGATTGGGTCAAATCGAAAAGAAAAGTCATGTACCATTTTATAAAATTTGCAATAGTTATTGAGTTATTAATGATTAAAAATCGTCGTATTAGCCCGGCCTACCGCCGAGTACAAGCACGCGGAGAGATACGACCGCCCAGCGTCATTGTTACCGAGATCGCGAAGAGTTGTTTGGCAAAAAACAGGGGGACAATCGCAGCTCGAAACCGCCGCTTTTAGGCATTGCCGCGTTTAGTAAACAACTCCTCGCGATCTTGATAATAATGACATTGGGCGGTCGTATCTCTCCGCGCGCTTGTATTCGGCGGTAGCCCGGGCTAATACGGCGATTTTTAATCATTAATAACTCAATAACTATTGCGAATTTTATAAAATGGTACATGACTTTTCTTCTCGGTTTGGCCCGATCTATCACCAACTTTCGTGTGATCCCTCTTATTTCAGACACCCTGTATAATTGATACTTATAAATGTACATACAAAATGTAACTAAAAGGTTAAACTTTGAAGAAATATTCCTACTAGTTTGTGAATCCTATTATAATATAGATTTAAAAACAGACTATTAAGAAAGTTCTATTTTTTAAATAATTTTTTTACTTTGATTTTTAAATTTTTACTTTAATAAAAAAATTCTTACTTTTGTAATGGTTAGAACAAGATCAGTAGATGTAGCATATTGATTTAATACACCGTCCAATTTGTATCCTACGACTTTTGGAATCAACATAGAAATCGCTTGACCAAGCATAACAGCCTCTGCTTCGATACCACCAACCCCCCATCCGAGTACACCCAGCCCATTGACCATAGTAGTGTGAGAATCAGTACCAACTACACTGTCAGGATACAGAAGATTATTGGAATCAAATACCACTCTCGCCAGATATTCTAAATTCACTTGATGCACAATGCCGCTTCCAGGAGGTACAATTAACATATTTTTAAATGCCTTTGCACCCCATTTGAGAAACACGAAACGTTCCTTGTTTCTTTCAAATTCAAGTTCCTCGTTCTTTTTTATGGCATCATTGCTGAAAAATGCACAATAGTTAATTTTATATAAATCTGATAATGTATAATACAAAAATAAAAATTTTATTCATATCTCCTTTACAATACTATCAAATATATTGTGTAAAACTTTTTTTACGTAATATATTTGATAGTATTGTAAAAGGAGATATGAATAAAATCTTACGCATGTAACATTGTAACAATTTTGTCTTCCAGTTTATATGATAACCTTTAACTCTCTATTATCAAAAATCAAAACATGCTTGCTAAAGCAATGGACCCTACCTCCTTGTAAAATCAACTTGTATCGAATGATCAATTACGAGGTCCGATGGGCAGATTGGATTAATCTTATCAGGATTACCGCCGAGTCTCTTCACAGCATCTCTCATTGCAGCAAAATCTACGACTGCCGGTACTCCAGTAAAGTCCTGTAATTTAATAAATAGCAATAAATATGTTTTTTGAACATGATTCAATTAAAATACAGAAAGTTTTGAAGGAACTTTTTTACCTGCAATATAACTCTTGCCGGCTTAAAGGCCACTTCGACTCCATCTTGGAGGGCTTGATTGTTTTCCCAATCCAAAATTTTCTCAACATCAGTCTTTGTTACTTGGAAATTGTCACAATTACGCACAGCACTTTCCAAAAGAACTCGGATGGAAAATGGTAGTTTATCTGTAAGGTAGAAATTGAATATATACATTGTATAAATATACATATTCACTGAATAAAAAATGACGAATAAAAAGTTTACCATATTTTGTGCCAAAACTGCCGATGTCATAATATTGGCATTCCTTCAATCCAATTTTGATGGATTTTAATAGATCCTTATAAGGATTTAAACCTAAAATAACAAAAATAATTATATAGTTTTTCATTATAAATTCTTAAAAAATATATAAAACATTGGGGGAAGTATATAAATTCTACATTTTTATTATAGTATTGCTAAAACCAAAGAATTATGAAATTTAGCATCAAAAAGCAAAATAAGATTAAATATTTTCTTTTAAATTTAATTATTGTATTTCAAATTGCAAATGTGAAAATGTCGAATAAATAAATATTTAGAAGACTGTAATTCTGTTAAGTAAGCTTTTTAAAGTTTGAAATCTTTTTACATGTTGCAACTTTTTCATCAATTAAATTTATTAAATTAAAACATCCGTGCCTTAATTCACATAGCAAAGATTATGTTTAAGAAACTATAATATTTGTAATGTTACAATTAAAATAATTTTACGATATTCCTCGCATTTTTGACAATACGAAAAAAAAGCTTTTTTAAATTCTACGTTATATGTCGCAACTTTTAATCACACTTAGAATACTCATATGTTTAATTCGTTTAAATTCGGATACGACATGACGAATTAACATTTTTCACAAGAATAAATTGACCTGACGCAACGAGACCGATAATAAATTCGCTGTTTTCAATTGTTTACATCTCATTTTTCAGTTAAATAACAGCAACAACAGATACACATCTATCCACTTACCAGCCATGATTGTCACTGAACAAGTC
This sequence comes from Tetramorium alpestre, assembly GCA_021460005.1. Classification (NCBI taxonomy): domain Eukaryota; kingdom Metazoa; phylum Arthropoda; class Insecta; order Hymenoptera; family Formicidae; genus Tetramorium; species Tetramorium alpestre. Next base: position 248,530 of record JAJVSH010000042.1, on the reverse strand, counting down.
ACGTCGGCCCCGTCGAAGGATATGTATATAGCGACTTATACCGGGCGTCCCAGAAACACCAGCGTCCGCGGTACGATATCCTCGAGGATCATTCACGCCTTGCGCAAACGCGGGATGTCGTGTCTCTGTGGACCGGTAAGATCGTCTCTATTTCTTGATTCGAGGCGCCAAGAGCGCGAAGAGAGGAAAGGGGACGAAGTGCGACGAAACGAAACTTGTTGCGTAATGCGACACCTTCCGCGTGTAAATTCGATGCATAATCCGCTCGCGTGATACAATTACGGCGGGGAGGAAGAGCAAAGTTCAATTACCACGTAATGAGATTCGTTACCGTGCGACGCACGGTACATGATGCGATGTCACGTGGTATGTATTACATGCAATGCCGAGTGCGTGCGTATGCCGTATTGCCGTATGTGTGTGCGAACTGTCACAGGTCACAGCGAGCGACTGTCAGCGACGCGAATACAAGCCATTTCAAGCGGCGTTCGCGCGATAACGCGATCTTCCTTCGACGGGACGTCGAATTAATTTTTCACTAAAAACTGCTGGTTACCGGTGTGTCCTGAGAGCCCAGGATGGAGCGAAACTTGGTGAAAACGTTGGACGATGCGTAAGTGTGTAGCGCACATGGGTTAGGTTACGCCATTCTGGCGTGAGTTTTTTCAATGTTTCGGATAATGTCTGATAATAATGAATATATTGTGAATATAATTTCACTTGATATACGTGATGACTTGATGAATAATATTTTATACACTTGCGTGTTCGTTCTTGTCTTCCATGCACACTTTACATCTATTTATCTTGTGATCTTATCAACAATCTTGTACACATTAAAACTGCATTATTATTGTACTATCCTGTAGGTACGATAAGGAAGGCGTCATTGGTTGCATCTTGGCTGATCATGCTGGTCTCTGTCTAGGAGGTAATAAATCAAAGATATAATTGAGAAAACTACAAACATGAAATTTGTGCCGATGAAAACAGCAAAAAGTTACAAATAAACCTTTGCAGTTAAAGGTAACGCGTCAAGCGACAGTGCCGGGTTGATAGCAGCTATAGCGGATCTAGTCGCAAAACTGGAGCCAACATCCGGATCACCGATTATATCGCTTCAGAATGATAACAGGTAAGTGAAATGTCAAATGCCAGTAAAATATCTTTGTAATGTTTCTAAATCTAAAACAAAAACTTGCTTTACTGAATTTCAGGCAGTGTATTATACTCCGTAATGAACCTGTAGTCGGTGCTGTATACAAAGATATATCGACTTGAGATAATCACTGTGGTATGCACGACTGAAACTTATTTATATGCGAAATAAGATGTCTTTTTTACAAAAATATTTTATTTAGATATTAAGTGTAAGTTGTTAATAAAAAAGAAATGTGAAAACAGCTTTCGATTGCATTCTACTTGATACTACAAATACTTTGAAGTGTTTTTTCTCTTTTTTTTATTAAGAGAAAAGAAGAGGAAAGCTTTGAAGCATTTGTAGTATTAAGTGGACTGCAGCTTTCGTTGTAAAGGGATTTTTTAGGCAATCTCAATTCGTTGTAGAAAAAATAACTGTTTATATATGATCTTATAACATTTTACAAGATCTTGCAATGATCTGTGTTGTTGATTTATACATAAATAAAATAATTTATAGTAATAAAATAATTTATGTGAAAGGGTTCAGGATCAGTCGCTCTTTTTCTGTTTGTTCCTTCTTTCGTGCCACTTGCTTGTGGCAAGCTTGATTAATTCGTGATTTTCATATATCCAAGACGCAAGTACAATCATAAACATTACTATGCCAATTAGTAGGTGCAACGCTTTTTCAGCTGGGAAGAAGTAAGTCTGGAATGGAAAAAATTATCTTACGATCTTAGCACGTGTACATATGTATATAAAATCACATTAAAGATACTTTACGTGTGACAAATTAGTGACGAACGCCGCGACGAGTAGACATACGGAAAACGTGGGTTTCGGCACCAGACCATGTAATGGACGATAGACTGTATTCTGGTGTCTCTTATTGATAAATATCGCCGAGTGTATTATTCTCAGGCCCATATTCACGCAGTTGCCAAAGATAAAGCCGACCGGGCCAAACCAGGTGGCAAAGAAGTACGATGCGCCCAAAAACGCGATCGACTGGTAGATCATGATCAAGTTACTTTTGTTTATGGTTGCACTATCTGCCGTTGCATTAGTGTAGCATTCAGTTACGCCATTAATTCCTAACAGTAACACGGCGAGACAATGCGCCCTTAACAGGAGAATAGGTAAGGGTAAGGTCAGTTTCGAGCCGCCATACAACCAGAGCAACAGGCTCGAGTAAGACTGACCGAATACGAGGACAACCAGACCGATAGATGTAACGACAGAACACAAATGTGTCAGTACATTCACACTCTCTTGCACCTTCACCTAAAAATCTCAGTTTATAGATGTGTACATAAAATTTTAGGTAGAAAGAATGCAATGGACGCTCACTGGATTCTGATCAGATATCATTTTATCCCTTTTTACAATCTGCGTGAAGTAAAAATATCCACTGTCCTCGATTGGACGGAAAATAAATCTAGCAGCTAGCGAACCCATATTATTCACAATCTCGTATACACCCTTAAAGAAATATAAGAATGAGAGATTATCAATATATTTATTAAACACAATTAAACGCAAACCTGTTCTGTGAACGTCAATACTGGCATTATAGTCATGATCAATCTTTCTCCTTCTGTCAAAATCTGCTTCAGCACTCCTTGTTTAAAAAAGCTCCATGTAAGATTAGTCAACTTCCTATCAAGATACGAATCCTACGAAGTAACTATTGTACTGTTCTTGTAAGACGATAACTGTAGCAAAATGCAATCGCATTAATACATACGTTATTTTCTAGCTGCGTAGGTAAAAAGTCTTTTATAGCGCGAAAGGGAAACTCTCTTATTACATATTCGTCGCTACTGTCTTTCAAAGACATTCGTCGCTTCTGTGAGCCCTTGTTCAGTTTCTCGATATAATGACGAAAATATGCATAATGACTAGTTGTGTAAAAAACTGCCGCAACAAGCTGAGCGACGCCGAACGCAAGTAACGCGTTCTCTGGATAATATAATATTAGTGGGACGAACGTCATTGTGCGAATAACGATCATGATGGTATCCAGAATTACCTGGAAGAAACATGGCAGTGAAACGTCTGGAAACATTTTTTTCTGATGGGTGTTACGTAGTTTCCATTGCCTTACTTTAAGCCTAACGAAGAGAAATGCGCTCGCGACTAATTGAACGACTAAGGAAGACAGTTCTATGATACACGATACTCCGACTGCCCAGACTGCAAATGTGTAGTACGGTGGTAATATCTCTGCGGTGGGCAGCAAAAACAACCAAATGTATCCAAACAGGAAAGACATCACAACGCATATAGGTACTCTAGAATCCGTTAATTAATCCTTACAATTTTATTAAAGGAAAAACAATTTTCAAAAGCTACACTGATCTCATTTTTTTGTAAATTAATTTCAATAACAAACAATTATTTTTTACAACTTTATCAATTTTTTTCTGTTCCTTTTTTTCAATTAGGCTCAATCAATCAGTTTAGCTTCCGAGAAACTTGATTATTGTATATATGGACTAACGTTAGCCAGAGTTGATTCACAACTTGGGCCCAATTATGCTCCGCCGTGTTAGTCAGACATGCTTTCACGAATGGCTCGCGCGACAAGAACAGTATCATAGATTCCAGTAAGAGTAATCTCACGTTAATGACACCCAGGACTGCCTGGCCCACATGACGGACAACAAATGCGTTCAGGACAAACGTAACGCAGCGACAGAATATCTGTGGAAGGAGTTTTTTTTTCTGAAAAAATGTTGCGTGACATGGCATCTGCTGATATACAGAAGCAGGTGCGGGTAATTAATACTTTTAAATTAAAACAAATTCTTGAACATCGTAGAAGGAAACTTGGCGCTAATACAGAGATCTATTGAGGGACCTTTCTCAGGGCACTCAGGTCGTTCACAAAGGAATGAAGGACTCTCCAGCGACACCGATTTTACCTGAAATATAATGCTGAACGAAGCATTCTCCAGGCTGCTCTTCAGGATACTCGGCATTTTCAGGCCGATTCGACAGAAACATGAATATTTCGAGATTCTCGCCGGGAGACGTGGAGAAACGTCAACGCAGTCTCCCTTTCGAGGTTAGGTAAGGGTATGTGAGACGATTACACGGGGATAACCAGAACAACATTCGCCATCTCTCATCTCTCCTCAGTTTCGTGCGTATCGCTGATCCCTTTATTGACATAAGATGAATTCTGTCATCGAAAAAAAAAAAGGAAATGACAACTGTAATCAGAGCGATAATATTTTGTGACGTAACCATCACTGTGACGTGAGACGTGGTGGTCGTGGTGGTTTAAACGCGTTGTTCAAGATTTAAGGTGGGAACACAGTCTTTCGCGTAATGCATACGCATATGGGAATGAACCAATCAGAGTTCTTTATTTTTCTCTCTCTCTCTCTCTAGAATGGAAATAAAGAATTCTGATTGGAATTAATTCAATCAGAATCAACGCATCTTTTTTCAAGAGTCATCTTTTTTCTGTGAATATATAGTTGTAACGTTTTATAAATAAAGTAGAAAATAAAATGTAAATATATTAAAATACAAAATGTTATAAATGTTATAAAATGGAACGAGAAAAAAGCAAATTTATGAAGATATTATACATAGAGAAAATAAATATTGTATAACAATATATGCTATTAATATAAATTAATGTAAAATAAGATTAGAGTTCCAATCTTATAGCCATAACAGGAAGAAGGAATAGCCAGAGAGTGTCGTATAATAGATTAATCCTCATGATTGCCAGTCGCGATATCTTGATGAATGAGCTTCTTGAGATATCCTAATGTAGCTCTCAGCTTCATGATATCCGCTTTTTTTTTCAGGGGAAAATGCCTAACTCCGCTAAGTCCAGCCGAGAGTTAACGGAATAGTGTGGGGCTTGCACCCACTAAAAACCCCTTCCTTGGTGGTTCCTCCTTCATTGGAGACGGACTTTCAAAACCGTCAGTGATCTCAAAAAATATAATCTCTACATAGTCCTAGAAGAGGCACGGACGGGTCATGGAGGCTAGTATCTCTAATAGTTAACCTTCGGTAAAGAGCACAACCCGTCAGCCACCCCGCGATAGAATTCATGTTGTCAAACTACTCCGGTACAATGTGCATTCCATGGAGCTTTTACCCCGCAGAGTCGATATTGCCTCTATCTATAATAATCGAAAGTAATAACCGCTTACGCGAACGATCGGGAATACGAATCGCCGATAGTCAGCACATTCCATACCGTAGGTAGTTGGCATTCAGGTATCCGGTAAAGTTCCGTCAAGGCACCCAGTAGACAGTCGCAGCGATTGCGCTTATACAATCAATGAACTTACATCAAGCACTCTCGAGAAAATGCAAGATCTTGTTATAGTTGGCCAATATAGTGACCGGGCTGTCGTTTAGACATAATAATAATCTGTACCAATATCTGTAATAATAAGAAATAATAATCTGACAAGAATTAAATACAAAGTACATTTGGTACAGAATCTATTTGGAATTCTGTTTGTTCTAAAGAAATATTGAATAGATGAATGAAGAATGGGTTTTCTTTTGATTCTCAGAAAAATGAAAGGAAATTTTTCTTCCTTGACATATTTATAGCTCTTTGTATATCTATAATCTTTTTTTTTCCTCTAAGTATTGTCTGTTCGTAGTCCTCTGTCGAATGTTTTGAAAAGAAGTTAGAATATAGAAAATTAAAATAATGGAGGGGATGAGCAGCGAACCGAGGGGAATATAAGTAAGAACCGCGCGACGGAAGAGCATTTTTCTGTATAGCTAAACGAAGAATAGACGACTACATAAGTAAATAGCTATTTCGGTAATATGGGCAATTTATTAATTTTTGCTTAATATACGGAAAGAAAGATAAGATTAAGGATAACGAGTTATATAATTAGAAATTGTGCTATAAGCAATATATGTATTCTGCCAATTAGTTTAATTGTGATTAGTTATTTCGTTAAAAAATTTTCCGTTACGAAAAAAAGATTAGATCAAGGACGACGAATTATATAGTTAGAAATATTGTCTGAAGCAATTTTGCCGGATGAATTAGTCATCAATTAAGTTAATCGAAATTCGGTCTTTAACGATCTCTTGAGGGGCTGGACGTCAGTAATCTTCAAAGGATATTATGTTATCCTTCCCGAGTGCCCAGAAATGCCTAGAAGAGATAAAAAAATATTCCGAAGAGAATTAATGTTGAATAAATTGAAATACTTTATATAACGTGTTTTTTGTGACATTAGATTAAGAACTTCTAATTAGATTTTAGATACAAACATATGTTGATCTTTTGTTACTTTAGATTTAATTATTCTTCTTTTTGACTGTTAATATTTTCGTTCATATAAACGAAATCATGAACGGATATGAATGCGTGTCGCTGATGATTTTTACTTCTTCAATAACGATTAACGACAAGTATTATTATTGCAAGCATGTAGAACATTTTTCCAAGGAAAAATTATGTCGTGAAATTATATCATCATATTTTTGCTTACGTCCTAATTGTCTTCTTGCAACACTTTCCTTTCTTTCCGTCCAAAGTCTAAATGTGCAATTTATAATTTTATCATAAGAAACGTGGGAGGACGAAAAAGACGAGGAGAAAGCGGAATATTTAAATGAAGCGTAACATTACGATTCACTAGTGTTACGCCGTAATGTGATGACAATTTACGTTGAGCAATTTACATTTTACATTGCTTGAAAACCGATTAGTTTAAAGTCCGAGTAATAAATTGTTAATGCCAACGATTATCTTTCGCAACAAGATTACATAAAATAGAAAACAGCTTTGCGATGAACGATGATATAAATAATTAAACCGCTTATTGAAATTCGCGGAAATAAAAATGGCGCATAACAAAACGACAGTGTGTTTTGATAATTATATTGATAATAAATTATATCAAGTGATATAAAACGATAAGAACGCATCAGACGTGAAAAGTGGACAATTAATTATACATAAAAAGTCAATAAAATCTGAATATCTATCATATGATGAACATGATAAACTTTACGTAATAATAAAAAATTAATTTTGCATATTTAGTATCTTTCTCAACTTCCATAAAAAAGAATCGTAAACACAAGCGTCAATGAATAATTCAAGAATGACAATACGTTTAAAAAAAGAAACAAATTTAAAAAACGAAAGAAAAAAGAGAGGAAAAAAGAAATTCTGCGAGCACAATTCCCGCGAAAGAAAATAATTGAAATGGCAAATTTCTGTTTAACAAAATATAAACAAGTAATTTTCAAGATTCGTGGATGATGTCAGCGATAGTTGCATTTCGAAAATCTATAGTTTACGTCACATACAATTATAGATTTTCAGTACTGGCAGTGAATATCGAAATGCAGCCAAAAAAGAAGGGCTATGAGAAGTGCATGAAAACATTAATAACAAGGACAGTCGATTTTAGAAAAGGAAGGAAATGAAGTCTAAGCACGATCAGCTGATCGCCACGGCGTCCTTCTCACAATTCTATCATGGCGAGAACAGGCCTACAAGGCGTAGAAATCATAGAAAAGCTATCGGAGAAGATCGCGAAGTTAGCGGAAGTTCCCCGCTAACGAATTCGGCGGGATTCAGCGCGCGTATCGAACAGGCTATCGTGCAAACCGACGGGGGAAAAAAAAAGGTCAGAAATGCGATTAACGCTGTTTAGCGAGACGATCACGTTTCCCAGGGTGTTTCTCGGCTATCTTATCTCGGCGCGCGATTAGCTTAGGCGATTTTACATAAACTCGCGCGATTGTTTCATGCATGGCGGCCTTTAGTGTCCACCGCGCTTGTCGGCGGGACTCGAACGTCTCGAACACGGCGGTGCGCGGCGGACGCCCGCGTTTCCACATAGTAGCGCTTCCGACTCGGCGACGTCCCGTTCGTTGTATGTACATACAGTTATTGGTATACATATACGAGAGCATCGCGCGCGGCAGTCGGCACGTCGGCACACGTCGCTGGTCAGTCGGACGGAGCGTGTGAGCGGAGCGGAAGGGAGCGTCCGGGTCCGGGTCGACGACGACGACAACGGCGGAACGGCGGCGGCCGTGGATGTGTGCGTGTGGTTTGCGCCGCTCCCGATGCTCTCGCAAAAATCTGATGAGTAAGTGTCACGCCGGCCTGGCGTGAGACGTCACGCCACCGTCGCGCCTCGTCGCTGACGCGCAGTCCCACGGGGTCGACGTGACGTCCTTCGTCGTCGAGGATAACGATGACGGCAGTTGGCACTCGCGCGAACGGACCGTAACTCGCTCGAAAATATCGCGCGGCTCGAATGTCCGGCGGGCGTTAGGAACACGGTTGACCACGGTTGACCACGATTGACGCGAGCCGAAATGGGAACAATGTCGCGACAGCAGCGGAGGGATCGATCGTTTAGATAATTATTATAACTTATCGTACGCGTTTACGTAACGCGTGTTTGTGCTGTTATCGTTTGAAGGCGAGGAGGAAAGCCGGACGCTTTTCATATCTCGCGTGTATTAATCGAAACGTCAATTACACACGTTCGGCACAGTATCGTACTTGTTGCTTTGATGTTTCGCTGTTTTAAGGATGCTCTGACTATACAATTCTAGGTAAAAGTTACTTTAATATAAAATTAATAAAATTTTATGCTTTTAATAAATGGCTTAAACAGTCATTTAATATGATATTTGGCACCACAAATATATGATATTTTTATATCGTTTTAGCAGTTGACATGTACACTTTAACCTTTTTTTCAAAACTTTGCATTGTATTTTTATCAATAATGAGATAGTGAATCGATTAAAAATTCTTTTTAGAAACATTGCTCAATGTTTGATTTACTTACAAATAAAGTTTTAGAATATTGTCAATGTTGGTTCTTTATTATTTTATTCATGAAGAGAATAACGCTGTTTTTTAATAAGAACACATGTAAAATTATAAGTACAACTCCATTACCAGTTAGAACCAGTTAGAGAATTGACTTCAGGTTTTAATCATGTGTTTAGATAATAAATGGAAACAATCTAGAAAAGTTTTATGGTACTTTTAGTGTAATTGTTAGAGCCGGAACATCCTTAACAGAGACTGTATTTATATAGTGCGCAATATAGAGTATTATTTATTCAAGTACCCTCAAAATTTCAAGAAACGATTAAAATACAGTATTCTACTTTGTGATAAGCATTAGACAACATGATAAAAAATGGAATTTAAATTTATATTTAATCAGTGAGTATAATATAAAATAATGGCGGATTATACTGAAGCGACTTGAAAATACTTAAAAATGTGCATATAATATCATGAATCTATGATATTATGTATGTAAATATATGCCCGCGTGTGTATATCTTACATATTGTGTGCGCAAATGAAAAGAATTGATCTTTGACTCTTGACTTGAAAATAGTTCTTTGTTTGCGCCAGGTTTAAAATCCTCTCTGCGTTTGATTTTGAAAAGAAAACATCGACCGTTAAAAATTTTATAGGAATCGTATTTGCATGATATTTTAAACACAAATATAATCTTATTTAAAATTACAATTACATATTTAAGAAATTGTTTTTAAATTGTATGTATCTTTTTCAGCGTTATTTACCATAATAAAGGGATCTATAGTGAACTGTTTTACTCTGAGCAATGAGTCCACATAGTCATAAGAATAATTTAGCTTCAAAAGACATGCAGTCCAACGGATACTCTGCTGGCAATAGCATGGCCAAAGAAGCGAAAAATCATTCATCTCCTTGTGAGTCAGTGGATTGTATGTGTGCTTAGATTGCCAATTTTTTACTTTTTATTATATAAAAAATGTTTGCAAACAGTGTTTACTACTTTATAGCTTGTGACATGATTATTAGAATTTTTAAGATCTTTATGCAGATCTTATAGCAGAGTAGAATGATTGATTATATAAAGTAAATAGCTGAATGATAATGTATCTAGATTAATATAAGCTGATGAGTACAAATGCCACGCAATACAATATTTACTGCATATTGCTGCGGAATTTTCTGTGCCTTAATTACTTGCAAGTACAATTCTATCGATAACTTTAGTACTTTAGCAAAAGATAACTTTAAATGTACTTTAGCAAAAGACCGATTATTAATCTTTATCAGTTAATTATTTAGTTAACCTTCGGTTAAAAATAGTGATCGAAAATAATATTCGTGAAACTGAATATTTTACTTGCAGAATACTGTAAAGTGGAAATACTATGTCTAGTATTATGAATATTTAAATATATAAATATTTGAACGACTATATGTACTTGTGAAAAGTTCTATGCAATAATTATTATATCGTGTGGACATCTAAGCTTGTCAGTATTGGCTTGAATATCATTGCTTAGAATTTAGATTTTTCTATAAGAAAAAGTATCAAATTTTATTAAATTGAATAACATTCGTAACAAAGTAGATGATGCTTGCTATAAGAATGTTATCTTTATTTTGCTTGATTGTTATTCCCTAAAAAAAATTTATAATTTAAATAAATTCTCTTGTATGTATCTTTATATCTTGTTACCATAATTTTTCTGCATGACGTGCCTATTAATAATCATACTTTTAAAAATTTAATCTTATATATAATTTTTGCAAAATTATGCTTTTCTAATTGCTAGTAATCATCTTTTTCTTTTTTATAAAAATGTATCTTTAACATTATCATATCTTCATACAAATTGTAAGATGAAATACTAATCGTACATTGTTTTTACAGCAATGCCTTGGTTTGGTATGGATATAGGTGGTACGTTGTGTAAATTAGTATACTTTGAACCAAAAGATATAACAAGAGACGAGGCAGATGCAGAAGTTGAGACGTTAAAAAATATTCGTCGATATCTCACTAAAAATTCGGCATATGGAAAAACTGGTCATCGCGATACGCATTTACAAGTGAGTGTTAAATATTTAACTTATACTTTTTGCAATTCATTGGCTATATGTATAAATCTGTTGATAATTATTTATTTTAACGATGGATTATTTCAGATGGACAATGTCAGCATTAGAGGTAGACGAGGAACATTACATTTCATTAGATTTCCCACGTGCGAAATGGGAAACTTTTTAGCACTAGCAAAATCGAAGGGTATGGCGAATCTCGTGACTACTGTTTGCGCTACTGGTGGTGGTGCATTTAAGTTTGAAGATAATTTTAAAAAGGTTTGAAAAATTATCTTGATTTTTAGCCTATTATAATTGTAATATAAATAATTTGTTAAAATATAATGGAATATTGCTGGTAGGAAGTAAACATGAACTTGGCAAAGTTTGACGAATTAGATAGTTTGATACGCGGAATGCTCTATATAGAAACCACGAATCCACACGAATGCTATTATTGGTCGAATCCTACCGACGACAGCAAATGCCAAAAAGTACCGTACGACTTTTCCGAACCGTATCCTTTCTTGGTAAGTGTATGTGCATTGTACCTGGAAACATTTTATTGTACACTTTTTTAATCAAATAAGTTACTGATTCATTGTCCTGCAGCTCGTTAATATAGGATCTGGTGTAAGCATATTAGCTGTGTATGGTCCAGAAAATTATAAAAGGATATCTGGAACAAGGTAAATTGTTATATATATATATATATATATATATATATATACACACATCTATATATGTAT
>JAJVSH010000042.1:194141-236605 GCA_021460005.1 Tetramorium alpestre | reverse complement strand
TATATATATGTATGTATAGTAGCAGCAAGATATTGTCAAGTAATAGCAATAACATTTAGTTGCCTTATAGTTTAGGTGGTGGTACGTTCCTAGGATTATGTTGTTTGCTTACTGGATGTAATACCTTTGAAGAGGCGATAGAATTAGCAACAGGCGGTGATAATACAAGAGTAGATAAATTGGTTAAAGATATATACGGCGGCGATTATGGTCCTTTTGGTCTTCCTGGAGATTTAGTTGCTAGCAGGTACAAATAGTAAAGCACAAATATTAACTCCTATACTAAGGTGGAATTGTTTTTATTTTACTTATATCCTGTATTTTATTTTTAGTTTTGGACAAATGAATTCTAAAGATCGCAGAAATACCGTCACGAAGGAAGATTTGGCGCGTGCAACTCTTGTTACTATTACGAATAATATTGGTTCCATTGCGCGTATGTGTGCTGTTAATGAAAAAATTGAGAGGGTAATAATAATATATATATATAATTTGTTATATATCTTTTTTAAACTGATAGCATTTGTAATCATTTGTAATTTTCGCTTTTAGGTTGTATTTGTAGGGAATTTTCTTAGGGTAAATCCTATATCGATGAAATTGTTGGCCTATGCTATGGATTATTGGTCTAAAGGAACTTTAAAGGCCCTGTTTTTGGAACATGAAGTAAAAATCAAACAGAAAACTCATATTTTAAAATGCCAATTAAAAAAATTAGACATATCATTGAATATTGTGTTTTGATTTCAGGGTTATTTTGGCGCGGTAGGATGTCTATTACAATTTAATGGCGAATCGAGTTAAACACAATAGAAAATGTTGGGAAAACAGTCATACAATATGTAGCATTCCATATGACCAACTACGCAGAACATTTCTCGAGTGAGCAAGATTGTTCGACATAATTATATTTATTTTTGTTACATTCTTTTCAATTATTCACGAATCTATAGTCTATTGAATAATCGTTTATTGTAATGAAACGGAAAAACCTTGATATTTAGCGATAGAATTAAAAATGTATTTGTAAAATGTCATTGTATAATTTATCACTATTTTAATGTAAGAAAAAATAATTGTGTCAAGATAGTTTTTTTTTTCTTTTTGGTCGGAGGGTAATTATTTCGATATAATTGTTCGATTACGAGCACAAATCTAATACGAATCGGATAGAATCAATAATGGACCAAATCCAAAGGGATTAAGGATTATCTCTCCTTCCGATGTTCGTTACATGCCGCATAGACTAGTTCTACCTCATAATTTATATTGTAAAGTTTTCTACAAATGTGCACAGGTTTTTATGTATATAAGTAATATGGCAATCGTTATTACACTTGCACATCTTTTCATAAGTTTATAATCGACTAAGATCATCATTATAGTAGTAAATACTTTTGCACTAATTGTTAATATTTGTAATTTTGTTATTAATGCATTGCGTGTTAAAAGATGAATTTCTAATACGAATTTTTAATTGAATATTTATGCAACTTTTTAATGAAACATTATTCATTCGCATGTTGCGCATCTGGCAATTGCATAAATTAAGAATTTTTCATATCGCTTTAATGCTATTATGATTTGTAATGTAAATTATACGCTTCTGTCAGACTATTACGAAATTATGCAGTATATGCTCCAAGTTATTAAAGCTGTGTCAAATGTTAAATTTTATTTTTGAAATATATAGGACTGATTTTTCTAACTTTTTGGTAAGCTAACTAATAATTAAATCATACGTCTATCTTTGTCTTATCTTCAAATTAGACAAGTTCAGATATATGACTTGACTATTAGTTAGCTTAACAAGAAGTTGAAAAAACTGGTCTATAATGTAGTAAATGCGAGTGAAAACGTATTATTGAAATACTGATATATCGTGAAGACAATGCATACATTGTTTTGTAAAAAAATAATAAGTGTAATTATTTTCTATTTTATTTATTTAAAAAGTGACAATTAAAATTTTGGATATATTATTTATAATATATTAAATAATTTAATATTATAATAAGCATATCCTTAGACAAACAAATAACTTATTTCTGTTGCAATGTATTGTGAAAACATGCCAAACTTTAATAAAATATCATTTTAATATATAATGTACGATTTGTGTTTGTTCATACCTATTCTACATCGTGTTATTCGAGAGAAATAAAATTTGTGATTAAAATACATAGATATCAAATATTTTTTAAATATATTAAGTTCAGTGTCATTATAATGTATATTTTGCACTAATTTTATGTTTGAAAGACATCAAAAATCGCACGAAATTTGCACATGTAAAGAATAAGAGAATACAAGACGTGGTTACTTAGCAACGTTCTTACAAAACAGTTCAGTCTAAATGTCAAGCCTGACTGATTTGTATAGACATAGTCAGCTGATGTGAGACTATAGGATTTATATAGTGGTGTCATTATTATTATTATTTGCATTATATTTTTTTATAATCCTTGAGAAGATTAGTATATTATATAAATATTTTTACGCGATTTTTGATCTGGTAAAAATGGTAAGTCAATTAATGATACTTATTAACCTGTTATAAAAACTTTGCAACAATACATTATCAATATTTTGTCAATATATTATTTCTCATTGCATTTTTTTATAATTTCATATATATAACTATGATTTTTTTCTATTAATTCTGTTCTTTTTCATCTCATATAAATTAATGTTTCTTAATTGTGTGTTAATTATTTAAAATTAATAAAAGGGTCCCAAGAAAGCAAAAGGGAAAGCGACAGATAATGTCGATGGAGTAGACACAACAAAAATGAATAGAGAGCAATTGGAAATATATGCTCATAAGATATTGGAAGAGATGGAACGTGAACGGGAGGAAAGAAACTTTTTTCAACTAGAGAGGGACAAATTGCGAACTTTTTGGGAAATTACGAGACATCAATTGGATGAAGCACGTGCTGTAGTCAGGTAATTTATGGTAATGACTGACTGTCTGCAATGTACATAAATGCATTAAAAATTCTTTAGAAATAAAGAACGTGAGAAAGAAGAATTAGCAGAGAATCATGAAGCCGAACTTAAATTATACAAGCAGAAAGTGAAACATTTAATGTACGAGCATCAAACTAATTTGTCTGAAACCAAGGCCGAGCATCTAGTTGCTCTTAAATTGGCGCAAGACGATCATATCGTGCAAGAAAACGAGCTTATTAAAGATAAAATGGAACTTAAAAAAACGGAGAAAGAACAGGAATTGGCATACATGAATGAAATTCGCGCATTAAAATTGGTAAGACGCACATGTAATAATTTGTTGTAATCTACATCTATATATTAAACTGTAAAGAAAAAATCCCTAATTTTTATACATACAAAATGCAGCACAATTCGGAGGAAATGAGCAATATGATGAAGAAATTTGAATCTGAAGCGGTAGAATTAGAGCATAAGTATGAACAGAAATTAACTAGTCAATACGAGTCCTTAATATTGAAACATCGCATGGAAATAACTGAAGTGGAAGAGAGGAAGAACGCGCAAATTGCGAATCTGATAAAGAATCACGAGAACGCATTTACTGAAATGAAAAATTACTACAATGATATCACTCTGAATAACTTATCGTTAATTAAGAGCATGAAGGTAAACCTTATCGTTATTATAAATCATATAATTATAGAGACATAAATCAAAATAAAAATCAAGAAATTTTCAATCAACGTAGCAAATCTTTTAATAGGAACAAATGGAAATGACGAGAAACAATGAGGAACGTATGAAGAAGCAAGTACGAGAATTGACTGTAGAGAATAAAAAATATTCGACTGATCTGAAAGCTTTGCAGGAAACGGTTGCTGAACTTCATCGTCAGCTTGCAAATTACGAGAAAGACAAACAATGCTTAGTTGTTGGTATCTGAAACACATCTTTGGCATATAACGGTGTTACAAAAAATTGAAACATAACTGAATTAATGATTATTACAGAATACAAAACGTAAATTATCTGTTGTGGTAAAGGATTTCGAAAATTTAAAATGGGAGAATGAAGTTCTCGAGCTGCGTTTTGAAAAAGTGAGATGTAGATAAGAAATATTATTCAAACATATTCAAATATATAACATCTTCGAAATGTCTATATATCTTTCTAATACTTTTATTTAGTGTCAATCCGAGAGAGACGAGTTACATTCTAGATTTGTCTCGGCTATATTCGAATTGCAACAGAAAACGGGTTTAAAGAATGTACTTTTAGAAAAAAAATTGGAAAAGTTATCGGACTTACTGGAGCAACGTGAAGTGCAGATTAGCGAAGTGTTAGCTGCTGCCCATTTGGATCCTGCGGCGGTGGTTAGTGTGAATAAAAAGTTAGAGGTATGTATTAAACGCAATCTGATTATGATCATCTGAATTAGATAATAAAACAAATACGATAATAATACGATATTTCCTTGTAGGATATGCTTAATAGAAAAAATACTGCAATACAAGATCTACAATATGAATTAGCAAAAGTGTGTAAAGCACATGACGACTTGTTAGCGGCTTATGAGAGTAAACTGCAAGAATATGGAATTCCCAAGGCTGAACTTGGATTTCAGCCTCTGAGAATGAAAATAGCCGGTGTGAAATTGGGCTTAGGTCCAGCTGGTCTCGTTACTGCAAATCAATAATACATTTTATAAATGTTTATATAATATATATAAAATTGATTTATAAAAATTTTATATACTTTGTCTCAGAGGATCGTACCAACAAGTGACATGTTTTACCGCTATTTTTACATATTTTAATGGAAGAGCTAATAAGTTTTCAACAAGTCCTA
Source organism: Tetramorium alpestre (assembly GCA_021460005.1). Taxonomy (NCBI): domain Eukaryota; kingdom Metazoa; phylum Arthropoda; class Insecta; order Hymenoptera; family Formicidae; genus Tetramorium; species Tetramorium alpestre. Next base: position 231,799 of record JAJVSH010000042.1, on the reverse strand, counting down.
CAATAATTGACGTGTATCTACTACCATATAAGATATTCGGTAATATGCATTTAATACATCTAACGATATATATTTTCTAAAAAGCGATACTTGAAAAAACCTGAAATATTATTAATCTTTGAATATGATATATAGAATTAATTTTGACACAGAGTATTTTTATTCTGTAAAACAAATACATTTTATAGCTTATGCGTTATGTTCTCAAAAATTACATAAAATTATCACAGAGAATGTACAGAGAGTAGATCGTATCAATGCCTGGAAGTTGTATAGTCTCAGTAATTATTCAACATATTTATGCTTTTGCCTCTAATCACATCTCTCGTCGCAGTTAATATTGGCAATGAAACATCTGATATATACGGCTCATACATTTTTATGATTCTATTATTAATTGCATAACTTTCCTTTATACTCCAACATCTTGTCTAGCAACTGGCAGGCACAAATACATTGAAGATACATTCATATATAGATATTAACGTATAGATATTAGACACTGACTAGTCTAACTTGTAAAACACTATAAGTCAAATACATCAGGTCACATGGTTAATAAATTTCAAACACTTGCTTTATGTAAAATATTTCCCCATCCGTTTCTCGCGCAATAATAGTAATAGTCTGTAAACTTTTCCATTTTATAATACTTTACGGTTAAGTGAAGAAATAATTTATCATTTGCTCACAGATTTGTAAATATTATACAATGCTTTGTATAGATATAATTTTATAATACATATATAGATGTGTGTATATATATATATATACATATATATTTATATATATGCTTAAGTGTATATTAAGAATTTTGGCACAATAAGAAATAGAATCACAGTTGAAATCATTGTACATTATAAGATTTACAGATGGTTTTGTCAATACGTCGGTTTTGTGTCGGTTGTGTGTGTGAAGTGTATGTTACACGCTTGCTACGATATGAAATGCACATTGAAACGTGTAAACACAATTAACTTGAAACCCCACAACACTACTAGGCTACTTTATAGAAAATTACATAAATTACGAAATAATATATTTAAAAAATCCAGGTTTCGGAAAAGATCGCGCGAAACGCTAAGAGATTAACCAGATATAATTCTGAGCACTGCAAAATTTAGAATTTATCTGTACGCGTGTTCTTTTTTTCTTTCTTTGAATTAGGCTCGTTTGGTTACCACCTTATCTAGAAAGAACATCCGATCTACGCTTTTTTTTTTTACCTTTTCATTAAATTTTTACGGCCGTGTCGAGTCTGTATCAGAGTCGTAGAAAAAATAAGCATCTGTTTTAATTTTAGATTAGTGGTCCATTGTTCCATTGTAAACCTTTTCCTCGAGTTCCTTGAAAGATTCGCTCGCTACGTTTAAAGGTGCATCGATTCCTAGCTTGGTGCGCACTCTAAATTTAAATAAGAGCGTAATATATGCTTAACATCGTTAAGCAGTATGACGCATTATACATATAAAATTTAATGTGATGTAGCAACACACTTTCATTTTACTACTAGCGAGATACTTACGCATTTGTATGACAAATAAAAAGAAAATGTATGAGCATATATATTATCTAGATAGGGAAAAGGCAAGATACACTTTCAAGTAGTTCAAAATTACCATACTTGCATAAATAGCAGATGTAAATGTACGATGATTATCTATGTGGTTTGGTACACATTTGGTCTGCGGTCTGATAAGAGTTGTGCTAATTAATTTAAACGTTGAATTGCAAATTTTGTACTTTACTGCAATATTGCAGTAGGGATTGCAAAGAAACCATAATTCCAGAAATTCTCTCGTTGTAAATAATTATATTTAAACGTTTCCAAGAATAATTTATCGACTTTCGAAAGGATTATGTATTGTAAAAAAATGTGCGCATACGATGTAACATAAACACGGTCTGTTAGCTTTATGGGTTATTTGATTTTCTCATTCAACTCATTATCCTCCAGTTTGGTAGAACGTCAGCGATCAATGTAGAAAAGTATGTTGTTACATTGTAAACTACGGTTTCGCCAGCGGCCAAAATGGCCCCGAAAGAGCCGTAAGTACCATAATCTATTATGCTATGATTGCACGCGGACAAGACCGCCAGATCTTTCCCCGGGCCTTTGCCGTCGTTTTCCGACACGAAGCTGATTCGGTGACGCTTGCTGCGCAAGTTATTCTTGCACCAGGCGATATTATCGCTCGTTACTACGAAGATCACATTGCTGTATTTGCCGGCGAAGTAATCCATCGCCGACAGGTAGTAACTTACCGGCGCCGGTCGCGTCTTCAACTTCTGCCAGAGATAATCCACATAGTCGGTTCTGCGCACGTGTACACTGACGTAGGTCGGCGAGGATAGGTTGAACTTCTCCGCCACGCGTTTCAACACTTTCTCCGCGTAGATTCTTAGACTCGGTTTAAACGTAAACTCCCGTCGTACATCGTCTAGCCAAACTAGTATCAAAGACCAATAAGCTGCGTGCCTGAGGAAAAATTAAATTTTTATTTTATATATATATTTTTTAATTAAAAATCAATTTATTCACGCATTTATTCATGTGTTTGTATCATAAAATCTCAAATGATGCTAACCTGGGTATAATGATGTTTTGCTCTGTGCTGTTCCACTGACCGAGCGAATTAACCACCTGGCTGACGTCCAGGGTACATCTGCCGATATAGCTGAGCGGCGGGATGCTGAGGTTCTCGAAATGTTCCTCCAGGGTCTTGAGGATGCAACGCGGCATGAATGGTTCCAGGCCGGTTCTTCGGGCGGTCGCCCATACGGAGGCGTATTCCCAGATCTGATTGCCCAGCCTGCCGCCCTGCACCGCCGAGACTATGCCATACTTGGGACAGGGATTGTTGCGCAACTCCGACGCCGGTATACGGACGTTGCTCTTTAGGTTCGTGCGACAGAGTGCCTGCTCGTACGCGGAGATCTTCATGTGACGCGCCGGCGGGGTCGACGTGTACATGGGAAACAGGAAGACGTGGATGCCGAATACCACTAAGAGCGCGAGGACTATCGCGCTCGCAAGCACATGCTGTTGAGCGTGACTCATTTTCTCTGCTAATTTTGCGCCACGCAAATTTTCAGCGACGGGATGCTCGTTTCTTTCTTTTTTTTTTTTCTCTAGCACTCTCCCTCGTTCTACGTGCTTGCTCTCTACCCTCTCTTCACTACTTTACTCTGCTTCTCGCTTGCTCTGCCTCTACTGGTCGGCCACTCGCTTCTCGCACTAGTCCGGCATTTCATATCTACAGGTGTGCCATGTCCTTTGCTTTCCGACGCACATCTTGGCAACAACAAACGAGCGATTAATGAGCGATAAATATACGGATATCGCTTATTGTTAAAATGATATTGAACATGTATTATTTTAAAAGCAACATTATATTTTATGCTATTTTTAATATTACGCGTTATTATTTTAAGACTAAAGTTGAGATAATCATGTAATGTGAAAAATGTAGAACAGCGATAAAAATAGTAAATTATAGAAATCTGTTTTTAGTAATACGATAATAATACGAGAGTTTATCACATTTCAATCTTTTTATATTGTAAAAAAATATCTCAAAATATATTTGGAGCATTAGTTTATATATTCAGAAATTTCAATTATGGCTTTAAAAAATTGAATGTCAAGCTAATGTGAAGCTAATATATTTCCATTTAATTGCATGTATATTTCATTATAGAGTATCCCAAGATTTGTTTATTCAATCAGTATGCGCATAATAAATCACTATTTCATAAAAATGTGTCGAGTAGTTTATGTAATTTAGTCTGTCTCCCACAGACAAATTAAATCGTTTCTTCTCCAGATAATTGAAAAAGGACATGGCTAACACACACACAATTACTATGCAAAGCTCGAGTAAAATTCCATGCAAGCTCTGTAAACGTAAATTATATTATCAGCCTTTTAATCCTAAGAATAAGTTTATATTGGGTCCGTTAACGATCCTAATAATTCGCGCGATTTTCGATGCATACCCCATGCAGTAACTCGTCTCTCAACAACAAGATAGCAGCTATATCCGAATGGTGTTAAGAGCTTAATTGACACGAGATGATGGCAGATGAGAGGGGTGCAAGCCGTGAAACCCGTTGTTACGGTATTCGCTTCGCAGAACATTCTCATCTGCTCAGTAAGTGAGAGGGTGGCATTTAAATTGAAAAATGGCACGTAACACATTGTTACATTTAACGACGTGAATTTTCTATATCGATATGAGAAAATTTAGAAATTTATGTAGCTCGTCATAAACAATGTTGTGAAATGAGACATGAACAACAATCTTTTATGTGGCTTAAGAATCGCTAGAGCGATTGAAAGAAGAGCTTCATGCGTGTACGCGAAATCCAGTTGCACATTGAGAATTAATGTAACATCTCGAGATTACATACACACGTGTCTCTTTCCTGACAATGAGTCGAGATCCGGCTAGCGACTTTTTGCGATTTCCGACCATGTAAAACTGCGACGCAACGCGTCTCGCTGCTAATCCTCATCGCAAAAATTAATCTTCTCGTGGAAAATCTGCAAATTTACACAGTCGCGTATGCATAGATATTTATCCAAAGTTATTGCGTTGCAGGGATGAAAACTGCGTGACACACACATTCTCCTCTACCATCACCATCAACGCGGCGCATGCAGCTCGTCGAGATCAATCCCCGAGAAAGAGAGAGAGACCTTTGAGGGAAGAAACGCAAGAGAGGGTTTCCGAGATCACCACGTTCAATAACGTCTCCCTCAATTGTTCGCGTGGAGATGAGAGTCGAGGTGTCGACGGTCACCAACGTCGCTGGCTTCGACTTACCTTCCTCACGTTCGCACTGCGATCGCTACCGCAACGTAGATACTCGCAGTAATTATTCGCGAATCGCGGGACCGTGATTAACCTTCCCCGCGGGATCAACCAGCTTCCGCCCTTTTGAACCTTCGCTCTCCGCGGCGCGCGAGCTCGGCGAGAACTTTGTTAGCGGAAAACGACGCGTTAGCGGAAACGCCAGTGGCCTACTCACCCGTTCCGGCGAACTCGGCGCGATTCGCGACGCACAGGTCGAACGGGTCGTGCCTCGCAACCAGCCGCGAATCCGACTCGCTCATGTTTGGCCCGGCGCGGACGCTTGTTGCACCCCGGCCGCCGTAGCTCGGCCGTCGCCGACGGGCGTCGTCGGCGTCGTCGCGCCGCGAGCGCGCAGCGCCGTCCCCGCTTCGCGGCAACCTTCAGGGCGGCGACGCTCGCTTCACGTCGATCGTTGACGCGCTTCTCCGCCTCGCGCTCTTCTCTGCGACGCAACGACGTCCGGGTTCCCACGCGCTGTCCGGCTCAGACGGGGGCGAGCCGCCATCCTCCCGCCGGGGATGTTTTCTCTGGGGGTGGCGTGAGCGTGACGTCATCCACACCTCATCGCGCACGCAGGACCGGCGCCGTCGCTACGTATGGATTTTTAATTCTCCCGTTGGCGCCCTTCCGAAGCCGCCATCTGCCGTCGCCGTTGTCCGTCGGTAATTCGCGCCTCTCGCGCGGTATCGCGAGCATCCCGAGGATGAGAGAAATTGTTATGAAAATAACGTATAAGCATCGCGTGTATCATCATATTATATTTTAATTGCGAATTGTGCTGATTCTGTTGCGTCACGCGAGCACTTTTTGTTTTTAGAAGAAAACAAACGNGACATATAATTTTCTGATTTGTCAATCTTACATATTTTGTCAGTAAAATATGAGATAGGCGNGTGTAGATCTTACAGAGAAAAAGCGAAGAGAAACTGAAAATACATCGAATCGTCATTATATCAAACAGAAAGATATGAAACAAGGTAGAAATTCGAATTTTGATTTTGCTTGTAACAACCTCTCGTTCGTTGTGTGTGCACTTTCTGCGTTTAGATAGAAAACAAACGCGATACATAATTTTCTTATTTGTCATCCTTGCACCTTTTGTCAGTAAAATGAGATAGTCGCGTGAAGGTTTCACAGAGAAAAGTGAAGAAAAAAACTGAAAATACAATAGAAAGATATGAAAACAGGATGGATGAAAATCCAATGATTTTGCACGCATTATAACCTTGCGTTCGTTGTGTTACTACCTTCAAGTTACAACTTACGCCATTTACATTTGGCGAGAGACACTCCCGTGTCTCCTTCAAACCAAAATTGCAGCCACCCTTCTGGTGGCAGCTATTACCGGTAATAGCGGTTGCTATCATCCCCGCGAAAGAGAATTATTTACCTATAGATTAACAAAGATTTATTATTAAATTTTACAGAAAATTCTTTTACAGAAAAAAAACCTGCCCGCTTTGGTTTCAAGTCGATGGATTCAACACGAATCAGTCACGTGATATCATCCGACCAATCAGGATCGTCATACCATCGGCGGTTCCTCTTTCGCTATTACCGATCGCAGTTCAGTCATTTCGTCGCCACCGCTTTACGCGCGGCTTTTTCCGCGCGCGCGCGTCGGACACGGATTCTTGATTCAATTTCTTCCGTTTTGTGTGGAAAAAGGTGAAAAGGTATCATTTGTATATCGATACGGGATATTAAGTGGTACGTTGAGTGTTACGACTCACAGTAGTATTAATCATTTTCTGTTCACCTGCAGGTTAATTTTCGGGCAGTTCGGGCACCCGGCACGGCGGCTATGACGTAGCGATCCAGACGAGGACAACGAAATTGGTGAGTGTGTGATATGTCATATTTGTTGAAAGTTATCACCGCACCGTTTATCGAAACGTCGCTGATGCCTTTCGCAGAAGGCCGCGCGAGGAGAAGTAACTTATTCTAATGCGGCGTTCTAGCGGGTATTTTACATTTTCTCTCTTTCTCTTTTTCTCTAGTCGGTCTCTGACACTGTACCGATCCGTTTGTAATTCTGATTGTGAGACGGAGGGAGCTTTCCAGCAAGGGACACAAATAGACACAGGAGTCATTGACTTTATTAGATATTCAGTGAGAGACAATAACAGAATTACACCTGTATTGATTTGTGTCTCTTGCTGGAAAATTCCCTGAGTTTGCGGGATCTTAATTTTCGACGTGATTTTTTTTCGTTTCTTGGCTGCTGTTTTATCTCGATTGCGAAAAGAGACGCAACGGCGAGTCCGGCGAGCGAATCTGCTACAGCGGTTTTTCACGCTTTCGTTATTTTTTATTTCGCAAGCTCGAAAAAGCTCGTTGCCGAAGTAGGCCGCGTATCTTTCGGTCGGGACATGCGACGTTTTGTTCATAGTAGTAATTTGGATGCGGCTTAAAATATTAAAAAAATTGTTACGTTAGTTGTAGTAAAATTATATAGCGTCCTTACTGCTCGCAAATTATTTCATTAAAGATAAAATATTATGAATTTTCATAATTTTAAAATTAAAAATGATATTAAAGCTGAATAATTTATGTTAAAACTGAATGTATAATACATAGGTATATAAAATCATTAAACGATTTTTCGAAATATATTTATATGAAATATAAGTATTTTCGAAGTAAATAAAATAAAAAGTGTGACTTTTCTTTTGTTATTTTGACGTGGCGGATGTTTATCTGGTTAGCTCGTAATTGCATTTGATTCGTTATTGCTACACGAAAACTTACTTTCGTGGGCGACACGTTCGCCTGTAAGGGATCTTGGGTGAAACGTGTTTTCTTGTAACGATTGAAATTATATTAAAAAAATCAACTTTTCTTCAAGATATTTTTTTAATCTTAATACATACTTTTTAAACAACTTTCCTATTGTATTTTATGCTTATATATAATCGCTAAGCTAACATTCAAAATAGACTTACTCATGCAATAATTGAGATTCAGATTCTAGAAATTAAACATGTTTATATTTTCTTTCCCTCGGCACAAATTATTAGCTAGTATTAAAAAATTATGAAGCTTGGGAAGCTGCAATTTTCTCAAAGCGCTTATTAACTTATTCTGATTTCGCCAAATCGTCGGCCGGCATTAACGTGAATTCTTTTCACATAAATTCGTACGATACGTTTTTTTATCGTATCATGCAGTGCTTCACGGACGATTCTTCAAGTTTCGATTCTCCTCTTTCATGTGCCTGTCAACTGCATTGGCCGCGGCCGAGTTTTCGATTCCCGCGAAATTCTTTCGACCACGAAATAAGACGCGGCGGAATGAGTCGCGATAGGAAAAATTTCTCGGACAAGTTTTATATCGGGGGTTGCCAATACACGTCCCGAGGGGTATTCTCTCGTGCTCTTTCGCAGGGGCGGATTACTGACTTCTTGAGGATTGAAACTAATAATTGAATTGATTACTAGAAGAAAAGATATGATTACGGATAAACCAGAAGATTCAATCATTTTTTCTATAGGAACATATATTGCATAAATTTTCAAAATATATTTATTTAAAAAGAAGTAAAAAAGTTGGTAAAAGTATTCGAGTTGTAACAATTTTTCTTGGTTTATAATTTAAATTTAGAAAAATTATACGAATTTCAATTGCGAAGAATAAAGTTCGAATACAATTGACAAAACTTCTTGAGAAGGAAAAAGTTTTCACAATTGTTTATCAAGTTCTCTCCTTCTTTTCTCCATCTCAGTCAGAGTTCGAGATGCTACGCAGACACAGAAATTACAGTTAATTTTTTTTTGCGATAAAAATTGGCGTGTCATTTTCTGTTTAAATGCCAATAGAAAATGGAAATTGAACTCACAATCAGTTGGAAATTATGCTGTCTCAATTTCCTTGCTTATCCTTGCCATCCCGTTAGCTTTCACGCAGAAATCCGCTCCTGTACTTGCGCAGGTGCAAGCGCCCTGTGACATGCATACGTACGGCCGCGGCGCGGCGCGGCGCGGCGCGGCGCCTTGTATGCACCACGTATCGCTTTAGAGGTGAAAGAGGAGAGAAAGGGGAGAGAAGATACCGATTGAAATCGCGCACGGCGCGGCGGCAGCGGGTCCATGCTATTGACAGGCCGTCTTTTATAGGTATGTGCATCGCAATTCTTCCGCAATTTCGCCGTACCCCTTTTGGAACTCCTTTTTCCGCAGCCCGACGGCAGCAATCCGACATTCGATATCGCGCTACCATCACCCCCTTTATCTCACCGTGGTCTTTTCATTTTCCTTCTTTCCCGCTCGGTTTACCCGACAAGGCTTCGTGCTTGTTCTCTGCATCTTCAATTCGAGGATTTTTATATAACGGTTTTATTCCATAATATGTTTGAATATTTTATAATGGTAACGATATTTAACGTTATATATAATAGATATTAATATAATATGCATGTAATTATTAATTATTAAAGCAAAGATATTTTTGTTATTTCGACATTTAATCGACGAATAATCTATTATTTGCAGTACTTTGAAAATATAAGTTATTTTCACGTTTTCTCAGATATTTTTTTGGTAAGAACATCTACGAAAAATGTGACACTACTCTCGTTTTTTCGTATACATTTTCTATTCGGTATAAAAGCTTCTTTATCAATAAAATATTTGCACTCATCTTTGATAGTTAGACGGGATCAATTATTTTTTTAGTTTTTTTATAATATTATGAAGCTCGAAGCGATTCATATTCGATTTATTTATGATATTCATGAGATTCGCGAGATGACCGTAGTGGTATTTTCGCCTGTTCTCCAAACCCGCCGAGTGTCATTAAATTCGATCACTTGCAAACCCGGTTCCTGGTTAGTCGTAGTTTACATCGACGCCTCGTAGCTCGCGCGGAGTTTGGATCTGTGCCGGAGTTTGCGCGAAAATTGCATTTCGGTCGTCGTTGAGAATCAAGGCAAACGATATTTGATCTCGGACGGCATCGACTAGAGGTGCGGACGATGTAGCGGACAGAGTGCACTTTGCGCTTTGCACACGAGATATGATGTGATTTAGCAAACGGTTTTACATGAGAGATGCATTCGTCTCTTTAAATCTATTTCAAAGATCCTTCATATCGATTCTGTCATGTCCATTTCGATGTTTCGAGGCGGATCCAACGGATGTTCGCATTGATATACACGTAGAGACATAAATAAAGAATATTTTTCCGTCTCGCATCAAGCACGCGCAATTAGTACTGCGGTCATTTCCTCTATAATGAATTTGTTAATGACTTTACATAATTTTTGGCATCTAAAGAAACTCGGATTAAAAGTGAATTTGTAAGTAAGTAGGTTATAGGGGCAATCCGTGCATTTTGGAGAGAAAGAGAAAAGGAAAGAGAGAGAGGGAAAAAAGCCTTAATTAATTCTAAGAATATCTACATCCTTTTTACGAATAAACTATTGATTTTGGATCGCGCAACGGTACACGGTTAATTTAATTATTTTATTTTAAGATATTCTGAATAATGTTCGAGATTAAAATTGATATCGCGCACAGCAATGACAGTTCTCCGATGACTCGTACTATTTTTCTCGCGGAATCAAACAATTTTACAACATACATTTTATGAAGCATAATCGAATTATCCCACCTATACATTTACGCTCTATTGTTATACGCCAATGCGTATGCCCAATTGTTGTACACCCAATTGCGCGCTTGTGAACGCCGTGGCCTATAAGTAATTCATTTATCCGATGTTGTGCCCGCGACACGCAACAATGGCGTTGCAAATGAAAAACCATTAAAAAGCATTAAATGCACTGTTTTCATCTCGATTGCGACCGAAGGCGACGTGATTCATGCGCGTATCGTAGAGGGAAAACGAACTGTATACAGCAATATCGAGTTTGAAGGTGCATTACCCGAATAGTTATTTTAGTTCGGTCAATGAGTTTCTTTCGATAAAATAATTCATATATTTTATCATATTCTGTATATTTATACAGAATCTTTTTAAACTACACTTCTCCATTCAAAATCAAATTAAATGGACTGTTTTCACATTATCTAATACTAATGATCTATGAGATTTATGATCGTAAGACTCGTAGAAATGCGCGACTGCGCGCTCAGTACTATTAACATTCATCATTCGCACAATTGACGGATTCTTAGTCACGCGAAAGTCGACGTTAATATCAGACCCGTCCTTTCTCGCAATCTCTCGCTCTCCTTACGCGCGTCTACGCATATATTTAGCGGGCCTCAGTTTACTAACCAAATTGCAATGGGCGGCGACAACGCGGATACCGTGTATTTCAATCTCGAGTCCCGAGATTTGGTGGGACGCGTTGACGGAGACAGAAAGAGGCGGTTGGGATACTGGGGGGGGGGGGGGGGGGGGGGGGGGGGGAGGGGGGGGGGGGGGGGGGGGGGGGGGGGGGGGGGGGGGGGGATGCACGGGATCTGCCGTGAGCGTACGGCGAGAGGGAAAGCCGGGGATGTAGATAGCGATTGAGAAAGGGGGACGAAGGACGAGAGAGCCTGCGAGAGATGGAGAGAAACACGTTGATAGAGTGGCAAGATGGAGTGGGAAGGGAGTATCCTGCGGAAATTCGATGCTAATGAAGGAAATTGCGTAGATGCCAAACCAGTATTTCCCTTATCTCTCTCCCTTCCTCCTTCCCTTCTCTCTCTCTCTCTCTCTCTCTCTCTCTCTCTCGTGCTTTCTCTCATGCCTTCCTTCTTAGCTTCTCTCGTTTTCTTCTTAAAGGAGGGTAACACCCGCCTTCGCGAAGAGGGCGTAACGAATTTCTCCTCTGCTTTCCGTTTGCAAGGTGTACTTCTGAGTTCACTAATTTCCACTTCTTCCTCTCCGAACATCGATAAACAGTCGCAAGATTCTGGATGTTGTCATTGAAATCCGCATGGAGTTATTCTTAACTTTGCCGTTCAATACTTGCGCAAGTGGACTATTTTAATCGAGACAATGGGCAGAATTCATTTTTCTAGAATTCCAACAAATTACAATAAAAATAGAAAACATTGATTATTACGTATGAGTCTAATAATACGATTTTGATATTGATTTTAAATTGTAGCGTTAGCTTTTCTTATCGAAACAAGATACGCAGGATGTCTCGGATATTTTGCCATTACTCCAAAGATAGTCAATATCCGCAAACCGGTTCTTATCACTCCGTGGAACTTGCGAATGAGCTTACGCGTGCCTTCGCATTATCTTCATCTCGCCAGGCGTGTCTCCTTTATCGGAGCAACCCAACGCACCCCGAGGGAGGAGTCGCTTTTTCGAAGCGAAAAGGCATTCGAGACATCGTGCCCTTTATCGAGCATAATTATCGCGCAACTCGTACTCGATGGTAAAGTTCAATAGGTATATAAAGTGCAATCGTCGTCGCTGCGCCATGAATAATCAGATTATAATCATTGATCCGATCTCCGAAGGGTGGGACTTTACTTTGTTCGAATATCGTATCCGTCGACTGATGATAAGGGTGAGACGGTGAATTGCTATCGAGTCCGATATCCAGCCGCATCGACTAATTGATTAAACTTCAAAAGAATTTACACCGAGTTTCTTTTATTTCGCGTTTGTGCCACGTTCGTCGGCGTTAATTGTAATTTAACTCGCGCGTGTAATTGCACCGGAGACCGCCTAGTAATTCCTGCGAGTTCCGAAACAACGGGGGAATCATCGTCCGTGACTGTCTACGCCGACTCTTATATTCCGTACCGCGGCCATAATTTCCTACGATGATACTTCTTCTCCTCGGCGGAAACACTCGGAAATGGAAGTGTCCATGTCGGGGATATTTAAGACTACACGCGCGTACAAGCTTTTAACTCTCTTTCTCGCATCTGTGCCAAGCATGAGTTTCCGAAGATGTTTCTTCGCGCGAAGGGGACCGTGAGAAAAACTATTTTCACCAGAAAAACTATTTTCTGTAACATACAGTAAAGCTCTGGCGGAGACGGCATAAAAAAATTCGTATACAACGGCGGCATTAAAGAAACCAACAAGTGGGACAATGTAATTGTTATACTACGTGTCAAGTTACTAAAAACTGTAATTACAATATAAAAAGTTATAATTATTTCCGTTTTTTTTTTAAGTGGGAATTTCTTTGTATTTCAAAAGTTTTAAATAGATGTAGTAAAATTAGTGTTCGTATATTTGATCTTTTTCGAAAGAATTTTATATGAAAACTAAAAATATTTGATTACGATACATTATTTTCCATTATTATTAAATAAATATGTGTTTTTATCCATTTTATGATCAAAGAAATATTACATGACAACACTAAAATTATTTTGTTGGTAATTAAATTTTTTAATATTGTATACCAAAATTACATATGATTACATTGTAATTACATAATTATATTAGATTGATAGAATATAATATAATAGCTACTAATCGATTTTAATTCTTTTAACCGACATTTTCAGGTATCTATATTTCATTTTAATACAATTTGAATTATGTCGAGGAACAACGATCACCAATTACAATAATGAATGGACAATAGCATTGACAATAGCGTTGAACTGAAATAATTTTCTCAAGAGAAAAAGCATTCATTTAAATATTATATATAATTTATTTAAATTTTTATATCATTTAGATTGAATTATTCATTGAATTAATAATAATTATACTAGCCTTTATTCCATTAAATTTAATTAAATTTTACGACAAAAATAAAACATATTACTTGTCTCTGGAAATATGAAAGACATTTATAATAATATAGCTATATATACATCAGATACAAATAGGACGTTGCATCATTCTAATGCATCAGTAGGTAATCTAATAGGTACACGTTTTAACATCCAGTATGTTTGTTTTATATTCTCATAAAGAATGCAAGAAAATAATATTTGAAATATTTCTCATACAATCATCGTTTCTATTTCATTAATGCATGGATAAATTTTAACATTTATGTACGCGTCGCTAACTTTAGAAATAATATGCCTTGTAATATTATGATTGTATAATAATAAGAAATGAGTTACTTTAATCATTTTCAACAAAGACTTGTATCAATTGATCCAAATTGATTTTAATAATCATTTTCGCATAAAATCATATATTAATGATACAATTGTTATCTTATTGTTAGCTTGAATTCCTATTCCGAGTTTAAAATATTCCGTTATTAATAGGATGAGGTCAATGTTATTTTTTGGCTACTAAAATCATATCACAGTATATTTAGCGACAAATCGTTTACAGAAATAGCATACGTGATACAAACAATTTAATTTGGGATTTTGTAGCTTTAATAAGAATCGGACAATCGCGATAAGTGCATTAAATAAAACAGTGAGGTTTAATGAATGGATGTACCGTTCATATACACAACAGGAATAATTGGCAACGAACTCGCGCGCTATCTTGACGTTCGAACAATCGTTGGCGAAGTGTAAGCGTAAAATAGCTTTCCGCTGCGAATTGGGTCGCGCTGTAAAAAATGATTGGGCGATCGCGCTTATATCGAAACGGATTTTGAAATATCTCGCGCAAACACGCCGATACGTGGCGAAAGGGGAGGATTCTATAGGCGGAAGCTGAAGCGTGCGACTACCGATCTTCTCCCCTTCCGTGAACGATACTCGATATTTCTCATTTCGGACGCCACTCGGCTATTTGCATCTTTATGGAACATTTTAGCCTGCAGCTCGCTCGCAGGCGTACGTGTGCATACTATTTACTTTTATTTATATTTTTTCGACGGGTGTCGCGCGAGATTAGACAACGGGAATGAAATACGCGCTTCAGCGGAAATAAAGATTACATATAAAAAATTTTTTTAGAAAACTTATCGTACAGTGTCTAAAGAATAGAAAATTTAAATAAGGAAGTTAATGTTCCTAAGATTTTCTACATGAGATCCAACAATTGTTTAGTAATTTTGTTAGATTACTATACTATTTTGATAAGAAGTTCAAATATTGGGTCTATGCGTAATTCCGTAGCGAAAATCAAGTCAAAAAAGCGATTTTAATTAACTAAATATGTTCCATTCTGTTCAATGACTTTCTGCCATCTCTCCACGAGGTTCATTATCCTTCTTTCATAGAAGTCCTGAGATCTTTGGGCAAGGAAGTCATCCAAGTGGTTTTTGAATTTGTCGGAATTTCGCTACTGAATTATGCATAGACCCAATAGATTAAAATGTAGATTTAAATGCCGCTTAAAAATTGCAGCTACAAAATCACGATTAAGACTGTCCCTCACGTGTTGCTGCTGTTCGCGAGTTGGAAAATTACCACACATCATGCTTAGCACGATCCGTCACATATCCCGTTGCACGAACAGAGTGTGTTGTAAAACTATCGACAGATAGCCGCCCAGGTCACAGTTGGCATATGTCTATTGATTGATGAAGCGCGCGAGGATATCATTCTCTCTATATACGTTTCACCTACCATTCACGTCATTGCACTCCGTACGCCATAACCCAGAGCATTTGATTTTTTAACAGTGTTCACAAGGAATGTTTTGTCGCTATCTACTGAAAAGCAATGCGCTCTAATTTACGAGAGTGTTCCAGCAAAAACCAACAGTACTACGCATTGCTGTGCCCTCGTGCGCTGTTGTACTTATTGTTAGTTTCTCGTTGCGTAAAAGTGATTAGATTTCAAATAAACGTGTATAAACGCACGAAACACTAGCTAAAAATTTCATTATTACAATTTGATTTTGTCTTGTAGAGACAACGTAACATTGTAAGTAATTTCGCAACTATATTAAAATTAATAACATATATGTGTGATAAAAAGTAAAACCTTGCAATAAATTCGTCTTGCAAAAACCTTTGTATGTACAAATGTCAAAACTCACCTGTCAACTCCTGAATTTTTTCTGCCATAGTTTCGTTGAAACGTCTCTCGTATTGTAGAAAGCGTTATAAAAATAAAATAGTATCACGTTTTATTAACGACTTCCGGAATTTGAAGGCGTACCCGATAAAAGCAATCGATGAAACTCGTGCGAGGCGTGCCGACTGAGTTTATCCTGCCTGCTCCCTTCGGTAACGCGTACCAGCAAGAATATTTTTTTATGCTATTTATTTCATTTTACATTGATTAACAGATACGCGGGAGCACTACGGGTGGAATCCCGTAGGGATTTAAAAAATTCTCCATTCTCTCTCGTGTCTTTTATTCTCTTCATCAATTCCAATCTCATCTTTGATTCGTTTTCCTCACCGCGACCTCTACGTATGAACGATATTTCATTTGTACACTGTATTTGTCGTATATATGTATATGACATAATCGTAATAAGTGAATTTTGTCTCAGAATAGGTCTCACTGCCAGATAAAAATGACAATATCCACAGTTTAGTAGAAACGTTATTTTAGATGACACATTGATCGATAATGAAGTTTGTGAGTTAATAGGAATGCAGATTAAATTATTGCGGTGACAAGAAGGTGATAAAAGCTTCCTTATGAAGGGACTTTCAGTTTTGATTGCCATAGTTTTCGTGCGCGGCGAAAAGGTAAACAGAAATCTTACCTAATTTACGGGACGCTTTCTCCGAGCTCGATTTCATCACGCCTGCTTTTCGCCCCGGCTTTATCTGGAACATCGTGAAAGTTTTCGAGTAAAGGAGTATGAAGGAAAGGGAGTTAAAGGGGGACAATAGGAGGGGAGAAAGATTCTTGAAAAGTCTGTGCCACGATATCGTGCATGAGGAACGTTTCGCTTGTAAAGTTTAAGCGGCCTTGAGCGTAACATCTTTGAACTCGGTTGTAGACTTTGTCCCTTGTCCTTCGATCATAGAGAAAGCCGATAGTTCGGTGAGTGTATATGTATCTATATATATATATATATATATACATATACATATATATTTTCTCTAGGGGCGACCCGCGAGCATCTAATAGATTTTACAGTCGTGGACAAAGTAACTGGTGGAAAGTCCGTCGAGGCCAACGAAAACTGTTTCTCTCACTGCCGAAAGTGGCTGTGTCAACGATAACGTCGTTTATTTTCCCGTGGAAGTAATATTTTGCTTCATTTAATATGGTATTAAGCATAAAATATTTTCCACATAACTTGCTCAAGTTACTAAAAAAAATATATGAATGTATAGCATTGGGATAATAAAAATGTTTCACTTTACGATGATAATGTTGAAAAAATGGCCTTTTTTCCTTTTAATATATTTCATTAGTTCTTTTAATTTTTATTTATTATATTCTCTTGCATATTTCTTCTAAAATTAATTATCTGATCTTTGATGCTTTCGTGAAGTAGACTCATCGTCTACGAAATCAGTCTTATGTAATGGCTTATTGTAATCCCTTATTGTAATCCCTTTGTTAGTTTATTAAAATCGCATACTGCTAAGCTGTATCAAATATAGGCGAACCTCTTTTCGAAGTCATGCAAAGCTTGTGTCTTGAAACAAGCTTTACGAGCTCTCGTAAGGATAAATATATAACGAGGTTTTTAGTAGTGATATAAAATGTCTGAAGATTGTGAATGTAAAATTAAGCAAAAAACTTGAATAAAACTCGAACGAGTTTCTTGTGAATGATAAAAAATAATTTTATTAAAAAAAAATTATAATTTCTAATCTCATTACTAAAAAACGATTATATTGCTCAAATTATCTAACGGTTTTAATAAGTCGATCCGAATTAGCATTCAGTTAATAAATACAATGGTTCTTTTATTTCCACATTTTTATTTTTTTAACTTATTTTTTCTTGTAATGTATGTATCTCTAGATGTATATCGAAACACGGTGAGCTGCACTTTACTTTACTATTTCGAATTTAAAAGATCCCTCGATTTAGCTGTTCGTGACGAGAATTTGAAGTAGTGATCTAAGTGATTGCTTTCGGCGTACATGCAAAATTTACACTTTACGCTGTACATTGAAGCGCAAGTTTATGTCATCAATTGTAGATAAAAGTCTCTCGCGTGCGTTACATGTATTGATGAAGAATGCTAAGAAATCAGAAACTCTCAATTCATTTAGGCGAGTAATGCAGACGGAATTGTAGAATCTAGTATTATCTAATGATATTTCATCAAATAATGCGAATTATTTTTCAAATAATTCTCCGAAATAGCCGAGAAACTAAATATTCTTTAATTAATATCTTGCATTTTCAGTTAGTTCAATTTCCTTTGGAATTTGTGAACAACTTTGAATAATATTATCAACTTCCAATTTCGTAAAGATTTCGGCTTGCCAGAGTTTCCGTAGACCTTTCGTGTTTGAGTTCGGTCGTGAATATATGCCAAAGGCGACGCGGACGGGTCGACCCGTTTTATCTGCGGGGCTCACATTTCTTGTAACAATAATTCATCGCTATCGCAATTACTAAGAGTGATCACGATGCCGGAAGATCCGGCGCCTCTATTACGAATTCCGCTATTAAGGCAAGACAGAGAGGAGGAGCCGATAGAGAGGATTGATGAAGGGGAATAGAGGAGAGGGCCCGAGCCAAGGGGAAACTCGCACTGAATGCTTGTGCAACGTTTGATTGGACGCAGTGAGACCCTTAGAACAATGCGATTGTAACTGATGCACGGTACGTGAAATGCGGTATGTGTCACCTTGTTTGCCGAATAAATATTGACTTCCGCGCTCCTTCCTATCATCTCGGCCAAAGTTAACATTCGTAAGCATTGTCGCGGAAAGGGAATATATTCTTGGGGGAACTATTAAGTCCATTCGCGCCATGAAATACGTTAACGCGCATGTGTGTTAACGAAGATTGGCAGGTAAACGGAACAATTCGTCAATCTTTCGTTATGTCAGATCGATGAAGAATACGACGTGCCAAACGCCGAACGTTCTCCGCGCCTTCGGAACAATAGGAAGTTTCAGGATAGAAGATGCCAGAGTTAGCCGACCGGAGATGTGATAATATATGTCGGAGTAATTTTCCCGGCAATATTCCCAGAAATTTATGGGTTATTAATTTTATGAACCTCCGGCTATCCTCGCCTCTAGTCGGTCTCGCACGTGTCTCTCTCGGTAATATCTCTATTATGACTGACTGCGGCCGATCTTACGTGCGCTCGTCCCCACGCAGACTCATCCCCTCATTATTACAGATTCCCGTCAGATTCCGGTTTTACTTCCGTTGACATTTCATTACATCCTATTATACGCAAAATAATTTCGTTGAAAAAAGTTTAAAAACAAGTTGAAACAACTGTGTTTTTAACATGCTTATAAAGAATTTCGGTATGCTTGATTTGTTAGTGATTGATATTCAGTATGGCTTTAATTTTTCAATTTAATCACGCTGCACGAGATATATTATTTTAGATAAATATAAATTACGTTGATAAACGTATAATTATTTCGAATGTGCTTTAGAATATTAGATATTTCAAAGCACACACATTCTCTCTAACTATATTATTCTCAAAACTCTGAATACTAAATAGCATTCATCGTTTGTCTATTAGAACCGCGTTGAACAGATTGCACTATTTCCGACAAATAAACGCGCGAATAAATGGATTGAACGCACAGATGCTTTAACGAGAGCTTTAAAAGCGAGCTACGATAAATCGATTTCATCAGTCTGCATAGCTTGCAGCGCTGTCTTTTAAAAGCAGAGTTATGAATAGACTGTAAATTAGCAATGTATGAATATTCATTTTTGTACCTAATCTTAAATTTGTATTGTTAATTTTTAAAATTAAAGCTGACGACTAATCATTAAGCTTTATATTAAGTTTCTTTATACTTGATTAATATCGCATGGTTAAAGATTTCAATATTTTTAATAAAAGTAACTAATTAATCTGCAATTTGAGAATTAAAGGATTAATATTCCATTATCTGCACACACAACATTTCCTTTCATCTCCAACTCGTAAAATTGATGTGATATTCATCGCGATATAAAAATAGGTGGAATTTGCGAACGACTTCGTGATACTTATTCTTAACGTCAAAATTCTTCAATAAACATCCACCGTATATTAACACTCGCAAATGAACCCACGATTGATCCTTAAAAAGGAGGAATTTTGATCTCCCGACGAGCCGGTCTTATCGGTTTTACGGCTTTCGGGCATCGTTACGTGTCGTCTAAGGCGCTCAACCTCGCAATAATAGGAGTGTGTGTGTGTGTGTGTGTGTGTGTAGCTTCGGCATACGTGATGCGATGCGTGGTATATGTGTGTATTGACTTTCGTTCGTGCAGCAGCGTTACATATTGTCGGTTCACGAGCGCCGTGATACTGAAGGAAGGTTTGGTCCTACCTAATCCTTATCTATGGAGGGTTGCAAGATCACACGCCCTTCTAGGTATTGTACTCACCTCTTATACCATTCTAAACCGTCGTCCGTTGCCCGGTGCCAAACGCGCCGTCCTTTATTTCGAGGTAATGTTGCGCGATAACAACCAAAGCTTCGACTATCCAAGAGCTAAACTTAGGACTGTCTCAGGGGAAGGATTATCGGCACAGTCGGCAGGTTTTTAAAGGGAATGAGCAACGAGAATGAAGCACTGGAAATCATGTTACAGCAATTCTTGTACTTTTTATTTCAATTTTTTCAGCGGTTTTTTTTTTGTATAAAGCGTAGAAAACAATTTTAATCGACGCGTGATGTTTGTTAAATAAATTATTATTACTTTTCATAGCAAGACATTGGTTTCTTGATTAGAAATGGTTGGATATTAAGATATACTTGATGCGAAATGCTATAAAATTATTAACAAAGCATAAAATTATATGCTAGTACGATTCGACATTAAAAGGAAATTGTATTATTATGTGACTTTCGATTGTTACTTCCACGATCTTTTCTGTGCAATTCTGCAGCAGCGCCATTGCCATTGCTGCGTCGACGCTTTATCTTGGGGTAATGTTGCGTGATAACAACGAACGGGTGGAATCGTCCCAGCGGGACGATTATTAGTGCTCCCTGTAGTTTCTTGAAGGCTGTCTGTGTCGATAAGGAGCTATATTACTATTTTGGCTAGATATTCCTGTGTTCAAATTAATTGCGTGTTAATTATTCTAATCATTTTTACTATATTGTTCTCTCTTATACCTAACATCAATATTTATTTTTATTCTGTTTTATATTTTTAAATAAATATTTTTTCAAGAAATGGAGATAGATTAATGTTATTTAATTTTTAAAAAGTTGTATTTAAAATTTTATTAATATAATTTTGGTATTTTAGTATTAAATTTCGTGGAGCATTTGTAATATATGCGAAATATTTCGTCTGCATATTTATGATAAACAACATTGCTATAATCATACATCAAAGGAAAAAGCGGCGACGAATGCAATTGCCTTAAGAGAGTTCTGCGCGTGACGCGTCCTTAGTATCCTCGTTCCGGTGTTTCCTTTCAACAAATATTATCCCGAGCGTCCACTTCACACGGATAAAAGAACGGCAAACAACTAAGGGGAAGATGGAGAGAAAAAGGAAAAGAGAGAGAGAGAGAGAGAGAGCTCCTTGATAATTTGGTCTTTCGCAAAATATGTAGCATAATAAAGTGCACACAGTGACACAGTGGGAAATTGAAGATTCTAGTAAATAAAGAGAAGAGTCGAATACACATGCAGTCGGGATTGGATGCGATCTATGTATCTACTTTGCCCACCTACTTACCGTGCCTCTCTTCGGGGCTTACCGCCACTCGTTGGGTTTGTCGAAGTAGGAACATGAAGGAGTAAGGAGAAACAAGTCCGTCGAGTAGGATCGCTAAGAGTAGTGAAAGCTGAATAGAACCGTTGCACTGCGTGCGCTTTCGAATGATGCCGGCCCAGTCGCAAGTCGTGGCAAGCGAGAAGAGCTACTTGTGAAAAATGGATTTCGACGAAAGCTTAACAATACCGTCGCTTTCGATTCTCTGCGTTTGTTTATTTTGAGTACGTAGTAAGAAGGCTATATTTCATCTTCGATTGGTACGATTTTCTATCAGTAGTCAGCAAATATGATATTCGATGTTTGATAGGAAAAATTTGATTCTAATCGCGATAGATGTATTTCATATTTGGAAGAAATGTTCGCTAGCGAGGAAAATTTCTCATTGACCTGCTGCAAATTAACTGCATTGCAATTTTCTATTCGAAAGCACTCTCTCAAAGTACTCTCACGTACGTTATACATATGTGGAATTTTTTATATGCAGGGAAGAAGGTAACCGAAATTTCACGGTAACACAGTTAAATGGTTATTATGCGGGTAAAGAAGATGGGAAAGGAAGGGGGAACGCTATCTCCATAATGATCGATTTCCTCGAAGCGTGAATTTGCGAATCATCACCAACGGTTTTACCATGGCAGTGATGCGGTAGCAAGACGGGGCCGAGGGTGGAAAATAGTAGATGAGAGATAGAACTCGTTCGACTCCATAATTCGACTCGAAATTGCTTACTTCCGGCGTAGTTACATACTTACGACAATGTAATTGCATACTTATAGCGGCGGCTTTCATCTCGTCGAGCTCCTTCAGCAGAGTAATAGAACAATAATAGCTGTTATTATCATCATTATAGTGTTTAAACATTGTTGTATATTCTTTAACGTTAAAGATCCGAAAAAATAAAATAAAAAGTATAGAACATGTTTATAAAAGTATTTATAAAGTGTAGTATACTCTGGCAGCGAACGTATTAGTTTACAAAAAAAATTGAATTTTTTAAAACACTATTTAAAATATATTTTTCGCCCGTTATTTTTTTATATAAAACCTTTATATAAAAATGTTAATTTTCGGAAAAGGTACTCATTCACGCATAGAATATTAAAAGCTGGTTAACAAAGAGAATTACACGATTCCTGAAATAATTACTACTTTATTATATACGAATACCATTCATACGTCGCAAGTGAAAAATATTATATATTCGAAGATCGAGAAGGGAGCCCGCTGATTTTCTCGACACATTTTATTATGTAATATAAACTTATGTGTTATACATCGCTACATATGCTTTGGCTTAATCGCTAGTCCTATCGGCTATCCTTATAGCTAGAATGCACAGTGACTTGTACAGAATCATCATCATGGCACTCCACTTACTCCTCCATTGATCTGTCATTGATTTGTCATCGTCACGTAACGCTGATAACGCAGGAAAGAGGAAAGACTGAAAATGCATTTGTATATATTACGTCGAATAAATATAAACATAAATATGAAAAATAAATTTCGCAAAGAATGTAATTACGCGTGATTATTGATTCTTTCTGAAAAGAACAGACCGTAAATTGCATTATACGTGAAAAAAATCGGAGCAATTATAATTAGTTCAATCACTCCGATACGCGATTGAAAACACACGTATACAAGTACTAATACTCAGATTACAGGAAAAGAGTAAAGTTTTGATCGAGATTGTGATCGAATATTGTTAAACTAGGACGAAGAAAAGATTTCGAATTATTATAAACTCTGGCGGGAGCAAACTTTCTGATTCAGCTGCATCAAGAGTATACCAAGCGCACCGAACTCCAACACTTTTATCCACGAATTTATTTGTATCGTTATTTCAAGCATATCCACTCTCCTCTTTCCGTGTCACAGAAGCTCTCGTGTCACGAAAGCGTTTCCGTTTAGTTTACAAAACGTTTATCCTTAATGCATCTAACTGCGAGACAGCAACGGCTCAGTCCTCCTTCCTATACATATATATTTTTGTGCGTGTGTGCGCGCACGCGCCGACGTGTGTGTATATTATGTGTGAGTGTGTGTACTGAGAAATGAAAAGCGGCTCTCTTATCGCCGTGCGGTATTGTTTCATGACAGATTTTACAATACGCCGACTAAATTTCCGGTCTCGGGGATTAGCCTGGCTTGATATTTTATCTCAACCGTGCGTTCCCGCCGCCAACGGCTTTCGGGGGATTCCCCTGGTGAAGATCAGCCGCTAATTATCGCGAACGATCGGGTTTTAACGTAATACGAGAACATAAGTACTGTCGTAATTAAGGTTACTCCTGTCGTGTGCTTTCTGTATTCGCGCTTGAAAGATAGACTGAAGAGCGGTACATCTCGCGTATAAAACGCGCGCCGGGAACTGTTGGTAATTTTAACAACTTTTCTTTGACAAAATCGATTCTTTCTTTTGAGAAAATTTCGACCACAGTGCAGTCTCGTTTTTGTACCCAGTTTTGTCCGGCAGCTATTATTTCCATCGTACAAGGGGCTTTCTAACTATCTTTTTCATTTAGAGATTATGTTTCGCATGAAAAGCTTCAATAGCTTGGAAATTTTAAGACCTTAGCACGAGCAGAAATTGTATCTGTATAAAAAACGATATATTATCTTATTTTATATGAGTATTGTCCAAGATGTGCGGATTTTTTTCGTTTATTTTATTTAATGTCATTTAAAATACAATAATAGAATTTTTTTAAGTCAGATATTAAAGATAATTGTGGAAGCTATTTACGTTGCAATATCACATGGTATTTTGCGTTTGAAAATTTTTACACGTAATCGAGTTCTCCCTGTGTTTATCCATTACCATCGCGAAGATTGGCTTTTCGTATCAGTTTACAGCGGGATGAACAAACGTAAATATGCGGCAGTATGTGAGTTTTTGTACATTTTCCGCTCGTACCATTCTTTTCCACGCAACATGCTTATTGCGCGTTTCACGGGGGATGAAACGCAGCAGGGAAATCATTACTATTACGTCACGCTCAAAATTGATTTTAAAAATTTACATACGGATATTTAATTACAGCGGCACACATTGCAGCAGATACAGTTCACTTTTCTCATGAAATTAACATTTCAATTGAAATAAAAAGTTGTTATAATACAGAGTTATAATAAATATTTTAGCTATGTTGGTTTTTATTTTCGTCGTACATTCAGCGCTAAATGCAATCGTACAATTCACGTGTAGATAAGTGTTTCTCGTTCATTTCGTACACTATATTTCATATTAGACAAATTACGACTATTTTTAATTTAATTTAATTGATATCAAATTTCACGATTGTTCAATCGCGTTTAGCACTAAATATCCGACAAGAATAAGCCGTGGACTAGATATACTAGATATGAAGGACAAGCCGTGCGTCAACATACGTCGCATACGGAATTCAGCATTGCACCCTTAGATCCGTTCACCAAAGCAGGATTGCTTCTCGTTCATTCTTATAACTTAAGTTTCTCCACAACATGCCGGGCAGCAATGCCGAGCTCCGCGTTACGAGCGCGATTAATACGAGTCTAATAATTAACGATTAGACGTTAGTTATTAATTATTATTGTTAAATTTATGTCTAAGATATAATACACTCACCTAAGACGTACCTGATGTGATATCTTTGTAAAAATTTCCCTACCACGCCACGAGAGAGAAAAAGAGACAGACGAGAGAGGGAGCGAGATGCAGCACTCTCAATGACGATGGAAGAAAAAAAAAACCGTTTGCGGAACCTGGTCTTTCCTCCTTTATGCGATATCCTTCGTCGACGCTGTCGTCGAGCGAGGAGACGCTTTGCGAAAAACATCCCCACGCAAAAACACTGTCTGGGATTTTACGCGAGCGCGCATCTCTTGCTAAAAATCGCCCTCATGTTTGTTCTATACGTCCTATGTGGGCAGCGATCTTATTTTTCTTTCGTGCGAAATATTGTAATTTTTTGATCATCGCATAACGTTTCGAGATTGTGATGGATTTCTCTTGCACTGAGAGAAAAATATAGATATTTTTGGCCTCAACCACAATTTTATAATATTTCCAACGATAATTATGGTTAATAATGGTGAATATAATTAAGTTAATCATATTTATTATTAGAAGTATTATAAAATTATGATTGATGAGCAATCTAAAAATAATTATGTTTTTCCCTCAGTGTGGGATATGTTTTTTGGCAGTGAAGTTATAAGAAGAAACAAGCTAAAGGCGGAGTTTCAAAGTACAATAATCAACTAACACATGATTATTGAAGAAAAATAAATTTGAAGATCTTGATTAAATATTAATTTTTGTTACCTTAAGCTTTATTTAAGACAGTACAATTGCAAATCTTGTACGCGACTGTTTCGTTTCATGATAGAAAATAGTGGTCCGATAAAAACTTCGTTTTAAGTAACGTAGTACGTTTCGGAAATGCCGGGTTAATCTCGGTGAGACCACAATGTTGCACGCGATGGTTAAATTTCACCGAGAAATTCTCGCAGCTGAACACGTAGCTCGCCGATCACCGCGGTCCGTCATTTGTACCGGCGATTAAACTGTCAACTTAATTGCACCTAACGTTTTTCTTCGGGAAAGTCGGGCCAATTTCCCAATTATGCCAAGGCTCATTTCTTTTTTCGCGTGCAAAGATAAGGCATGTTATAATCTCGTTCCGACAATCGTTAAACCCGCTTTTAACGCGAGTAAACTCGGTAACTTGATATAATTTTCAAGTGATATATCATAGCATATACATTAATGAAGAGAATTACGATTTCTTTGGTATTTTCGAAGATGTATCAATATATCTAGATAATTTTATCACTTATCATAAAATTAAGCTGAGCTATCACGAAGTAGAACTCTATAATTTAACCTGTATGATAAAAATATTCTAAATAGATACACGTACTTTTTTTTGCTATTTCACGAAGTTTTTCGTCGTAACTTCCGCCATAACAGATTCGACAAACAATGCCGATTGTTCAATTATTTCGAAAACGAAAAAGATCGAAACGCCGTGCGCCCGGAGTGAAAATCGAGCCTCAAACGCATTTTAGTGATACACGCGGAAACGCGATACGACGCGAGTCAGCTATTCGAATTTCTCTTTGGCAATCTTTGTGTTTTCAATATTCGTGGTCCGAGTGATACATGCCTATGTGTGTATGTACGTACGTATCGCACGACGGACGTAACATCAAACGACAATAAATGCAAGCGAGTAAAATAACGCCGCCGTATGTGATAATGCTTCTCCGCTTGTTTGCCGCGGAAAATATGCAACGGTTGCGAATACTAATTGCAATGAAATATATTATACCGTTCGATTATGTGACTCTACGCCCTTCCCTCGTCACGGCCACTCGTTATATCAAACAGGATTTAATAGCAACGGGATTACGCGAAATTACGTCGCGCATGATCATTATAGCTGCTGCGTATAAATGCACGCGATATTATCGTCCGATGCCAATGCGATCGCTGCAACAGTTACTAATTCTTTTATCTTAAAATATCGGATATTGTTCATGAATTTTCGTGTGTAACGCATATTGTCAAACCACGCAGGTCGCTACTCTTTCTAAAAGTGTGGCATGTTTCATAAATGCATCTCTCCTAGTCGTGTCACCTTGCGGTGACTACTGAAAGAGATATAAAAAAGATACTCTCCTCCAACCTATATCATTTTCCATCCAGTGAATTTTTCATAGTTAATCATATTCGCGTCCCAGCGTGTGTG
Organism: Tetramorium alpestre; assembly: GCA_021460005.1. NCBI lineage: Eukaryota > Metazoa > Arthropoda > Insecta > Hymenoptera > Formicidae > Tetramorium > Tetramorium alpestre. The sequence goes on along the minus strand of JAJVSH010000042.1, from coordinate 204,544 downwards.
TTTCTCGCATAAGTCGCTCCTCGCTCGTTCTTGCCTGTCTTTGGCTTACACGACCTTTCGTCCGCGAGCGAGTCACTTTGGTACACGTGTTCGTGGAAGGGTTCCGACGCGGACGATGACTACCAATGATAGTCGATGATCGGCTTACTCTCTGAACACGGATTGACGCTACCGCACCACTTGGTCTCCTTCAACGGCGGACACGGTGCGCCACCCCGGCGCGGCTTTATCGTAACCTTCCGCGTCCTCTGGGTCTCGCCCACCCCGCAGCTGCGACTGCACGCGCTCCATGGGCCCCATTCGCCGACCTTGCAATCTCTCGGTGCACCTAGAATCACGAATGCAATTATTCCACTCGAGCGGACGAGCGAGTCCATGTCTAATCTCGTGACGTGCGGGGAAATCCTCGGGGGTAGATAACCGTGATCTTCGGAATTGGTGGCCGCAACGAAAATGGAGGTAATTTTCTAGCTTTAAATTTTGCTCAAATAGTTCTCTTATAGAATTTTTTCAAAATATTAAGAATTCGAGAATTTTATTATTCGATATTAATCGGAGGCAATCCAGTTTAAATAAAAATTTGAAGAACCCCGCGATAAAAGTGTCACATCCCCATTAAACTTTGAACTATCAAGATCGATTTTGGTGTTTTTGAAAAATCAACGGCTGCGATGTGTGATTTGAATCGATACGTGATAATTAAAATTAGATAAATCGCAAGAGTTTTCGATACTAATTTATGATTTTGATAAATTTAATGAACGAATTGTTAAATTTAAGAACTAATTGAATCGGCCACTTTTTTGCAATCCGACGGCTATTGTCAGTTCAAACGACACATTGATATATACATGCGCGATTCTCGAACACGAAGAAAAATCTGCATCGGTACAGAAACCGGAACAGCGCACAAACGCGAGACAGAAGGTACAGGGTACAGGGTGGAGGCCAACGCGAATGGGAGAGACAGGAAAGGGTGCGAGGGGGAGAGGGAGAGTACGGAAGCGCTCTTTGATCATTTACGCGGGAAATATGGCTATTGAGAGCGCTTGGCTTTTGCATTAGCTACCATCAATAAAAAACTGCACTGGGGGTTTGTTCGGACCTTCCGTTGCATCGTGTCGTTTAAAGAGTTAATTAGAGGCTCGATTAGATAGCAAAAGCGAAGGCTTCGCGAAGGTTTCGAAAAACAATTTTGAATTATGTCCGTAATCATCGTTCGCCGGGTTAGTCGAGATCAACAGGGTGGCTATCAATAGCGTCGTAGCAATATAAAGTATCGTTAGCTATATTATATAGCTATATTATATTGCCTCACCGTATTTTGCTACATGGAGCTGGTTTTATAAAATAATATTATTTTAAATTAATTAAGTAGAATTGGATAGTGCTATCAAATTCGATAATCTGATAACAGATCCGATAATGTGAATTATTGCCATTATAACTTATAGATGAGTATAATAAATATATTATAAAAAATGTAGAATTCAGTTATAAATGACAAAACTCAAGATGAAATAACATTTGAATATTCTCATCGCACTTACGTGTCCTAATTCGTTTGCCTTTGGACAATCCATGATGCTTCATTCTGAATCTGTGCTGGCGCTGATCCGCCGAGTTGGTCACGTTGTTCACGAATGAGTAGCCTGTACTCGACACGTTGGCAATCTTCCTCTGAATGTCCTCGTAGATTTGCGCCTTCTGCGTCTCCGCTGTTTGCCTGTACGTCTGGTAATATGGCCAGTCGGATTTCCCTGTCTCGCTATATCTCGTTTTACCGTCGACGGCAACCTTCGATGTTCGTGGTATCGCGGTCGCGGTGTACCTCGGTCTCTGCAAAGCATATGACGTGGCGATGCTGTTGATGATCGCCGCCTTGTTGTCCCGCGGAACGTCCGTCACGACTTGCTGGCCGCTCCCGGTCGTGCTCCAGTATCTGTTATCAGAGAATTAAACGATGAGATTGAGAGGAGAATCGCGAGGGGGGGGGGGGGGGGGAGCTGTTTTCAGAGAAAAGCAGAGAATATAAATTAGTTAATTAGAATAAAGGAAATTGAGACTCTAGTCGAGCCAGGAAATTCAGAGATTGGAAATTCGTAAAATTTTCGAAACTTCCGCAATTAACTGGGGTGCAATTAAAGGTATACCGCTATGTGTGATAATTTCACGCAACCTGCGTCACGATTATTAATATAATTGATTATGTTAATATTATTCGCATACAATTGTTTTTGTTTCGATGCGCGCGTTTTGACGGACCGAACGCATCGAATGCTTTAACACGAATCGACGGAATTTCCATTACTGTCCCGTTCATACACTCGCAATCAATAGTCGATGAATATACATGCAATCGGTCGATGTGGTGCAGCGGAACGCCACAGTGTAGACAGCGCCTAGACAGTAATAAGTTGGACGAGCGTGTTAGGTAGCAATTACTAAATGGAACTGGCCAGGTATTAGTGGCGCGCTGAACTTGTCGGACCCCATTTGCTAAACATGTATGCATTACTTGTATAAAGCCGGAGTAATACCTTCGCGTCGTGAGATTAAGTTGTTAATTAATTATTCCCGGGACAATAAAATTCGCGAACTCATCAATAACAAAAATAGTCCACACTCACAAGTACCTGATTTGTCGACGAATTAATTTATCCAATATGACAATTGCGGCATTGTTGAAATTGTTACGCTTAAATTATAACAGCGAATGATCAAATAAATTTGCGTGCAACGGCCGTACTTAATCCTTGCGAAAAGCTACGTTTATTCGAGAAAGAACGAATACGAAATATAGAAAAATGGATATATATGTTTTAGTTTAATTAGTCTAGACATATTTATTTATAATTAAAAATGACAATTAGTAAACATTAGTGAGAGTGACAAATAGCAACGATAATATATATATACACACACTTACTAGTACTTATATGTATTATTTTACATATATTTTTTTTCTTAAGTTAATATGTATTATTATTATATATGTTAAATATGTTTGTTTTTTAAGCTTTCGATATTTATTGTTATCGTTATTTAGGTCAGTGTTCCGGTTAGACGATATCTTCTCAATTTTCATAGCACGAACTCGCGGTCGTTCGTTATGAACCGTCTAGAGTGGTCATCGTAGTTCTCGCCAGTACGTGCACTCCGACGAATCGAATTTAACGGAGCTGAGCGGAGGCGTGTGGAAACGCGCGCGAAAACAATTTCGAGAATTGATTTACGATTGGCATGTGGTACACATAAGAGAGACAGAATCAAGGGGGTTGTCGGATGGCGATCTCAAAACTTGCGTTTCACACGAGGAGAACTTATTCATCGTTCATTTTTCTCTTTCTCTCTCTTTCTCTCTTGTGAATTCGCTCTTCATATATTCGCGCGCAGCGAGATTTCATCGAAAGCGCAAATTCTCATTCGATTCAGAAAGCTGCATCTCTCGGTACTGACAGGAGTGGCGTCACTGTTGTCCGTGATGTTTGCGATTTCATTATTATAGCGATTTGCAATTCTGAACGCAATCGACTGGAAAATTCCGTTTAAGTGTGGTAATTACAAATTCCAACTGTAATTTGTGACCGAATTAAGCAATTACGCTTTGCAATATGTAGGCAATGCATATGCAATCGGTGCATATCAGTTCGTGACAGAGCTATCAGGCTGGAATTGTCTAGCTATCAGGGTTAACCGCAAATTATAAATTTCATTGACCCACTTGCAGCGAACAAATAGACGAGATAAAATAATTCCGTATGTTTTTACAAATCCTTTTTCAAGAATATTTTATTACTTGTTAATGAGCGTCCGCTGTCTGAGCGTAATCTTATAAGTCGTGTGTAATACCGATAGTCTCATTGGTATTAAAAATACGCTGGCGCGGCACACGTTTTAGCATAATCGTATTTTCTGCACGATAATTTGCATGTATGCAGATCCAGCATAAGTTTACTTTTTCCTACGCTTTAATATTCCTCCAGGAAGTTCCGAGCGGCTGGCCGCCGCTAAGCTAAGAACCGAGCTTATAGGGCGCCATAACTTTTTAATTAAACTGACCTACCGTTATTCTGGGCGCTGTCAACCGAAAAACCTAAACGAATGTACGAGCCTCATTTGCTCTCCGCCGTAACTTACTGCCTGATTGCGAACGGAAAACCTATCGTTTCAACATCGCGAATACTTCCGATCGTCGTGTTCGACTGCACGTTGAAATGTCAATAATCCAATCGATCGTCGTGCCTAGGGTGCGGAACGACTTACGGAATTTTACAGGGTAGGAAATCGAAGTATATTTAGATCTAATCGGCGATATTCTTGGCTCGATCTTCGTTATATCCTACTGGGTTCGTGTAACGACATCGTCTCCGTCGATTATGGTCACGTTGCGCGTCTACAGGAAGTTTGGCGAAGTAGGGTAAACAGTATATAGTTGCTGGCAATCAGTATAGTCGTGGTATAGGGCGTGGGGGCGAAGCACAGGAAATTGTCTTCGAGCGTTATTACCTTACTTCGTAACAAGGGAACACCTTTTGCGAAAACTGAGATAAAACTTCTCTAATCAATTTCTTTTTTTAAAGAAAATTCGGCTGAAATTTAGTAGGCTAATATATTTCCGATAAAGAGAGTGCGTTCAATCTCTTAAAATTATCGTCAACAATAAAAAGAAAGAAACATGAATTTCAATGAATGTCCCCATTTCCCCGAACGATAATGTATATCGGCTTGTTTGAGAGTTCTCCCTTTATCGCATGCTGCCTGTTTTATATCGATTTCCATTCCTCGGGCGACGAAGAACATATTTGTTGCCATCGCCTTAGCGATCCCAAAATAACGGGCCAAAGTGCTCCGTTATCACGAGCGCTGAAACTTATTGCGGGTCGTTAGACCCCATACGAAACCGTAGTCATTTTATTTCGTCGCGTCGTAGCGGAGAAAAAGTATACATCGCCGCGTTACACACGTGTGTATTCTTGAGTTTCGTCCAACGGAAGCTGAAGGGCTATTGACAGTGACGATAATAAAGATAACGTAAACGCCGCATCGTCGCGACAATTCGCGCTCTTGTGAGAATTTTGATCTTTGGCGCGATATCGCTGAGGCAATGATTTATTTTAACGTCATGCTCGTTGAAATTTACAAGCGATGAACTTAATACGCGGGAGAATGCGATACAATGGACGCCGGTGAATTAATTGCGCGCTAATGCGTTTGCATTTGACGGCAGGGGGGGGACTTTGAGCGTTAATACATGCACTTCGTTGTTGGTCCTGGATTTTAGTTCCATTGTACCGCGATCTCGTTATGCGTTTGTTCGCGATATGCATAATATGCATTAAGCCGTTATTTTCGTCGATATACTTTTTTTTTTAACCGGGCACGCGAAACATGAATTGCAATATCACGAATTTTGCAACAAGTTTTTCCGCGAATAATTTATTTTCAGCTCGTTTGGATGGCTTATTTCGCTATAAATTAATTATTCGCGTTTCTGCGCACGTACGGTCGTTCTATAACTCGGGAAAATCCGAAGTGCAATCAAGACCAGAAAAAAGAGCAGCTCGGATTTCCGGAAATATTCAAGAGATACATGATATTGCTCAATATGAGTGGAAACTATGGTGGGGATTTTCCAACATTACGACAGTAATAGCATTTACATTTTAGATTATGCAGGCTGTTTCCGCGACTCCGCTCGCGCAGATTATCACGGAGCTCATGAGAAATATGAAAAAATGTTTCAGAACATCATGTCATACATGTATATATGTATATACTTACACACGCGCGCGCGCGCACGGACGTACGCACGTGCCTAGTTGGAAATCGCGCCACCGAGGGAGAAAGGAGACAGAGTTGTTCGCTGTAATATCATCGTGGATATTTTAGCACATCATTGACACTGATAGATTAAGATATCCGCGGCGGCAGGCTATCTTTCGGACGAAACGAGCGTCTTGGGCGAGCGAATTTTAGTTTGGTTTCTTTGACCTCGCGTGCGCCGCTGAAAAATGCGCGCGTGAAAATAAATTGCCGGTGGCGGAAAATAAATTACCGGGCGCATTACGATTGCCGCGTGTTCGCAACCCCTCTCTCCGCCGTTTCGCCGCTCCGGCGAACGCGGCGGCGAGGGGCAAAAGGGATGCAACGGGCGATACCGCCTAGGCACGTCGTCCGTTATAGTTACTTCTTGTTACACTCACTCTCCGTTTATCGCAGTAAATTCATTGGAACGTGCCGTATGCCAGTTCACAAATGGCACCACCACGTTGGCGCGATGGGGATTTACGCGGTCGTGTGCATGCCTTTTGCAATGTGGTGTACGCGGCTATCATTCTCCGGTAATTAACTTTATGATTGCGCGAAAGGTGTAAACGCGCATGCGAGATTAGCGTTATTGAATTCGCAGGTATTCATAAAGCTTCGCGGTATTCCGATGTGTGGTTAACGCATCGTATATTATTCTTGAAACGCATTTGGTAAATTTTATTCCTAATTCGTTCGACCGTTTAAAGTTTTAAAGTTAAAGTGGCTCACTGGTAGTTTTTGTTATGTTCTTACAATATACTGATTCTTAGATTTCGAATATTATTTCCTGCTTCATGAGAAAACCAGAATAACGCGAAGAATGGACGCGATTTTCGGTTTCGGATCGATACGTAACTTGTCGCATGACCTCGTAATACATCAATTTTTCCTTCTCTCTTTCTCTACGTTGTCGTTGCGCTACACGCGCAAATGTTCACCCACACGGCGATACGATAACCGTCGAGTTTAACGTTGCTTCCGACAAGTTTGCACAATGTAGCTTGACAGGTTTTTGACGGAAAATCGTCACTTCGGTCGAAGATTTAACTGAGCAAAATAATCTCTTGTAGCGCTTCGCTCGGCGTTCGTAGCTTAAATTCGAATACGCATGCAATTGAATTTACTATAACGTCAATGCGTCTTGACGCACGTTCCAGCATTTATGCACAAGTAAATATAATGATACAATAAAGAAAGAAAAAATATTCTCTCGCAAAAATACGGATGACGCAATATGTTCTTTTTATTTCATATGTTATTTGTACATTTTAATGGTTCTCATACACGAAATTGAATGCATGCGTAAAAGCGAAGCGCTGTTTTTATTTTGCTTTAGTATTTTATTCTATTTTCTCGCTTCATCAATAAATTTGCTGAACCATTAATTTGTTTATTTGTGCGATCGTATCTATTGATATCATACCTATTCGTGATTTGTTTCTCAAAATAAATTGTAAAGCATCGATAATGACAAAAGAGAGGGAAAAAAGCATATTGTTCCACTAATAGAAATTTTTATCGAAACAGTTACGAATTATTTTCATAAAAAGAATGTAATGTAATAACTTGAATGCACTATACCAAAAAGCATACAATATGTGACTTCGATCGTAAAAACTTTTAGTTAAATTGAAATATTGTTGAGATTTATCTTTTATTATTAATTCGCAGTTAATGTTACGTTGATGTTACTTTTTGAGATATTAAAAATTATATTTGCGTGTGACTATGCATAATTGCAGAAAGACATTATCATCATTCTTTCCCTATCACGCTATGTATCAAATAGAATAATAAAACACAGAGAGATTATTTTTTTATAATAAAAAATTATTCTCTGCAATTTTTAACAATTCCACTAATATAATTCTATTAAGATACATTACGAATAGATACGCAATTTTATTTATTATATTTACAAAGTCAACGTTCCCCGTAAAATTAATATCTGGCTACATTCCTCGAAGAAGTCAGCTCAATGGCTGCTCAGTAATGAGATATATCGTTGTCGTGGCCGCGTTGTTCCAATGAAACGACCTCCGTCCACGAGTCCCGGACTAGGAAATGACCAGGATGATCCGGTCGTAAGATTTAATCTGCTAAGACGAAGAGCAGGAAAATAGAAAGATCGGAGGGTCTCGTCCCAAAGTGGGGCAGCAGCAGTATCAGCGACAGCCTCGAAGGCACAATAGCAATTACCAGAAACGACGATCGCTCCTTGCCGAGTTGCCAGATAGCGTTGAATGGAATCGAATCTGCGGTAACATTCCGAAGAGATTGGCTACCCGGCGCGCGGAAAGGGAACGGAAGAGCTACATAGATCGATCTCGAGTGTCATCGAACGTAAGCTTTATCGATCTTGACGAAGCCAAGCGCGTCAGCCGGATATTGGATGGATAAGGATACGAGAGGCCTATAAAGCGAACGCGGTCGGTCTTCACGCAAGGTGCACGCGATCAGCCGCCGATCGTGTGTATCGATTCGATCGACCTCCGAGGCGTTTGTGGCCTTTTGTACGGCTTCGACCGGTTAATACATCAGTTATCGTGCCTTATATGGCGATGTAGAGAGAGGCACGAAAAATGCAAAGATACCGTGAAACTACTAAAGGTATCTTTTGCCACAGATTTTTTTGAAAAAGAGAATCGTTCTTTTCGAACAAAAATATCTAATAGTTTGAAGACATTCTGTGTAGTTAGAAATACGAAAGAGAATGTTGTATTATCTCTTTTTGAACGTCGATTTTATCCTGGTTGAATTTATGTTGAAATGAAATAAGAAAGTAATATAAATGGAATTTTTACTAATGATGTGTAATAAAATAATTAATTAAAATATGCGCGATATTATTTGATAAATTGTAGGAATTGGTGAAGACATTAATGTAATTGTAATATTAATGAGAGATGTGATAACAAAGATATGACACAGCAATTATTGACACATCACAGACCACTTAAGAATAGTATGATAAATATATAATCGATTATCTCTCTTGTCACTTTTTTTCAATCTTTTCGAAACAAAATTTTTTTTAGAATTGTTATTTTTCCTACATACAGATATTTTTTCAGCACATGTAATATTTCGTACGTTGATCGACGCTCGAGAAAATGTCCCCTCTATTTTCCCAATTTTGTCGGACAGCTTGATCGAAATTGGAGGTCATGAAAATCTCGCCCAGCATGTCCGCCACAGCAAAGTAAAACAAGTATAAAATGTAGGAGACGATATAACGGGGAGCGGCGCGTTATAACGTTATTTTCAAGCTCGTACGTTTCTCGCCGTCGTATAGTGTCGATGTTTTCCGTCGGTCTGACATTACTGCGAACCCTGGCCGGATATTACGGCGAACCGCCGGATACGCTATACGTATCGCAGAAATTGTCGCGAATCAGGATGTCCGCGAAAAGTAATATCGTAATCAGCCATCGAATACCACACATATGTGTATCCATCTGCTCCGGATGCAATGCGAAAAAACCGTTTGACTGCTGAAAAGCTTTATTGCACTTTTCTGGCGCTTTAAGAACTCGAAAGAGAAAAAGAAAGTTAAATTATATTTATAATTACATATGCAGTTGTAAAAATATATTTAAAAAATCTAAGTCATGCACTTAATAAATAGTAGCTCAAATATGTGCGAATATTAGATGAAATTTTATGTTGATTGAAAACATTGTATTTATGATAAAAATTTTTTCAATTATGCGCTTTAAATGTAAAGTATATATTATATATTTATTATATTCCGCAAAAATTTTTATCGTTTTTATAAACATTTTTATCTGAAATCAATTATCTGGAATTATTTTATATGCAATTATTTTTTAAGATTATTTTATTTATTTTTAACATTAAAATTTGTATTTTTTTTGTATATTGTAGTTCAACATATAATCATCGTAATACAATTTCGTCATCGTACATCGTATCGGTGAGTGATAAATCAGATTAATAAAATTAGATTTTCATTAGAATTTTAACTCTCATTAATTCTCAGAATGTGCTAGCGTACTAATTATATATAATATAATTATGGGTTCTTGTATAAAAGAGCCTGAATATCATTTAACAAAATTATTTACGTTATATATGTATATATATATATATATATATATATATATATATATAAAACTAATATTTCTTGAGACTACATTAATTGGATTGAAAATATTTTTCCATAATATTTCGTAATTTATTATTTTTAATTTAATTATGATAAAAAATCGGAGAAAATTGCAATGGCAATCGACGCATTAAAGTCAGATCTCAAACAGCATTTCCTAGATACATTCACGAATACGATTATAAGAAAATGCAAGATATCGTCATGTATAGAACGTAATATAATAAAGTAATAAATTTGTATTTGAACCGGGATACACCGACGAGGATCATACGACTTCCGCGGATGCGTAATATCGTTATTGATATTCAATGTCGCCTGCATCGTACTCAATCTGACTAGTTGCGTTTCGCGATAAATTGCATTTGTGGCTCGGGGGTAGCTTCGGTTGGCTTTTCCCTTCAATAAACAAAACGAAAGAGAATATTACTTTCGTCGCGTACAATATACACATTCTATGACC
>JAJVSH010000042.1:90878-193951 GCA_021460005.1 Tetramorium alpestre | reverse complement strand
TATATATATATACATCAATTATTTTCCTACAAAAGTAATATTAGAAAAAATTATTATACTGAATCATTATATATAATTGAATTTTGGAAAACAATTTTATTTAAAATTTTTGTAAATTCTAAAGAGGGAGAGATTAATTACAATTATTATAATTAAATTTCGGTGAAAATTGTATAGTAGTTAATTTGAGCTGTCAATAACAAATTTTATATCTTGAATCGATAACGCGATTAATATAATACATTTTCTATTTTACGATCTCTCAAATGTGAGAGATTTTATTTCGGATTTGGAAATACAAACATTTTACTTCTACACGGCGGAAAAGTGGTCTTAAAACATCCCCATAAATTCTCTTTAAACTTTTATTCCTGTGCAATTGGAGCGAACGGTGTTGGCAGTAATTCACAGTTTGCACTTCGCCGTGTGTATTAAGAATAAAAAGTAGGCAATTTTATTAGGGCTAATTGAAGAGACTTGAGAGATGTTGTCGAGATAATATGGAGAAAGTGGAAAATCGTGTTTCCAACGGACGAATTTTCTTCTAAAGGCGTATCAGGACGTTTTCGTTTTATTATCACGTAAACGTCATACGGAATTGTCAAATGTCACGGGGCGATTTTTCCGAGTGTCGAGTAAGGACGACGTTGTGAGGAGACTCGCGATCTTCATACGACTCTCCGCTCGAGTTCTTCATCGTAAAAGTTAAAGAGAGAAATAGAGCGAGAAGGTGCATGTTAGAGGGACGGACGAGAAATCTCATAAGGGCATGAAGGGGCACTGCTGGAAGGCACAGAAGAACGATCCGAGTTCGTGTCATAAAAGAGAGTGGTGAAAGGCTGGACGGATCTAGTCTGTGGGCTTTTCATAAAGTGAGAGGAAAGCAAGAGCGTCCCGGGAGGAAAGGTCAATACTTTGGTAGATGACAGTATTGGTCATTGCAAAGAAAAAAGTCTCTGTGAAACGTGATGCAAGCGAATTATAAAATGCGTGGCAATTTAAGGTGGAATTCTCGTGAAATTTTATTACAATTTTTAAAAAATTATTAACTTTAAAATATTATTAGTTATTTTCTAGCATTCGAAATGCTATCGCAGTAACTTGCTTTAGTTTCTCTTTATCAGATTTTTAAATAGCATTTCGTAAATTATTCAAAATCAAGCATATATTTAAGATCTTATAATAATTAATACTATCATTTTCCAAAATCTAATTTTTATCGATTGATCGTAGTTTCTCCGGGATGAAATACATTACGTCCATTGAATACGTACTCATCACTTACGCGATCCTTCTCTCATTGTCGAGAAGAGGCATTTACTATCTATTCTGTATCCTCGAGCTTAAGAGCTTCTCCGGATGATGTCCCGGAGGAATTAAAACTTGAGGAGAAAGCTTTTAGGCAGCTAGGCTTAACAGACTGATTCAAACTTTGGAATTTTCATTCGGACTCTCGGTCTTATGAACTTTAGGTTTATGAGACAATGTTTTCGTTTATACCTTCTCTATCGAACAAGAATGGCTTAAAAAGATATAGAAAGAAAGTAATACAAGGAATACATTGTAAGAGACATTTAAAGTACATTATTACGAAACTATAGCATTTATTGAACATAAAGACATATTAAAAATAGTGAAAATTAAACTCATCTAACTACTGCTCTCTCTTCTCTATTTTGAATTATTTTTTTGCTTTACTTTTTAAAAAGTTATTTAATATTGAGCTAGCTAGCTTCTCGTAATTTTTAATCTTAAACTTTTACTTTACTTAAAATTTATTCACTAAACAATAATAAAAAATTTCGCGCGCGAAGCGCGCGTCCACCACCACTAGTCTCTCTAAAATTTCTCAATTGATTTGATTGATCCATTCAAATTCAAACAAATCCGATAACAGAATCCAAAGTGCAAGCATGTAGAGAAGAGAAAAAGGTTCTTTGATTTTGAAGTCCACTTGCCAAATACGCGGTAAAAAGCGCGACTTTCCACGACTAGTCCAAAAAAAAACGAAGTAAAAAGTTCGTCCAGTCGAGAGGAAAGATGAAAAAGGCTGATGGAAAGTGGAGGAAACGTACCTGTATCTCTGAGTGTCCATTTCCCTTCGTTCCTCGGCTATGGCCTCGTTTAGGTCCCTGTTCGGATCGATTCCTCTGGGAGCCTCACTGTTCGCTTGCAGATTGTCATTGCTGACGAATTCCACCTCGACTTCGTCTTCGTGATACGATTCGGTCAGGGTGTACTCGCGCAGCTGAAACAGCAACACAGCGAGAATGCTTTCAATCAGCAGTCCGACACCGATCGAATGAAAAAAAAAAAAGTTATATCGTTTTCTGCACCGCGAAATACCGTGGGACATGCATATTTATGAAGGGGAATAAACGTGCTCTTCGAGAATTCATAAACGTTTCATTTCGTTTCGCCTGACCTGCACGCGCGCGCAATATGTGGATTATGTTCGGGGGATAATACACTTTTCGCTTTTAAACACCGGTGAGCGGATTTAAGAGAAGCACTTTATTTCCATATATTTGCCATATTTATCGCGATCGTTTACATATATGAAGCTGGAAGCTTTTCCGATTTTGTAAATGATATAACGAGAATTATTTTACATGTTTTACTCTTTCACATGTTTTTCCCATTCTCAGGTATAGATGTAACTCCTGTCGGCAATCGAAATCAAATTGATTCAATTAATTGTAGCTTTTAGAGGTTACATCATAATTTTTAATTCTGCGCTAATAACAAGAAACATCGTAATTTTTATACAGGGACGGTTCGGGTGCACTTTCATCTACGGATCCCTTCAGCAATTTGAGGTGGACTTAATATAAAATTAAAGACAGGTCTTAAGAACTTCCAAGATTTAATAAGAGATACAACGGGAGGCATAAGAATGTACATCCTGTTCTATTTAAAGATTAAACATTGACCGACCTTCTTCCTTTCCTTTTAAAAGTAACTGAATTTTTCATCACCATAAACCGAAAGCCTTTCCTTTCCTTTACGATGAATTTTAATAAATGGGAATACAGATATTTGTAATAGTTACCCGGAACTAGACTGAGAATCTCTTTTGACTGACAGAAACTTCTTTATACACATAATATATATCAACACAATTTATAGAATGTTTTTCTGTAATTGATTATTTTTCCCCTAAAAAAATAAATTATGAGCGTGCGTTTTGTAAAATATTCGGTTTATTTCTTTTGGTAAAACAAATATAACCAATTAGACGAGAATACATTAAGCAACATTGTCGACTTTCTTTCTAAAGCATCGTAGGGAATGATTGGTGGTAAGGTGCTTTCGTGTTGCAGTAACGTTACGATTAATCACTCCCAGTGGCCAGCGGGGTACGACCGAATTAAAGCCAATGAGACTTTATGGTGCTTTACCGGGCAACACTCCGTCGTTTTTCTCCGTTTGCCCTTTAGTCCGACTCGTTTTTATTTTTCGCTGGAATTTTCGGAACGACGAACTCCTACACTTACTCTGTTGCAGAAAAACGGCATTTTGCAAGCTGGCAAATAGACTATTTTGTATTTAACTGAAGTACATTAAGCTTTCGATTAAGTTATTTCTAAAAAGTTTCTATATAAAGAATAGAATTTTTAAGAATCTCCTAGAGTGTTGTTTTAAATTTAAAACACAAAGTACAAGTGTAATTTCATATAATTTCTATTATTTTCTACAGCAATAAAAAGAAACGTAAAAAGAAACTGTAATAAAAAAACACATTTTAGTAACGAATATTTTAAGACACTTTTATTCATGTTGCCGCTAATATCAGTCATTTATTCTTAATAAAGCTTATCGTCGTGCTCGCGTCCCGGATGAATTAATGATATATCGATTTCCTTTTGGTTAATAAAAGTTGGAAGAATCGTAATTGCAGATAAAAAGCGACCAAAATTTTTTATTTTGCCGAGTGGATGTCAAAAAGAATTCATAATCATTGCTATTATAATAAAACTTTCAGTGAAGCATTAGTTACTTGCTTTCTGAATTATAACAGTATTTCTATATTCTACATTCTATGGAGCTAGTTATTTTACTTTGCCGAATGGTACTTTTTACACAATCGACATATTTTCATTAATAGATAAATAGACTATTTTATTGCATTAATTTATTAAAAACAATTACATCATTATTTGATAATAATTATTTCTATAAAATTCTGAAAAATATAGTTATACTTTTTTAATTATTTAATGAAATTTTTTTTTGAAATGCTGATAATATTTTTAACGTTCACATAAAATAATCGATCAATAAAAAAATAATATTTGTCCTTTGTATACATTTGGTTGCGGAAATTGTTATATTAATGAATACTTCAACAGCTTCATCTGCTTGCCTGTGCTGGGAGGACTTTGAAATTGGAGCAAGCGTTAATTATTGTCTAATTAAATGTCGCGCGTCGAGCGATAGCTTCTAATCATGTTTCGGTAATTATTTCGTAAAATCCCCACGATGGTAGCGTTGATTCTATTCGGGATGCGGATGGAGAGCTAAATCAATAAGGTAGACGCAAACTAGGTAGGAGCACGTTACGTAAATGTTATTTCTCAACTTCTCAGTTTGCTATGTTGTTCTGATAAAACAACAGTAACAAACAATATGAAAAATTCTTTGTAATACAGATATTTTTTAGATTTTTAAAATATCTTGATTAATTTGATGAAAATAATAAAATCTTTAGACGTATAGAAATTGCTTCTTGAATAAAAAAAATGTGATGTGCAATAATATAATTTAATATAGAGAAATTTGGATTAAAATGCCATGAAATAAAATTCTATTATTCCATCATATTTTCAGGCAGTAATATTTAATAATATTTAGTATAAAACAAAATTTAAATATTTTTATTTTATTTTGAATTTTCTTCATAATAAAATGCTAAAATTAAAATTAAGCTTTTATCAGTTTGATATTTATCTTGATAAATCCGTTATAAATTAATCCGTTTTTCACAATAAATATACAATATACAATATAAATGCAATATACAAAAAAATGTGAATTATAAAATTTTATTATAAAAGAGATAGAGAAAAATATTATAACGAAGCTCAAATGTTATGATAGACAAGATAGGATAAATGCTGTTCTCACTAAATGAAGTGAACTACTTTAATAATAAACTATAATTGAATACACTAACTACTGTAGGTAACTACGATCCGCGACCTCTCGCATCGAGAGTTCAGGAGAGAACTCGCGAGGAACATGCTGAATTAATAATAGTCCAATTAATAACCTCTCGAAACCCTTGACGTGGTCTCCCAATTAATCGACGACGTAACGTACGCCCCCTTCGAGAATATCGAATGTTGCGATTGCTATCAATTATTAATAATATAATATAATAATAATAATAATAATATAATAAATAAATAAGCGCGATACGAAACGTTTTATCTTTATTAATCATTATACGAAATTAATCATAATGAAAAAAATGTGTTATTCTTTATTTCACGTGCACGTCTATATCGAATCATCGATTATGTGATAATAATTACTTCATTTGTTCAATCACTGTGATTTAAATAATTTCGGAATATAAAATTGTCTAATGCTAACTTTAATAATTAATTGTCCAAAATATATCTTTGATCGTATTCTTCATAAAATATGTATTATATACTATTATAACTGGGAGATTTCTTCTCCTTTCAATAATGCTCAAGACTAATTTTCTGTATGGTTAAGACTTCCCCATTGTAGGCTGTTATAAAGGCAAAAATATAAAAATTCGTGGAGTTGCCCGACAACCCGCTGGGAACAAAGGGTTAATTATTTTGTGGCGTGACGTAAATTTGCATTTTTTTTCCTTTCACGTACGAAAAGTGTCTGCGCTCTATGTAACATAAAATACTTTCAAAAAAATTTTTTGGCTTTAGCGAAATGTGGAAAATGTAATTTATATCTCACTGTTCTTTTCAACGGCTGGATTGCTCATATTTTAACGGGAAAATGTTAGATATCATCTACGCGCGTCTGTGATACAGAAATTTGAAATTATGCCGAAATTATAATGATCTTAGTGACCATTAACTACATTGCTAATTATTAGATATATCAATGCAATTAATAGAAATCTGCTCATCCGCGAATCAATATTTATTTTATGCGTTGCGTTCTGCCTCTTTTGCATACTTTTGTCTCTCCATTGACTTTTCGGATATTCGAGCGAAACGATGTCAGCAATTAGCAATAGTGATTGGCATCTGCGTGGTGCCTGATGCAATCGTCAAAACGTTTATGACCCGGGGAAATCGGCGGTAATACAATTCGAATCAAAAAGGATTCGCTATCGTTTAGAGAAATATGAATTCGTGAGTAATAAAATGCAAAAATAATATCATCGAAATCCATTAAAAATTCTATCGAATTCCATTAAAAAAGCAGTTTAATCTCATAAATGACAAGCCTGTTGCGAGATCATATGACAAATAAATATATAATTTATTCTTTTTCTCTTTTTTAATTTTAAAAGAAATTACACTAACAGAGTGAAAACTATCAGAGTAACTATCAGTAGTTAACGCAATCTGATTTTACATACACACGCAATTAACAACAGATGTAATATATTTCGCAAAATACAAAATTGATATATATGTTCAATACTTCATACAAATACAAACAGAAATATCGAACGGCCGTTCTCTAATGCATATTTTCTTCAAATCGTTTCTGTTTCATGTCAAGTCTCTTTATTCTTCTGGCACTGCTTGTTTGGAGATGACGTTTTTGAAAAAGCACTCTATTGCGCATGAAGGGAAGAGGCACACAAAACAAAAAATCCACCCGGCAACGTGTTTTGTCTGCGTAATAACTTTTTCGTCGGGAGGTTAGCGGTTTTTAGCGGTGAGGGTTCGATCGCGATGGATACATTTTTCACGAGCGCGTTGTCTCGGCGCTGTCTCACTCTCCTTGCTACAGCCGAACGGGGGTGGCCGCGGGGACAAAAACCACGGTTGGCGGATACGAGAGAAAAGCCCCTCGTGAGGGCATAGAAGGGCAAGAGCGCGCAAAGGGGCGATATTACTCCAGCCAAAACAAACCCACCTAACTCAGCCGCGTAACCCGTGGAAATTACCCTGGGCATACACTGCACCGCCGAGGTAATATCGAGCTCGATGTAACGGTTGCACGAGCCACTCGCCGCGTATTAGTGGCTTCGAACACGCCTATGTCGCCTTTATGTCTGTCCGCCAGCTTTTTTCTCAGGTGACGCGATATCGCGGTCGGCGGTCATCGCTTCCTCCATCCGGATGAAGCTTTCTGATCGCTGAGCGACCGCGTTTCTTGGCTGGTTGAACCGAAAGCGTAGTTCGATCGCTACTTTCGAGTGATTCGACCATAGAAAGTTGAGGGAGAAAAGACTATCTTAACGAACATGTACTTCAAGCCTTGATGCATTGAAACATTTATAAAATGTATAGTAATTTATTTATTAATTTGTAATGGTGGTATATTTCGTGGATTTTAATATATGCTTGTTAGAAAATTTATACGCTTATATAAAATATTCGCTCTTTAATATCCTGGTTTGAAAGAACATAGGGTGTTTGTTTTTGTCCAGAGTATTAATAAACTTGGCATACTTGGCAACCAACTATGTAAAATTACGCGCATTACCGCTATGACGCTGTAACAAATTGCCTCTGTAACTGCAAAGAAACGTTCGCTTGCATCATGTAATGCTCACGTCATCGTTTCGCGTGCATAAATCAAATGTCGCTGTATGAGATAAAGAGTTTACAGCGAGCATTACGGTTTTCATTAACTATATAACGCAAGGATTATGTAAACGCGTATTTTTTATATTTTATCAGATATTAAATGAATGTGTCGCAATTAGACATGAAGAAAACCTCTTCTTCTTCCTCTGTTGTGCGTTCACAGTTTGCATTTTCAATAGAAAGAGATAAATTCCGATTCATACCATCCATTACAGATTTATCTTTGAATTTAATAGTATAGATTATTACAAAGTCAATATACTAAATAACAATTTAAAGCAAAAAACTACATAATTTTTAAAAAGAAAAACAGTGACATATCTTTTCAGAATATTATAATTTAACTATTTTTCTTACTATCTTCCGTGATAATCACGCTGCGTTTTATCTAGAAATCATTCTCGCGACGTTTTGCGGCATGTATCGTAATTTTGCGGCGTACAATGTGAAAATCCCGGCTCTCGCTGTATTTCTGGTAATGCTCTCTTCGATGCAGTTCGCATTATACTCACTCCGCTCGCGGCACTCATTCTCGTTTGTATCCGCATGTCGCTTCCGTCATGGACCCGTCCGCAGTCAGCGAGCGATTCGTAGTGGTTCGAAGCGTAGAATTGAAATCGTAACGACAGCCAAAGTTACATCTCTCACTCTCGCGCGATTCCCGCAAAACTCGATGTCCGTGCATTTCGAATCGTCGAATACAGAGAGTGCACTCTGGGAAACTAACTTGCGCGCAGGTGATTTCGAAGCTGTGAGGAAGGGGAACGGGGAGAAGGATTGGGGAGGCAACGGTGAAAAGAGACAGATAACCGCGTTGACAAGAATAATACGATGCAGGAACGAGAGAGAACGAAATTCGAAACGAAAACCTTTTTGAGCGATATATTATTGAATAAACAAATACTTGCATATCAAAATAATTAAATGCCACAGAAAAATATTATAAAATATCAGGTACACAAATATAATATCAAAAAATAGGCAAACGAAAATATAATCTGTAATTAGTGAAATTAAATAAAGAGATAATAAACCTGCGAATGAGAGTGCGCAAGAATGATAGGATGAACGGGGGTAAATAAAATGAGCGCGTAGGAAATTGTGGGAGAATGGCGAGGGACAGTGCCCGTAGAATAAATCTTGTCGCTATTTACGTAGGATATATATTTGTACGTTCATTTGCCGCGGAGTCGGATGTCGCAGGGCTCATGGATGAGGGAGTCACGAAGCGAAAGCAGACGGTGCAACAAGGGTTGGTACTGGCCTGACTGGGGGGCGTAAACACAAATTTGAAAATTTTCTCCGGGGTTCCCCTCGCGTGCAAACGACACCCGGGCCGTTCATTAGCGCCCCATGTCGCCCGAAACCTAATCTACACACTTATACACACACACACACACACACACACACACATACACACATACATACACGCTTGCAGGATCGATATATCGTATAGGACTGAATACGCAGTGGCGCGATGAAGATCGCTCGTTATTTACTCGACAAACTCGGACAAATCGCATAAATTTGCACGATCAGTTTTTAACTCTCCGACAGTCTGAATACATTGTGAATCCCCTCTGTTCCTCTTTCTCGCCTAAATTTATATTTTTTACATAGAGATCGCTTTAATTATTTTTATCTATTTTTATTTATATTTTGCAACAACTTTCATATTAAATATTCAATCACTTTATGTTTTTATTTATTTATTTTTTAATTTACATATTTGTGTTCCTCCTTTACGCGTGCATCTCAGAAACTTAATGAAGACCTTCCTCTCATTACTTCAAAGGATTTTACAAGCATCACTTCTCTAAAATTTTAAAGCAAAGCCTGTGTTTTTACAAAAAGGAAGGAAAAAAGAAAATGGAAGAAATGAAATCTGATAAAGCAATATCTCTAATTGCCTCTTGTTATCACATTGAAATTCGTATGTGTATTAGCGATTATATGATATTTGTGCGTCTTGTATTTCGGTGTATTATAAATACACCTGCGTCTCGGAAACATGTACCGATAATTTGAGCGTATGTCAGGCAACGTTTGTAGCCATAGAATAGCATTTGAGTTAGCGGCGTTATTACTTAGCAAACAGCGCTGTAACTCCCCGAGTGAGCCATGACTTCGTCTCTCTGGCTCGTCTCAGACCCCGGGTAACTGCGTAAAGTTCTATGCATCGTGTTTAGACATCACGTCATCGTACAGTCATACTGGGAATATGTAATTACGCTGAATCACGCGACCTGAAAACGCGGACCAATGTTAATCTCCGAAGTAATATTCATTAATTCATTTTGCAAGACGTTAAAGACCTGGGAGACAGGCTGATATTCCGTGCTTACACTTACACACGCACTGTGCACGTACAAAATAGTCATATAATTAATTACCATAAAAAAGAAATTTTTTCACGGATGTATTTTATAATAAAATATCGTGAAATGATACATCTTTTACGTTACGACTTTTCATTTGCATTTTCAAAAGCGAGATGCGCGCGCGTTTATCACTTTTATTACATATATCGGATGAATATGCGAATTTTCATATGCGTTTTATCTCTATAAAACATCGTGTAATCATAATCCGGAGCTATTTTAATATTGAAGATTGTTGCAACATGAAATAATTCAGATTATCATTAAAAAATACCTCAAAGACCTTTCGATACGGAATTTCTATAGGGTAATCCGATCCTGATCAGCGATCGATTTTACAGATCACACAGGCCGTGAAATCTCGAGAATTTTGAGGGAATAGACTTCTGTGATATTTTCGCATTAAAGCTCGAGGAGTTTTGCTCAATCGCTTATTGGAAGTACAGTTTGGTTGCACGGTTCGTCCGATTTAATTGACGCGGTGTATCGTAGCGCGCGCCTGTGTTTGCGCCAAGCCAATAAAATTGGCCCGGGCGTTTGTTCAAAAAACGGACCTGATAAAGTTAACTGCAATACCCCGAACTCCGTTAGGCACGGCCATCGCCCACCGACCACCCTTCTGTGCAAACGTTCGCGACGATTTTCATTAATGCGGCACGGTATCGTAATTTAGCGACCCCTGATGTCAAGAGCTCTTTAAGTTTGAAAAGAGGAAAAGAAAGTGGAGAAAGGAACAAAAAGAAGAAAGCGTAAAATGAAGAAACGAGAGAAGATGAAACGAGTAAAAGAGGACTGGAAACGAAAATAAGAGAATAAAAGGAAAATTATACAGGGAAATTGTACAAAATATTTTATGAGCTATTTTACAAGCTTTAAAGTTGTAACCCTTTGTTATTAACATTAATTTTGATCATTATGAAATATTCTACATAGGCCGTTAAACGTTTTTAATTTTATCGTTATCTAAACGAAAGTTAGAATTGCGGTGTATCTATCTTACTGTTGAGATGTTATTTATAGAATGAAGTGTAAGCCTTCCGCTTAAGTTCCTTGCCATGCGAGCTGGTTAATGTTGGTTACGACTCTGCCGCTATATCGTGCGTGAAAATGCCGAGTAGTTCCGGATGGGCTTCATGCGAGGCCAAATAGAGCGACCTGCTTCCCTGTCGCTCTGTGTCCCATTGGCGGTCGCGCGAGGACTCGGCTTGTAAGTTTAAACTACTCGCATGCATGTTCATGTAACTTGCGTTAAATCGCTCGACGTTTGTCGGACGATCTACCTGGTAATGCGCACTCATTAGTCTCCTCTTAGTCGTGCGACTAATTGGCCTTTCCCGGTGATTTCCCCACGTGAATTGGGATGTTGGCTAATCGGTTTTCAAACCCGGTGGGAAAGGATTTCGGCGGAAAACAGGAATACGCTCCGCTAGTCACTTAATTATAGATTTGATACATTAGTTAGTTGAACGATGAGGATTGATAGGAAAGATTGACGGTCGTCGATCAATATCAAATTTCCAAACTGCGCAGCGTTATTAGACCGTTGTCATTTTTGCAAGGAATTACAACGGATGAAGCTGCGAGTGCATTAAGCTCATTTCGAGCACGCCGTTCCCATTTCTCGCTCTCTCCTCGTCGAGGAAAGATAATCCATCATCAAACGGTTTTAATTTCGAGCTGCCATCGCGTCATTGCATTGTAATCTCGCTTTATAAACGGCCGATCGAGACGCGCGCGAGTACACTTTCTCAGTTTTCAGTTGATCTCGCTGGAGCGACTCGGAGATATCCGTGTTGCGACTGCACTTGCGACATAATGCCTGCTGTCGAGTAATGGCAGTCGTCGGCAGTCTCCCAAAGTGCTCCTACTTACAGAATGGCGTTGTAACTTTACGGATGCAGCGTCGCGCAGATGCTCACCCTCATTCCGCGTTCCCTTTTCGTCGTGCCGCGGGTGCGTCGTGTCGAGGATCACCTCGTCATTCATTCATGGCAGGAGAGAACAGCACGGGACACCCGTTGCATATAGTATAGACGACGCGTCGTGGCGCGGCTCGCCGGGGTGAAACACCCGCGGTAACCGTTGTTCGTGAGCGGCCCGGTGTAAATTAATTCTGTAAACTTTCCGCGCCGTTGCCGTATCCGCCCGCCATCGTCGTTGCTCGCGGACTTGCGGGAGGGTTGTGTCGGACTTATAGCGCAACACCACCGTAAATATGTATTATGTAAATTATTAATTACCGATGCCGCCGACGCGCGCGCGCTTCGAGAAACAATGTTTCGCTCTCGCTGCCAGTCTAGTCTCTTACATAGTTACGACTAACGAATCATAATTGAAACCGGGAGCTTCCAAAGATGTTAGGCGTCAACAAGTTGGCTTGTAACATTGAATAAGTGTATACGTCTACAGTTGATCTTTCATTTAGTTATCACGATCTTCTGTTTATGAGAAGAAGCATTATAATTGGAATCTGTGAAAAGGTATTATATATACAACTCCGTTGCTGTAGAACTCGGTTTTGTTTGTTTTCGATTTCAATGCACTGAGAAAAAATTCTGATGAAAAACGGACAAATCAGAAAATCTTGTAAGCGTGATCAAATATTCTGGTTATTATAATAGAACTCAATACTTTATAACTTATAATATTCCAGAATTCCTATTATAATAATCAGAATATTTGATCACGTCTAGATTTTTCTGATTCGTCCGTTTTTAACCAGAATTTTTTTTCAGTGTGACATCAAGGAATAAGAACACTTTACAATTTACGATCTCAGAGGTGCTGAGTCAATTATCCAAGTTTTTAATATCAAGGTAATCGCCCGACAACATTTTCCTCGCTCTTCTTCGCCACTCTCGATTCGTCCCTCGGGAATTAAGCTGATTTAGAGCGATGCTAGTTAAATCGTCGCTCGCGTTCGATGAGGAGGGATTCCGAGGCTGACATTTCGGGAAAAGGTCGAACGCATTTCCGGAAGCGCTCTAATTTTACGTTGCGGCGAGCAGCGTGACGCTCGTAAATCTGTGGTTACTGAGGTCCGCTGGTGACGCTGCAGCGCGTCTACTATTTCTCTCTGAATTACCCGACGCCATTGGCCACGTCGTTGGCTATCGCAGTCTGCCAACAAGCGATATCTGTCCTTGCAAGAGCCGCGGATGCGCCACGCGCACGTGCACGCGAATGAATGTTTGCACCAGCGCGCATATGACTTGACTCTGCGTCCGTGTAATTTTGCGGCGTTATCACTTTTTGCTTATTTAGAGCGCGGACGACGAAACCACGGATTCGAAATTTCGGTTTATAACGATCGGGACATGTTGGCTCAGTCAAGCGACAAGGGCGGGACGAGCGACAGGAGGCAACTGAGAACGTCCAATTAAATAAGGTAAACTAGGGCAAAGCTGGATAAAAGGGTTACCTGTTTTGAAAATTAAGGAAACGCGATAAAAGTTTATGCAGTGCACTCGTGGCGTTAATTTTTAGTGGTACATCGTGGTACTTTCCGTGAACGCGCGCATAGGCAAATACCTGGCTTGATCCGCTTACTTGTTTCTCTTCTATTTGCTCCTACAACATTACCAGCCTATGCAAAATTTAAAATTAAGTTTGATTCATTATTCTATAACGTTAATTATCTTCTACACTCTTTATTTATGCAATCAAGTGCAATAATAATTAATATTTCAGTGTTCTTCACGACTTTGAGAGAGCTACGAAAAGTTAAATCGCTAATGATAAAAATTAAATTATGTACGCGTTTAAATTATACACCTTAATTAATTACCAACGAAAGGTTGTTAAATTAAATGCAAATACGTATGTAAAAATTTTGATATTTTACCTCTACAAAGTTAATGTATCAAACGATATTTCCATACACATTTATATCATCCCTTTTATATTTTTATAATATATTCACAAAGTGTGTTAAAGACATTACCTGACAAAGTAATATGTTAGTAAACCGAGAACATGTTCTCACGCATGTATGCGCCGCGTGCAACAAAAGGGTCGATAAACTTCGCCTCTTAGGACCTCGATTATCGTTTGTCACAATGAATGCTGAGTTATTAACAACGCCGGTATATCGTTCACAATAGTAGATGCATAATTTAAACGACGGAAACGACATTACGTAAGTACAACAGCGCTCATAATTACTGACATTCGCGAAATAATTAAACGTTTAAATCAATCAGAATTATCGCAATACGCTCGTAATGCGCGATAATGATATGCATAATCATTTTACATATTCATTACGATGTGTAATATTTATAATACGCATCGATAAATTCCTCGTGTGTTGGATGTTTCTACATGCCGTTCATTATGAAGAATTTTTTTATCATGGAGATGAGGAAGATGCAGATGCTACCTTTTTACTTTTATATGTATATTTAATTATTATCTACAAAAATTGCGCATGGGAAATCTTTTTCAAACACTTTTACAAAATGAAATGAATATCGATGAGCATTTCCATCAATTATATGCTTTTATTAATTACTGACGGTTATTAATGAGTTTGAAATAATCAAATCTTTTATAGAAACTGCTTTTATAGAACTGCATAATTCGATATAAATACGAGCGATTGATTCGCGATCATTTAATTATCATTAAGTCCAGAAATACCAATCTCGAGAGAAATAAGATTTTAATTCTTGCTTCGACCTTTTCCTTTTCAAATTGATTTATTTTATCTTCATAATTTTTAAATTTTATTCTTCAAGCCTGAATTTTGTAAATTTTTTAAAAACAAATTAATGACTGTTAGCATCTCGTCGCTTCTCTCAAATGATTGATCCTGCAACTTTATCGCGTTCGATAGCCGGAAACATGGACTATGATCGGTCGTGGAATCAGTAATTTATCTCGCGCTCAGGGCTTTTTTGCGTGCGCTTGGCGTGCGTGTGCAACGTAAGGCAGAATGTGTTCCACGCTATTCCGCAGAGACAAGCGCAACACCGCAAAGCCACTCCTATATCACCTCGCGGTTTTGGTTAGAGCGTTAGAACAGACACAGAGCGAGAGAGGAAAATGTGTATCACTCGCACACTGCGGATAGTGCAGCAAAGAGAAATGGTAATAAGAGCGTCGGCTCTAAAGAAGCTGTGACGAACTATTCTTGAAATGCATTAATGGAATGTCACGTAAATTGAACTTATTTGCATTTCTCATTAAACTACTTGGGACGCAATTTTATTTATAAAGACTTTTATAAATTTATTTTTTAATTTATTATATTCAGCTAATGAAGCATCGAAATAAATTAAAAACCACATTAAAAACCAGAAGTTAAATAAAGTAAATGTATCTTCTCAATATTATATAAATGATATTATTATAGTAAATGATAATAGGTGAATGCTTCTTTAATTTAATCCTCATATAGATAGCAAGTAAAACATGTAAAAATTGAGTATTAAATTAAATAACAATATTTAATCATGATAGTAGTTAACAAATTTGAATTTGGTTAAAATTAGCTTATATTGGGATAACACACATACAGACACATATACCTTTCTCTGATATTGTTCTAAAAAATTTGTTGTTGCACAACGCAGTCATTATTTTTGTAAATATTCCTCGTTATCGCCAATTACGATTAATTGCAATCGTTAGCAGGGAAACGAGCTTCTCCTCGCTATCGGCGCATCGATTGCTCGACAGTTCCCATTAATCGGATTTGCCCGACATAAAATCTGTTAATACCAGTGGGGTCCGCGGTAATTAGCAGCCGGTGGCCGGCACTGTAATTTAATAATTGTCGCTAATTTTACATCGTTTACTTGCCGACGGGGAGAGAGAGAAAGAGAGAAAGAGAGAGAGAGAGAGGGAGAGAGAAAGAGTGAGAGAGAGGAAGCGGCGAGAAACGAGTAGAGTTTGGCGTTTGCATCGGATGGGGGGCTGCTTTTCTCGTAACCACCGCGTTGGTTAGTACGTCGATGGTTAGAGAACCGTGACAAATTGCAACGTGGACGACGGTATAGCCGATCGAAATAGCCGATGGTAGAGGCGGCCAACGAATTTCGCGAAATTGGAAACTGGAAAACCGATCCGGGAGGGACGGGAATTTCCAGATTGACACGTGCGCGTGCTAAACCACCATGTATAAATTCGCCAGGCTCATAATTGAATAACGACGTTATACGTTAAAGTCCGACCGGTTATATAGGGGTAGCGTGTAATTCTTTAAAATCGATTTTCTAATAATTCATCGATTTTTTAATAAATCCTCGAGACATATTTGAATGGGTATTTGGCATTTATCTCTTTTGTTTCTGTCTGCTTTTTTACGTGTTACACTTTAAATAAATGACTTAATTTTGCAGAATTCTAAAAACTTTCTTATGAAATATTATGTCATTATAGCTTTCATCGTAATGTCAAATACTGATATCAAATATTGACACGATTTTTACATAAATTCGTTTGTCTCTTGAAATTTCTTAAGAGGTTGAATTTTTGGTATACGATAATCGAAAAAAAAACTATAGCTGTAGCGTTGAGATTTTAATTATTGCATATTACACTAGATAGAAGCAAATCATCTCCGATTAATCGTTAAATTTTCCATCCGCGCATTACTCGTGCTTTCGAGAATTTTGCATACGTCATTTCCTTGTCCATAATGTAGCTTTCCATTACGCGTTAGCGTAATTAGCGTAATTTAATAAAGTTATCCCAATTACGTGCCGTCGTGGAATTACTAAAGTATGAGTTTATTCGATAATCGTTGCTTTTGTAATGGAGTTACATATACTGGAATCATATGGTCAAGTTGCGACGATAACGAGTCTCGTAGAAATTGTAATATTATTTTTCTATTAATATTGCGCAGAGTGTGCATAGTGTTGTTATCAACGAATTGCCCTCGTTAAATAATTTATATTGCGTATTCTGAACAGGCGTGCACGTGACGATCTTACGGACGGCGAACGTCCCGATTTATTATGCAGTTTTCAATTAAGAGTTAGAGCAATTAATATAATTTAATAAATATGCATTTCACATAGTATTCGCTTTGTCATAAAGTTTGCATGGCAGTCTGATTGCCAACATTTTTTTGTCTTACACTGCACTATATATTTATGAGCGTAGTTTGTTTTTATCCAGTATTTCGATTTTTCAACTAACCGAGTCCGATTAATTATGATGTATTACACGTTGTGTCTCTATTTTACATATTATTAAAAAAAAAGCGATATAACACTGCTTGAAACAATGACTATTAAAGCTGAAATTATTCGGGAATGTTTGTATCTGATTTTCTAAATGTCATTCGTCGAAATGGTCATCGCTGCTGGTAATCATATTTGCAAGGTGTCGACTCATCGATAACGTCCGTCAATAAATTATTGGCGGTGCTTATCAACACCGCAATAATTTGTGAACCGCGATGTATCGAATTCGTGATTGTGCATGCTTAATGAAAAACCTATCATCGCGTGTGACTGACATGTAAAAATGAATATAAATATTTGGCAGTTGTTATATCATTGATTGCACTCTATATTGCCGAACAAATCAGAAACGATATTCTAAAAAATAAATATTACTTTAATGACTTTAACCAGATTAAACTATTTTACCTATTTCACCTATTATATTAGTCTTATTATAATATGAACTGCAATTATGCGTTGCAGTTCGTTATATTCAATAAAACAATGAATTTTAACATTCTATCGTCATTACACACGCACACGCACACGCACACACATACACAATATATATGTATATACTTAATCTATTGCCGACTCGTCTATTACCAAAAGTTGCAACTATGAACGTTATCGGTTGATATAATAGATATACATATTACAGGGGATGTGCGCACGAATATACATGTTGAATACACTTTGTTTAATAGATGCGATTATCCGCGACCGATTTTAATACCAGTATCAAATCACGCGTATCAGTCGGATCTACGAATTTACCCCCTTCCGACCCTCCTCTTCCAGAGATAGAATGATATCGCATCGCGTTATTATCGCTAATCCGCTTCAGAATCGTTTTGTCGAAATCACAATGGTGAATTTTGTAAGCGGGTCGGCGTGTTATTGAATCAAAATCGTAATTTCCAATAACACTTTGCACGCGATCGTGCGATCCCGCAGGGATGATCCCATGCTAAGCTCGATAATGCGGCCCGAAACTCGATTTCCGAAGTTATTGATATCGAAACTGCCGCTTAGGATTTTAAACTTCTGCATCTATCTCGC
Source organism: Tetramorium alpestre (assembly GCA_021460005.1). Lineage (NCBI taxonomy): Eukaryota > Metazoa > Arthropoda > Insecta > Hymenoptera > Formicidae > Tetramorium > Tetramorium alpestre. Next base: position 175,564 of record JAJVSH010000042.1, on the reverse strand, counting down.
GATCTCTCACGCTACATCCGGATATTGTTAGAATATCCTAGGATTTCCAACTTTCGCGGAATCAGCATCGACTTGATTTTTGACACGAGTATTAAGCACGTCTCTGTCACTGTTAGATAATCAGTACTAATGGCTAATGCGATTTTTGGTTTACGCTAAGGTATGGATTAAGCCGTAACTTAAATCTCCAGAGTTCCTCAGACTTTACAAAGTTTCGTTGTCGCGTGACTCGAGGAACAGTCATTAATGAAGTCAAACAAAGCGGAAATAAAAATTTACTTAGAAACCCGTTTAACCTTAATCCTTAGATATTCTCGTAAGCTAATATTAACTTGCAAGTATATAATTCCAAGTTGGAAGAATAACTATATTCCGTACACACTATGCGGCGCTCAGAATTTATTATATATAATTACGTGAAATATAAAATCCATCCATTCTTAAAAAAAAAGGAAAGGTGTGTTAAATTGATACTCCAAAGTCTCGAAGTAATTGTTGCCTCTTTTCCGCGATGCTGATTGGTTTTCTCGCTTGGCTCACTTTATACTGCGAGAGTAGCTATGACAGCAGCGTGTGACAGTTATTGTGTCAGTTTTGACAGTTCGTTAGGTTATCAAAAAAGATTAAAGAATTATAAATTTTTTAATCTTAAATCTTTACAACAATTATATATGTATATTTCATTACATAATAATGAGAAATTTCGCGCGCGAAGCGCGCGTCCAGCACCATTAGTAATGAAAAAGAGGCAAAAAATAATTTATAAAAATACTATAGTTTTTGTTTAATCTTATGCTTGATTTTTGTCAAAAAAAGGAATTTTAGAAAGAGAGGTAGTTTCAGCCACAACGGATTAAATCATAAATAACGCGTCGGATTTTTCCGACACGCACGGCATTCAACTCGTTCTTTTCTCGCGACCTGTGAGAGCAAGCTCTCGAAAGCGGTCGCCATGCATTCATCGCGCTCGTTTATCACTGTCCCCGCCGCGGATTTCAACAATGAAAGTCATCGACGACGGAGGAACGCTCTCGCTCGCGTGTCGGCGACAATAAGTGCGCCGCGTGGGATAGCTTTGTTTTTATCGTTTGTACGTATTGAATGTTTAACAATGCGATACATCCTTGTGTCTTGAGCGCGCGTATGATTGTACAGCTGGTCGATAAAGGGTTTGCTATCGCAAGCTGCAATTTTGATTCCGCTACCGGCTTTGAAGTGAAGTTACTGCAGCTGTTGCGCAGTGGCCGCGGCGACGGCGAGCGTGCCCCACGAGCCGATGAAACGGAGAGCTAAATTCCACGGAGTCCATAAATTTTTGCTTCGTTAGAGTAGAAAGCGAGTAGCTCTCTTCGTCGATATACGTATATATCGATGGAGCATATTTCACACGGCTCATACATGCCGGACGCGCGAATACGGCGCGGCACGGTGAAAAGAGTTATTTGCAGGAAACATTGTTGATATGGATATGTCAAAGTTGCAATGATTCCGAAATGCATCGCGCTGTGCGCGCGATACTGTTTCGTTGCGGTAACGATTTTCCGATCGGTTTTCCATTTAATTAATACAATTGGTTGTTGGTATGTACGTGGGTGTGCGACATGCTACATCTTACGAGTATATTAATATAATTTTGCGTATAAAAAAATTCCCGTTATGAGAATTTTAAGAAGACAAAAGACAAAAGAGTATATATTTTAGATTATTATAGATGCATTATGTGTATACACTATACATTAACATTGAAAGAACTGAGAGAATAATGAAAGAAGTCTTTTCTCGTTCGTTTTTAATTAAGGAAATATTCGTTTATGAAAAATTGAAAAGAACTTGCACCTTTGCATTTTATGTTTCCATCTTTTATATTCCATTCAAGATTTGCATTTCTCCTTTTCTTATTCGCCCCTTTTATAATTCTTCGAAACATTAATAAGAATCTCTGTGAATTAAAAAATAGTCTATTTTATGCATTGATTAAATTATTTAATAACGGAAAAATATTTCCTTAATTGTAGCTCGATAACAAACGTTGAATTGAAAAATATTTTTCCTTTGAATCAATTTCAAATCGCGAATTTTTACTTTGCATCCACGTAGTCTCTAGATAAAACAGTTATCGATTTTTCTTTAACCAGAAGTCGGTGATTTTATTTACTCCATCCATTTCAGCCGCCCAGCTCGAGTCCGCACAGTGCCATTATCGTTTATTGATTTCGTATAAATCGTGCGGCCGCGCACTCGGTATCTCCTCGTCTTATTCTCATGCCACTTCGAAAACGAGGTCGAAAGTATTCCGCACAATTCGCAGGTATCGGCTTGTATGTACGGACACGAGACTTTTCCCGAACTATGGCGAAGCCTCGTCCGACGAAACGAAAGTTCATCCTAAGTACGCGACGTGATTTCTTTCCAACTTTGCGCTAGTAACGTAAAAACGCGGTCGTCGAAAATAAATCTCTACACGCTCGGAAGACTTGCAATGCGTCACCAGTTATAAATTCTTGCGTGTTCGCTAAGGTTTGGAGTTTAGCCGAAGCAAGATAACTTCATCGGTCGGCCTTGACTTTACTTTACTTTACTTACTCTTTTTGAATCTGAGTGTGCGAGTGCGTAAGAGTCCTACCTTCCGCAAAAGCGAGTTACTTAGTTTCTTTTCTTTAGTAGAATTTTTCTGGCTTGAAAAATAACGATGTTTTTGCAACTTCGAATATAACAGAGATATTTAACATATAGATGCTTCTTCAACATTTCATCATTTTATTTTTATTTAAAAACTAAGCATTATTTCAACATCTTTTAATATCTCTTGTAAACCTTTTATCATGATTTTATAAGTGGAAAAAGAATTATGTATGCATTTATCTTTCTTCTCTTTACATAAATCTGTGTATCGGCAATAAAGTTGCACGTGCTGCATATGGATTATTACATATTGGTATACATTCGCGATGGTGCGAGTAGAAAAGTAATCATGGTTCTCTTCACGCGTTTGGAGGAGCCAAACACGTAGTCTACGCTTTCGAAGGCTCACCCTTGATGTTTGCTTCGTCGATTGCGTGCCCGGCATTTTTTCCTCATACTCCGATGTATTCCGCTATTTTATCCCTAACCGAAATCGGCTTTTCGGTATTCACGAGACTTCGAGGGAAAGATTATAATGGTAACATCTTTTTATAATATAAAATGTTTATCGCGTAGTTACTGGCGAAATAATTATTTTTCACAATTTATATTTGAAAATCATCGAGACAATATGCGTTATCTGTAACACAAATGTCGCTTGTACATACATGTATAAACGTAGAACAGTGCTGTGACGGTACTCTGATAAGAGCATGTCGTAAATTCGTGAATCATCCTACATTAAGAAATACGCTGTCGATTGCAATGATATACATCGCAACGTCGGGAATTCGCATGTAGTATACTCGCACACGCACGTAGAGAGACAGCCACTACGTGCCACTTCGTCTTTGCCGAAGTAGCTCCTTATCGCGAAGTTTGGGGCGTTGACGTTGATATGGCGGCGGGGTTTGAACGATCCTCCCTTGTGCAAGAGGCAGGCAAATGGTCCCTACTGCCTCGGCTTAATCTGTTTAATCTGCCTAATCCGCTCCACGCCGATTCCGCACGCCGGCGCGAATGTAACCCTTTATCTGCAGCACTTGACTATAGTAATTCATGCGTTACCAGCCCCCAGAGCGTGATCGCGGGTTACCCCTTAGGGAAGATTTGAATATATCCCGCGATTTGAATGCTTTTTTTGAGCGGGCGAATTAGCACACATTGTACGAAAAAGGCTAATTCGCTAATAACGGAATTAAATTCGCGAATTGAGAAAATATTTATTAGAAAAATATTCAAAGATATAAAAATCGTTGTTTTTTTTTTAATAACTAGCAGTAGTGAACGCGCGCGAAATTTCTCGTTATTATATAATGAAACATAATTTTTGTAAAGACTTAAGATTAAAAAATTTTTAATTCTTTAATCTTTTTCGATAACCTAATGTACTGTCAAAACTGTCACAATAACTGTTACACATCTCAACGCTTGATAGCTACTCTCGCAGTATGAAGTGAGAACCAATCAGCATCGCGAAAAAGCTGCAACAATAAAATCTCTACATTTCTTTTCTAAGAGAGGAGAAAGGACTTATGTATACGGTATTTTTACATACCTCGTAACTTCTTAAAAAGTAAAGCAAAAAAATTATTTTTAAAAGCAAAAAATTAGCAAATAGTTCTCAAGTCTTACTGATTACGTTTTGATAATTTAGTTCAGATAGCTTAATATTCTTACCTGTATATTAAGCTATTTGAGTAAAATTATCAGAGCGTAACCAATAAGATATGAAAATTATTTACTAATTTTTTGCTATTTTTTGCTTTTAAAAATAATTTTTTTGCTTTAGTTTTTAAAAAGTTGCGAGAAGCTCGATAGCCCAATATTAAGTAACTTTTTAAAAAGTTATTTTTAAAAGCAAAAATAGTAAAAAATTGGCAAATAATTTTCATGTCTTATTCAGTCTTATTAAATATTCTCGCAATACAAAGTAAAGCAAACGAGAAAACCAATCAGCTTCGCGGAAAAGAGGCAACAATACTTCGAAACTTTCGAGGATCCATTTAACACTGTTTTTTGAGAGTGTACTTGATCGATTATAATATTTTATTGTTGTATGTGACATTACACACGCATACAATAACAATATTGTGCAACGTTTTCGAGCGATTTATGTTTTTCCGTGTCATCAATCTTTGCGAGAGATATGGGCTTGACGGTAATCGACATCATGTTTTCGACACGTGTGAAATGGGTGTATCCCTCTAATTCAATTTCTGACATTTAAATTAATTTAGGGCGCTGCACCATTTTCGGGTCGATTTAGCTAATTCGCCTCACTATGATTTGGCTCACCGCCGTGGACCTCAATTTATCCATATCCGTGGTCGGTGACTCATACTCCAGCACGTCCGCGCACACTAGCCTCAAGAGACACTAATTATCTCCACGTGGACAACCATACTCGAGGATAATTAACACATCGCTCGCGTATTAGCCGTTCAGTAAAATTGCGTTCGCGCGAGGTCAACATTAACAATTGATGATCGACCGGAATAAATATTAGCTACCTGCAAATGTTGATCAACTTCCATCTCATGTATATCTCATATTTAAGAAAATATTATCCAACAAAAATCAAGCCGATAATCTATATTGGAAAGTATAATCGGATAATTCAATATTCTTAATAATTTAGAATATTATTTTTATGCAACCATTTAACTTAATTTATTAAGAACATTTATTTTAATAAATGATTCGCAATGAGAATGCTAAGAGATTCACACACGATTGACTCGATATATAAATTGAATGTTTTAATTGCATTTGCCCGAGAAGTACTTGCGTATATTCTGCCACTTGAGGATAGTATTTACTGCGAGCTTTTACAAAATTAATTTTAACTCATGGTTTTATTTTGTTTGGTATAATTGGGTTAGCACACAAATATGCGATCCCAAGGAAATATCCCTAGAAACTTCCGGATTAAATCTGTTATATTGTTATTTTTTAATTAAATTTTCCTTTTTCGCCTTAGTGACTTTCTTCTTTCTATTTAAGAATTAAATATTTTAGTCTTTTCGCAGACGTTGGTATGCTACGCCGCATCTTCTGCCGCAAATTTAATTTCGAGAATGTGCTATAATATAATAAATTTTAGCATGCTAAGTTTGTTTGCTATTTCAATGAATTTATAGTAATCCTGCTCTAAATTTCTTAAATTAATAATTATTAATTGAATTATCAGTTGAATTATTCCAAATCTTATTGCATATATTATCAAAATAATTATACGAACTTTTAACACACATAAATATATTATAAGTAATAAAAGTGACATTACTGAATTTATTATTCAGTAGTCGCGAAAACTCGTGTTGCAAACATGATTTTCGCAATAATGTGTGAAGTTGTTATGCAATTTACTCGTTAATTTTCATTTCTATATCCGATCATGCTTCCATTGTTCAAAACTTTCAAGAAGTCAAATGACGTAAACAAATGTTCTCGATCTCGCCAACACTTGACATCGGACACTTTGGGGCGATAATGGGCGCGTTGTTGTACGAAATGGGCATTACATTAGGCGGTCTGATTTTCAGTTTAATGGAGTTCCGGAAGCGTGAAGTTTAATGGAAACAGTGGGGTCGCAAGCGCAGCTGCGAGCAACTCTCCTTCTCGGGGAGATTGAAACTGGCTCTTGATAGCCATTCGTGAAAATACTTTGTGAGAAAAATAAAATAATACAATATTGCAGTAAATAAGGATATTTTAAGCACTAACAAAGGCTGCATAACAAATAACAATTTGGATTGTTTGAAAACTCGAAACTCTTAAGATATTATTTACAACATTATTCTGCTTAAATGCCTTTGGTAACAGCTGGATGTAAGAGCATCAAATATTAAGATTAAAGACATACAACAGATTAATTAAAAATCATAAATCATAAGATCATCATTTTTTTTAAGTACACTGAATTATATTTCTATTGATCTTTTATTCCGCCTCATTTTTTTATTTCGCCTTTATATAAAATAGATTATATAGAAAATGATGAATCTGCTGGAAGTATTAGCTAGTGTAGATTACGTTATCGTAAACGACGAAAAAGTCAAAGGAGAGAAAAGATGGCGAGAAAACGGCAAGAGGGAACAAGCTGCGAGAAGGTATATCGGATTAGCGACAGAAGTTTGGTAATTAAGTGGTAAGTGAGGCCGAGTAAAGGGGAGAAATTTAGTAGGCAGGCCATCCCTTTGCCCTATGGGAAAGCGGAAGCAGAGGTGACACGAGTCAAAGAGAGGTCGGAAGCAGAGAGGCGGCTGAAGTGGATGGAGTCAGTGAGGGAAGAAGCGGATGATAGGACGGACTGTAGGCAGAGATAATTAGCGAGTTAATACGAGTCGTTGCCTCTCGAATTTCGTTACCGCCAGTATCATACTGTGGTTAGGAAAAAGATCTTAAAAAATTGTTGTTTCTGAGAATTTTCGGTCAGTTAGGTTATTCATGTTCGAACGATGTGTAATCTCTGTGATATCGCGATTGAAATATTCTTAGGCGTTAATTCGATTAAGACTTTAATTAACCTGCTTATCTGAAAAATCATTAAGAGCGTACATATTTTTTACATATTAAAAAATTTAAGCTTAAACTCAGATTTCTTTTTCGTAATAAAATCTTACGAAGTAACTTTTTGAAATAATCTTTGCTATAATACTTAACTGACTTTTGGGCGAAAAAACTGGGTTAAAAATATCAGTTTGGCAATGAGGTGGAAGATGAGGTAGTTTCGCGAAGATAGCTTCGAAGATGTTTGCAGGAACGCTAGATGAAGGAGGACGAACCTGTTCGCATGGCTTCGGAAAACAAATATTTGCGTTGAGTCGCGCCACCTCTTCTTGTGCGTTGAAAATGTATTTAGTGTCAGCAATAAGGAAAAGGGTATAGGTTAAAACAATTCAGCGATCGCATTTGGAAACAAATTCCACCCATTGCGAAATATTAAGAGAAACGATATAATTTTTTCAGATAAAATATTTAAAATGTTTTGTCTATATCGTTTATGAAAATCAACGGAAATATATAATTTCAATATTATACCTCGTGCTCGATATGTGAAAATTGGCACAATAAAGCAATGTCCGGTCTCGCACATTATCGAGACCATATTATCGGACCGACTTGTAAAAGAAGAATTATTAAATTGTTTAAACAGCGAATGCAATTAATCAGTTTTATACTGAAATTGATATGTCAGGGCATTTATTGCGTAGCGTATCAATACCGGGGAAATAAATTAATGGCTATTACTGAAGCTCGATGTTCTTTTAATGGGCTACTGCCGCGCGACTATTTTATCAGACGACAAAAGAGCTCTCGTGAAATCGAAGCATTAAATGCATAAAAGAAGATGTGATAATATCGAGCCACTAAAAGCCAGTTATATAATTTGTTCCTAATGTCTTGAAAAACAGAAGCTTTTTTAAAGTAATCCACATGTGTTCGCATGCGAAATCCATTTATCTTATTACTTTTTCATGAGTCTACATTCTACGAGTAGAAAAATTTTCGATTTTTGCACTGTTCTACGTAAGTATAATTAATTCTACGTAAGTATAATAAAGACGGGTTTATGGAGAAATTTCATTTTTACCGAGTTAATCAATTTATTTCACACGATGAATTAATATGCGAAGAAAATAAAGGATTACGCGTGTACGAGGATATGAGATGTGTACCTTGGTGAATGTGAGGGTAGCTATCGGCGGTAGACGAGGTAGATTCGGATAATAGAAGCTTCCCGCGGGATGTGCCGGATATCGGGATGTGATTCTGTAAGCGATTCCTTGGGGCTGCGTCGGCCAGTTGGCAGCCGTGAATGTGAAGCCGTTATCCGTGCCCCCATCCAGCGGGTCGAGCTGTTGAAAAAGGAATAGTGGAAGGCGGTTTAAACGGACGCATTTTCCGAGCATTCGCGGATTTTAGCGGGGATGACAGGGCGCGCAGCGATATTCACGGAGATAGACGCATAAATTATATTTCGTGACCAGCAATGCCCAGACATCTGACTTCCCGGGGCTGATTTAAGCGCGATTTGCATTTTGTATCCGTATTTCGTAACATCATATGACCGTAGTGATTGTCCGAAATTGTGTATTCTATTGAAATAGTGATAGCTGAATAATTGAACAAACAATATGAGCGTATAAGATAAAAGTAATTTCTCGTTGTTATTATTATTATATACTTTTAAGACTTTAAGTTAAAATTACAAAGATAAATCTCTATATGACAATTATCGAAAAAACACAACTGCGCATTATGTACGTTTTCCGCGTTGCTATTTTAATTCTATTTTAATTCTCTCTTTTACGAAAGATTAATTTCGGTCACATTGAGTGCGCATTATTGCCAGATGTAATTACCTCTACGGTAACGGTATCGACCCAATTGCCCTCGACGCACAGTTGGAAGGAATCCACGCCTACAAACCAATCGGGGCTGGGATTGATGCGCGCCATAATGCTAATTAGAGTATGATTGCCGTCCAAAAAGGCCCGAGTGACGCTCGTGCCTTCACCTTGAGGAATCGGGGGACCCGCGAATGAGTGAAGGCTCTTGGGCGAGTCCCCATCTGCGTCCAATCCATCGGCTCTTCCAGTTTCCACGTATAATCTGGCGCCCGTAGACAGTCGCTCGCCCAATCTATACAGCGTGTAAGTCGGGTCATGCGTTCGACCTGCAACAAGACATAATTGGCCCGTTAGTACAACAATTCGTTGAAATACTTACGACTTAATTATTACGTATATAAACTCGACATACATTTTCGGTATTTTTAACACGGATTATCACTATTAAGAAAGAAGAAGAAAGAAAATATTGCATCGATATATTATACGTATGTGTACATTTCAGATAAATATTTCATTTATCTGAAAAACGCGTGAAGCGGCGTTTGTTTCTAATGTTGCGAGTCGCGACAATTATACTGTCGCATAATCGTTATCCGACTGGCGGCGAAACAACGACCGCGCCGCGATGCAAATGCGTTTAACGATCAATTACCCTTGCCAAGTATCCCGGAAACTGTTCGTCGTCCCGTTTTCGTTTGCTCTGGGCGCGTTAAGTAGCGCGCGTTTAAGGCGCTTCGTTAACAGCGAATTCGTTGCTTTTGTCGCGAGTGGCCGCGGACGGCGGAAGCCGCTACTTGAGATAGCCGAATTAATGCCGAGGGAGAGAAAGGGCGAAAACATTGAATTTATAGTCAATTAATATTACCGCTCGAGACTCGTTGTCCGCTATTCCGGAAATAATGCGCCACCCCAACAGAGAGCCCTGCATACACACGTACACACAGACACACACACACAAACACACACACACACACACACACACACATACCAATTCCACTCGTGCGACACTCGTGCTCTCGCGCGCAGTCTACAACGCAATCCTGAAAAATCCCTTGGACAATCTTCCCTGACGTGCTTCACCCCGTGTCTCGTCGGTTTTACCTCCCTGGACCGGCATTCATCGTCACGCACGATTTAACAATCGATCGATGGCGAATAAACGACGGCCTGGTGTCCCGCGCCGCTGAAAAACTAACGTCGCTCCAGACGGAATTGCGGCCGGTATTGTACGTTACACGCGCAGCTTTTATCCCGTACCATCCATTCGCTTCTTTTCTTCGGGCCCTTTTTACCGCGAGGACTCGCGGAATTTTAATCAGGAATCGACGAAACACCACCCGGCGCAATTAAACACCACATGTCATAATTCTCGGAAAACTTACGTACTTTTTGCGATGTCTGTCGTAAAATTTCACATTTGATAGCAAGCATTTTAATCAATTAATTTCTATTTACGATTTCTTATCAATTAAAATTCAATTAATTGAATTTCCAACTAATTTTCCATTTCCGAAGTTTCCTATACGTTTCAGCAAAGAGAAAATTAATTTTGGATTTGTCAAAGGATAATCATCGTGAAATGCGCTGCGCAAACTTTCCAAAACACGCTGTATACCAGTCTACCGTGTTTTTATTGCGTCCAGTTATTCGCTAAAATGTTACGCGATGCGGTTTCTCATTCCATTCGTGGGAACAAAACCGAAACGTAGCTTTCAAAGGGATCGAAATAGTTCCCGTGCCAGCAGTGCGCGCCGCAGCGGTCCTGCCGAGTTCGAAGGAGACGTAATTAGTTACGAAATTAGTGAAAACCGCGAGGGATATGGACTGCGTACGTTGCAGTCGCAGACTTTACGCAGAACACGAAACAGGGGGCTGTTTCGCCATAATTTCGGCGGAAGCTGTCGATCATGTACGTCGCTACGTAGTAAAAATCAAGAATTAAAATTCGAACGTGGAAAGATACGTAACATATGAATATCACAAAGAAAATAAAAATTGATTTCTCCCAATAGAAGTTCTGCACATTTTATCGGATTATATGTATAAAGTTAATTTCTAGCAATACAATTTTGCTGTTCAAAAATTGATATGACAATTATTGTCTTTTTCTGCTTGTTACAATTGATTCGAATTACGTCTTTTTTAAATAAGAATGAAAAGTTTCTTCCTTTGATTTAACATACGTTCTCTGATTTTAGTTAAATCTGAATAAATCTTTGTACAACGCGCTGCTGAATTAATCCAACAGATTTGGCCAGAGTATTACATTGCCTCGCGAAAGTAAGCTGAAAAAGTCATTAAAGTCAACTCACGGCTTAAATTGGCCACGTTAATTAGATTAATTAGTATTGACCCGCTTCTCTCACAACCGCTCCAATCTGATCCCTGTCTGTCTTGTGGCGTCTTCTCTTCCGCCTTGCTCTTCTCTCGCTTGCCTCGGGCAGACAGAATTTATGAATGAATATTATCCTCATCCCTTTGAAGCTCCATCTGTCTCTAACCGGTCGGTAATTTCATCAGGACTTAAATAGACGTTGATTCCATCCCGCAAATTACATTCGCAAACAGTGGCGTTTTATTAATTCCGCTCGTTCCCGGCGAAAGTTGGCAAAGTCGCCTCTTTTCAACGGGGCACTTCGTTCTTTGCGTGGCCTTATATTAATGATCATTATTCAGGAAAATCTTCGCAGATGTCTGCTTTATACTTTGCGAATTGCGAAAATAAAAAGTGAGGTTGCGGAGAGAGCAACGAAAATAAATATAAAATTTAAACTCCGTCTATCTTTCCCTTCTTTCGAGATTTGAAATAATGGCAGGTTAACATCCCCAATTTTGATCTATTTTAGATTTATCCATTTTTCTTACACTGAAAGTGTCTGGTCATGAAAAGTATATGCGACGTCGATACAGCACGGGTTGCGAGTCGCGATTCGAATCGATCGTTTTCTGTGATCAACTGAATGTTTTATTGTAACTGTATACCGACGATTTCTCTCATATATGTGAATTTTCTGTTGTTTTGTCGAAGAGCTGTTCAATAAGAATCCGATCATTCGGAGATACTTTATGGAAATAGCATAGCAAATTTTGTCGTCAATACAAATATCGCGCGATTTCGCACGAAAGTTCTCTCTGGAATAAATAAGAAATTCGATTCGATCGACCTATCGAAATCATGCGCCTCTGCTATTCGCCTGAGAGAGATTTCTTCCTTTTTTTTTATATTCGACAACTGCGACATATTCGAGCGGTAAGAAGCGGGGGCTGGAAGAGCTTCGAACGAAGATTGACGACACGACGAACGCGAATGGGCCCCGCGGTTCAATTCGCGAAATTCAATGTCGCTAAATTTAAACTTCTAGACGGTGAAATCAATCCACCTAATGATAGTCATAATTCACCCTGTCCAAGAATTCGCGAGGCAACGAGCTACTTTCTTTCACGATAATTGTACCATTAAGGCGCAACGCGATGAAAAAAATATCATTGCATTTTCTTGTCAAATGCACGAATCATAAATTTCTATTTATTTAGCAGAAAAATTTGTTTGGAAAAAAAAATTTTAAATCAATATGTTCAAGAAAGAATACTCGTTTTTAATAGTCTTCGATCGTAACTTTCTCGATTCAGGTTTCGAAGAAGTGTGTCACGAAGAATCGAAGACACGATAAGAACGTTTTCCCAAGGATGTCTAGATTCAAATGAGCATCTCTGCACTTTCCGCACAGTATTCAATTTTCATGCCGGTACTATATCAAAGTCCGCGTCTTAAAGCGGTCGAATTCCTGATGAACAAGAGGGATAAGAACAATGTCGGCTGGGGTGGCTTTCGGATTGGCTCGTGGCGCTTCATTCAACGAAATCGACCGGGCCGTAATTGAAATGCGAACAAAGCTCGCTCGTGACAATACGCGACCTTTAATTAGTGCCGCGGCCGAAGAACACGGCCGACGACGACGGGCCGGGGAGGTCTGCTCGTCGCCGAACTTATTCCCGCAAGTTCGGGAAAGTGCTTAGAGCAAACAAGCGTGATTTGACAAATTGCACGCGATCGCGTCGGGGAGACGAAGTCGTTCATTTCGCCGGCTGAAGAATGGACGTGCGCGTCGACATCGAGATTGATAAATTCGCGGCAGGCGATGGCAGGGGGTAGAAGTTGGATTGATAGTCGCGCGCGGCAGAGGGGGGGCAACGAGTTTCGTGCCGGCTGGCTGTAAATGTTTCCAGTTCCTTCCAGCGGAGGGAGCTGGAAAGTCCGGATTATACTCCGGACTGAATGAAAATCCAAGCAGGAAGACGCCCTGCCTCTTCCGTCGCGCCGGCAGTTCTTTGTTCGTCTTCATCTTCCTCGGAATTGGCGTCTGAAACAACTTTTCAACTTTCCCGGGAAGGAGCCGAGAGGCGGCGATCGCGGCCGACCTAGGTCACGAAGAGATTCCGCGCCGGAATAGTGACGGTGTAAGCGAAGTTGCTGTACGCGAAATTCGATCCGTGAAACTCGCCGTTCTCGATGTTCGAGCGGTACATCGAGCGTGAGAAAGTTATAAGAGCGCGGGGCGGATCTTAAGAACGTGCGATACTGCAGTTTTCTTCATTGCAGATCTCCGTTCGCTTCATTCCGTCCTCTTCCTCGACACATTATAATATTTCTGAGATTTTATTTTATCCGCGCGATTATTATCTCTTTTGATAGCGCGTTTTCCTGCGCGCTTCGTGCCTTGAATAGCCGTTTATATGCACCTAGGGAGAAATATCGTCAATGAAGAACTTTTATTGCTATCGCCGTGCCTATTTAAGGCGATGGACGTTTCATACGGTTCCGTTGTACTGACTAAGCTGCGTGAGTCATCGTCTTCGGACGCATGATTTCACTTCTATGATATATTTTCCCATCATGAAGAGACCAAGCGCTATTCTTTAGTATCTTTGCTCCACTTTCCATAGCAGACTTTAATATCTCGCGGATTTTATTTCAATTGTATGATTATTATCATTTAAAAGATCGGCTCTTTTTCAGTTTTTCTTGGTTTATATAGAATTACCGAAGGAAAATTTTATCACTATTGCTATTGTTTAAAATTATAGCCACTCTTTATATTAACGATACGATTCTGCTTCTGTAGTACGTGAGTTAACGTTAATAGCAGACATATAATTAAACTTTACACCGCGCTAATTATCACAGTACTATTTCATTTCATTAGATACTGCACTAGTATAAATCTATTATATTTTTCTTCGAGACTTTATATCGCGTTTCGAGCTAATATTCCTTTACTTTAACTACTTAATTATCCTTTTATACACTTTTTCTCATCTCATTCTTTCACTTCACATCTAAGTATCTCTTTATGTATAGCTTAAGAGAACTAGTGTCATCGATAAAAAAACTTTTACTACTATTGGTATTCTACATTTACGTCGTTTGATCAGACATTACACGAGTATATAGTAACTGGAATATATTTGTATTACGTGATATTAAATTGACATGGTTTTTCCCAGTAGCTCATAAAATAATATTAGCGGTAATACAATATTTTGCTTTCAGTTTTTACATATCACTCCCATTTTTATTTGTGTCGCCAAATATTTTTCTCAAAAATTCTTTACGCTGAAACTTTTTCCGAGTTCTCTTATTTATCTTAATTTTTTAATCTCATAATTATTATTTTACTGCTCATATTTTATTTGCTACTTAGAAATTTAGAAACTAAGAAACACAGTGCAAATTTATCTTTTTGACCTTTTCCGGACAAAAAAGTTTTGTTTTATTATTCTCTTGTCCGTAATACTTTGTAAAGATTATTTTTTTGTCATAATATTTCTACAAAAAGAAGAAATTAGTTTCGTAATTGAACCGATTAAAGTTTGAAAGTTTTTATTGACCAAAAATTTTATATTAAAATATATCCGTCAGATTTAGAGTTATTAAGTATCGATCTATCTGGCATTTTGTATACTTTGGCAGACATGCCTTTATCTACTTTATATGTTTACGAAGAAGAGAGCAGAAAGAACGGATCGCTTCAACTTGAAGGAATTTAATAGAGCACCGCGAGAGCCTCTATCTTTTGGCATTGTTGCCAAAATAGGTAATAATGCCAGTAAATTTTCTCGGTACGCGTATACAAAGAGCTGTCTCTGATGAGATTATATCGAATTACTTTCGTGCAATGCGATTATCCTATTTCATCTTGTGTCTGATCTAATTTGTAGTTAACTACTTGATGTAAGATAGGTAATTTCGCTGCACTATAATACGTTGCAGTAAATCATGTATTTCATATATCATACTGTTAATACAATATTAATAATATTATATGTATGCAATGCGAGTTTGTTGCATAAAACATTGGACAACGAATTGCCAACGCAGCCAATGCTTAAAATATTAATAATGTTTTCTCGCTACCTGAAGAAATTATGAAAACGTCAGAGCGTTTCTCGCTTGATATCCAATAAAACCATGTTACGCTGTAAACAGATGGCCTAGTTTTCGTACAATTTCACGGCGATAAAGTCGAAGAAGCTTTTACATCGCGCTGATATAGTACGGAGCGAAAGAAATTTATGCCTAGCCGTGTGGTCAATAAATCATATCTATATTTTCGTATACTCGTATTCAAACTTCAAATACAACAGCGGAATATGCTTAATTCTTAAAATTTCATAACGAATATTTTCAAGTCATACGTTTATTTCGTTTTATGCCTTTGCGTAATAGATTTTATTTTAAATATATTAAATTATAATATCAAAACTTTTAAATATATTAAATTATAATATATAATGCGTTATCTTAAGATGAGTGATTAAATCTTTTTACAGAATCCATATAATCTTGCTTCTGCCTCTCTCTCTCTCTCTCTTCCCTCACATTTCTTAATCAATTAAGAACTACTCTAACCTAGTTCTTAGTTTGTAAGATCTCGCGTATAAAGCTACTTCATGCAGAGTGGATCGGCTTGTCCCTCGCGAACTTAATGAGGCACCACGGGGCTCTCCATTTCTGCCAAACTGTTAGAGGGTAATAATACGGGTAAATCTACTATACGTGCCCTATACACTCGTACCCGCATGCATACATACGCGTGTTCCACGTAGATGCACACGACGGACGACACGGTCAAAGGGTTTGGGGGGCAAATACAGGTACGGAGGATTTCGCGTGTGGGGTTGAGATCGTGGGGGAGAGAGAGATGCGATGTATTTAGGAGAGGCTCTCGAGCGAAGTCTCTTCGTGGGTAGTACGATCCAACTTGATACAACTTTCCTAACAAGCCGGTCTTAACTTGGCGCAACCGCGAGCCGTCTGTGCATCGCGCGTGCAACTGCGCCTCGCACTGCATCTTCCCTTAACGCGTCGCGCGTGTCCCCGGCATGCTGCAGCTGCATGAGAGAGCTCTTCTCTCGCGGATGTATGAAACGCGCGAGCAGGCGGAACGTGTTCCTGCAAAGTGGATAACCCAATTCCGCCGTGACGATACTGTTGTTTTACACGACGGCCAGTTTTGTATACGTATACATCGCGAATACACTTAGAGTTGCATTCTTAGCGTCACTCGTAAGCGTCTTACGTCCTGAGAAAGAAAGGAAAGAAGGGAAACGATTTCCCCGGGAGTAGTTTCCGGATTCTATCATCAGATCTTTCGGTTGACAATCTGTAGAACATGGAGAGCTAAGATTATATTGGATGATGGTTTTAAATCTTTATAAATCGGGAAAATCCGAGATACATTCTTCTTCATATTAGAACCTCCTCCCCGAAATATCTTGTAAATAAATCGATGGATAAACAAAGTAACGGATGGTTAATATTTTTACGTTTCATTACGCTCATTGGCGAGCCAATTAGGTTAACGTACTTCTATTATGAAGTCAAATTTATTAAACATATAGAGATTTAGCCGTTAATTCCATTCGTACGGATTACCATACTGAACATATTGAATTAACATTAATTAATTGGGCATCTGGTTTATGATTGCGCTGGAATTATTTAATTATGTCGAATTTTACAATTTAATATCTTGACACGCAATGTATATGCAACTGTGTGAATGTATCGCGCCATAATATCAAATTGCAATCATGATAGGTTAATTATAGCGAATGTCGCAATTTCACACTTCAGCATACAATTACCTTTGCCGTATACATTTACATTTACAATTCCTCGAATCGGAATTCCTCTAAAAAAATATTTCATAGAGTTGATTTCTCCCAGTATTATTTAAAAATTATCTGTATATTGGAATGAAGTTAATTCTACCGCGATATTTCAATCTGTTATTGTGAGTTAAATGTTAAGTTGTTAAATTTAATCGCCATGTCTTCACTTAAACCGTTAAGGACATTCTTTTCCCGCTGCGATAGCGTTCGAAAAGATTTTCAGTTAGCGGAATTTGAAACTTCCGTCTGTCGCAGTCGATTTACCGTCGCGCGCCAACGTAAGTGCGATACGCTCTCGATATCGATCCGTTTTCCCCCTTATCGATGAACCGGCAAATGGATGGCGTGGGCAACGTTCCTCCGGAAATAGGGCATTTCGAATGCCCAAAATTGAGAGCAACCAACCACTGCCCCAGTAGGTAACGAAAAGGGGGTTTACGGAGCAACGGTGCTCCGTCTAGGAAGGAAATGAACATTCGCTCGCCTAGATTCCTCGGGAAACGAGTGATTATCGAACGCGTAACCAAACGGCACGTCGTCGATTGGCGTAGACGAATGGCACGTATTGCAAATAGAACGGCGGACCTAGAACGGTGCGACGGCCGGTTTGTCGACGAAGTTTATCGGAAACGGCAATTAGCATACATCAAACAAAGCGATCGGTGACGAGAGACTGTGCGAATAATTTCGCTCACGGGAAATACAAATGATGCGGCGGATAAACCCGTTGCCGTTATGAATATTGCTGAAATAAACACGTATGATTAGATACGAATTTCGAATCACAATGGAATTGGAATTACTAGAAATAATAGATCGAGAAATATTTTTCAGGTGTGATATATTCATTTCTGTTTCTATTTGTTCGGATTAAATCATATTGGCATATTTCCAGATAATTTTCAGTAAAAAAAGGTTGAAATTAATTATTGCTACGAAACGTTATGTTTTGCCGATCTCGCAACAGATTCATTTAGTCATTTATATCGCAGCGATCTCCAATGTTGATGCCAATAATACCGGGTGATATCACGTGCGTGATCCATTTGCATCAATTGGCCAGAGATTGCGAGGGGGGAAAAAAATATGCACTTGAAATCTCAGTACTTGATCCCGTTGTCACCCGGCGCGGAATAATTATTTATTCCGCGCCGCGCCGCAAACAGCCGAGTAACATGCAGCGCGGTTGTCGCGCAGCGTCGAATTTGTCGGCAACAATAACTAATTTTCCGTAAAGCCGTATAAATTATGAACACAACCCATCCTCCTATTCCCCTATCGGCTGTCGTGGGCGATTTTCCGGGCGCCTAGGTGGCCGTAAAAGCCGACACTCCGCGCCGCGGCTCCGCGAGAGAGAGTGTGTTACGAACCGCGGCAAACAAACGAACCCCTAACGAACCGGCCGGTCCCTATCCGCGCGCGGACAGTATTGTGCACAATGTGCGTCACGAATCGCCTAAATGGCGTGCAATAGTCGCTCGGCTAGACGCATTGCCGTTTGGCAATTCTATTTCGAAGTTGTATTTGATTTCTGTGGAAATTCACTGTCAGCTAAGACGAGTAACGATTAAATAGTGATCGCCTCGATAGGAATTGAAGAAAAATTACGCGGGACATGATGAATCATCAAATAATTGTAAATTTATATTCTCCCAAAATCGTATGGATAAAATTTCTATTTACTTTCTGAAAATATATTGAAATAGATTTTCCAATATGAAAAATTAATAAATGTAGGTAGGATGGATTTTTTTTATTAATTCTAAATTCTGGAAGATTTTAAGCTAATAATGTTCTTCGGGAAAAAAGAAAAAAATCCACGCAGTTAATTTTTTAGATGAAATCTGATCCGTTTTCTGATCATTCAATTTAAAACGATTAATAGAGAGATCGCATTTCGACTGTCGCGAGAAGAAAGATCGATATTTGCTTCCAGTTTAATTCATTATATGATCGTCTGCTAATCGCCGTTATTTTGCTATTATCGACCCGCCAATCCCACAGGTACATGTCGTTTTCAAGCAGTTAAATTGCGCTTGATAATTGTTTCGCACGCTGAACAAGCTGAATAAATTATGACGACCGCGCTTTATTCGTTGATGGCAATCTACTCCCTCTCTGTCTCTCGCTCTCGCCTGTCGATCAAGGCGGATTTACGTAGAGCGATATAAAGTGCGCACAGATCGTTCCAGGTCATAGGAGTGGACGCAAAATAGCGCAAACGAGCGGTGAACCGATATATTCGCAAGAAGTGCCGGATTCCCTTTAGTAATTCACCGTGATACGGCCGTGATACATTAGCATCGCGGATTCTCCGCGCTCCGTACGCAGCTATTCGATCAGAATTTCGAGACTGAAACGGTTTTGCCCGCGTTACCTGCTCGCGTACTTGCGGCCAGAGATAACGATTACGCGAAGCGTCCGCGTCGCCGAAATATGCGGAGCACGTCAAATAACCCACTGTAGTTTTTCTTACTTTTTCCTAACTTGCTCTTTGCGTAATGTCAAGTGAACTTTCCTTTAATGGAGTTCTGTTCGTTTGAAACTTAATTACCGGGATGTTTAACGAGAGGTTAAAGAAATAATGTTCCATCACATCCTAGCTGAGAACGAGTTACCTTTAAAACTCATTGAAAAATCTATACGTATAACATTTAATTTCTTGCATACAAAAATAATACAATATTAAAAATTAAACACAAGTTTCGCAGTATCTGTATCATAAGTAACTATTGCTAAGTTAATTCTAAATTAAAATGTAATTATAGATATAGATTGCGTTGCAATTTAGAAACAGTTATTTATGATACAGATATTGAAAGCGAATGCATTTAAGTCGGTTCCAAGGGCTTTTACGTCATCAATTAAGTTAGGGTTAACTGCAGTTGCAGGGGTCTTGCTCGAGTAGTTGCTATCGCGCGTCAGCGATCGAAGTTAACGTTGAGCACGGCGCGGTCTAAGTAATTGGAATCGGTTATCGATACCGCTCCGGAATTCACGCACGTGCGCCTATTTTGCCGCCATTTCGTGCCGTGCGTTGCAGTCGCGCAGTTACCCTTGCACAGCACGTCCGTCCGTCGGCCTAAGTGAATTACGTCGGATAAATATTTTGTAACGAACGCTTGGCAGAGCGTGCTCGCGAGGCCGGCAATTTAATCTTAGCGGGGGACGTTTCGTTTCCGACGCGCGATCGCGGATTATTTTTCCACGGCGCGTTAACGCCGATTGGCCGCCACTGTTGCTTATCAGTCGATGATAAGGATGCATCGCGACTCTCGTGACCATTAAATAAAAGTTTTAATTTGTTATATACCTCGTATACACCCGCGCTGCAATGAATTGTGTCCACACAGCGTGGAAGCGTAGGTAGGTCGTGATAATAATTTGCTCGTTGTCGAATACACGATTCATTGCTTTAACGTTATATGTGACTTTTTCATTGCATAAACTTGTTTTGTTGCGAAAAAGCACGATTTGCGATTTCGCTTATTTTATAGGAATATCTTCGATACGAAATAAATTAAATTAATAGTTCGATGCTTTCTTTAGAATAAGACCTGACGTCTGTCTTCAAACAGTCATGTAGGATCTAAATTAATTCCATTTTTGACGAAAGAAAATGTGTTATTTAACATATTTTTCACAATCATATATGTGGTATGACTGGTACGTATAACAGATTGCAGAGTTTATTCTCGCGAAAGTGCACGAATATAAAACGACATATTGAACTAGTCAGTTAAAGCAAACGTTACCGTTGCGTTACGATGTAAAATATAATTCAGTAATCATTTAACAGTAATTTAATATTCTTTTCTGTCGTGTACTTTTCGCCAGCGGTATGAGAATTTTATTCGACTTTGAAGAGAGAGAAATATTTTGCAATTTTCGGTTGCTACTTTCGGAAAAATCCGTCGAACGTATTTCAATATCGGGTTGCGATTTGTTGCACGCGTCAATCTATACCATCGAATGCGCGACTTCTTGTTGGAAATCAATCATTAATCGCTGTCGATTCTATTCGCGCGTCAGTAGATTGCGTCGAACACGCGATCGCATAAATCAAGCGAAACGGGGCACTTTTTATGTTGCTGGCGGCTGCACGGAAAATAGCCGCGCACACGCGTCGATTAAAGCAATATGGTGACAAGAAAAAAAGATTATCTGTGACAGCCCGCAGCGACTATTACTGCAGCAATGTCGACTCATCCTCTCAATAAAAAAAATCGCTCTCTTCAACAAGAACTTTACACAGAATACAGGGAAAGTTACGGAGAAAATTAATAACAGAGGAAGGGCAGCAAGTAGAATACTTTTTTTTGCAAAGCTTTACATTTCCCGGTATAACGTATGTATATAATTTGACGTACACACAGAATATTATGTATGTATGCATATATGTGTGTGCGTATGCGTTACATTTACATTATACATTATAAAATACAATTTTGCAAAGAAGCAAAAAGAGATTTAAAGCAAGATGCTTTTGCTTTTGTCCAGGTTGAAAATAATATGTACTTTGTATTTGTGTGTGCGAAAGTTTAAAAATGTAGCAAAAAAAGGGGGATGAAGAAAAACGTGCGTTCCCTGTGAGCACTCTTGCACGAACTGCTTAATCTACCCTGTGTGACGAAGAGGTATTCTTTTCTCGGTATCGCAACGAGCGTGTGTATATTTTTAACGCGAGAGACATGCAAAACGAGAACAATTTCGTGTTAAAGCGTGAATGCAATAATCCACCTTCCGCCGTCGCGTGGCGAATTTTCGAACAATAAGAGAGAGAGAGAGAGAGAGAGAGAGAGAGAGAGAGAGAGAGAGAAAGAAAGAGTGGATAGAAATATATCTCTCCGTGCTTGCGACAAACGACTAATGTGCGAGAAAATCTGGAACAAAAGTACAAAAGTTGAAAGCAACGACCGTCATAAACCCGTCGAATTCAGAACGTCTGAGAGACCTGCGCGTTCTGCTTCCTACAGCGTGACGGAAAGACCGTAAATGCTTCTCGTATTATTTTAAATTTTAAAGGCATCGCGTGGCCTCCTGCGGCGTATGATATCCAATTCAATTATACAGGCGCAACGTGCAAGAGTCGCGGAAATGGTGTCATCTCTGAATTTGGTAGCGTGTTTTATACGTATCTCTATTTAGAATTATAATTCCATGTAAAAAATTAAAATGTTTATTAAGCCTTGAAATACACCGTACTTGCACATTTATATTCATTTTGTATATTATTTATTGATTATATGATTATTACACGCCGTACTTGAAAAGCACAATGATGAATACTTTTAGAGCTTGACATATATTTAGGAAAATTCATATAATTATCTTTTTGGAAATTTTTATTTTTATATTTTCAATAAATACATTTTAACAAACCTTCTTCTTTCTAGACATTTTTAACTAGAATTTCCGGCTAATGTAAGTCTTCAAAATACGTATTGAGCGTGACGTAACGAGCACGACGTATCTCGCGATTATGTCGGAACCGATTAAGAACTTGCGGCGGAAACGAACGTATACGAAAACGACAAAATCTCGCTTTCAAACCTTGTTCTGCCGTCGAAGTTCAAACGACGGGAACGAGCTTAAAGCATTTCACTTCACTGCAGCCTCCGCTACGTTGATGCGTAGCAATTCGAAAGGCGACGAGAGAATGGGTGGTTAAAGTATCCTGTTAGCCAGGTGCGAGGTAGAAGCGAGAGGACGAGAGCGAACGGAAGCGCAAAGCGGGCGCGAGAAAAAGACAAAAGAAAGAGAGAGAGAGAGAGAATAAGACAGAAGGTGGTGCAGAGCGAGGAAATGGGGTAGGGGGTTGCACAACTCTGCCTCGGAAACGTTACCCACTTATGCACGGCACATTTAACTCCATTCCGCGCTGCAGCGGAAGGCGCGCGCGGGGCTATCCCAAGTTCTAGCCCGCCTGTGTGACGTATGCACACGAGAATCATGCAGTCCGGTCATGCGAAAGTCATAGTCAGTAATATAATCGCTTGTTTTAACACTTGGCCTCTTTACAGCAGCAGTATCCATAAAGATATATGGCGAAAATGTTTTGTGAAACTGCATATACGTGAAAATTCAAATCTCGACTGTGTGTGTATGTATGCCATATATTTCACGTTTATTAATTTTTTTTTTAGTATCTCATAAACGAATGTACGCACATTACTTTACGACATTATCTCTTTGTGTCTCATAATTCGCTCCATTCTTTTACACACTGAAAAAAAGATTCTAGGTAAACTTATAAGGTGTATTTAGTAATGCAATTTTTGAAATATTTAATTAGTATTACTATAAATATAATAATAATAATAATAACAAAACATTTGATAACAATTATGAACATTTCATTTTTATAACATTATTTTATCATATATGTGTGTTTAGTTGAAACTATTTCACCAAAGTTGTTGGTATTTTTATCAAGACTGGATTATTATAAACAATCTTTTTTTTCAGTGCACACAATTGATTTATATGTACTTAAATGCGCACGTGTGTGAGATGCAGTATTCATTTCGTACAACGGGTAAAATATCAAGTGTACATATTTTTCGTCATTGTCGTGTGTGAGGGATAGACAGTGGATCCCGCGTCCCACATGACGCGAAACGAAATGGTGAATTTCTCTCGATCGATCGTCCAATATTCATAGAGCACGATACACGCGCGCCGTCCGTGCAACGTACTATTCGTGTGCACTAGCGCGCGTGCGGCCGAATACACGTGGTGGAGTCGCGCGCCACGTGGGAATATAGGAGTTATTCGCGGGACGGCGCGAGCGTGAATATAAATGGACCAGCGTGCACGAGCGGTGCATGTAATATCGTGTACCGGCTGTAATTTCCAATGTAGCTAACTGAGTTACGTATACACGCGAATCCGCACCGCGCGCGAGCTGCAGAATCCGAACGTAGGTTTCCGAACGTGCCCGCGGGAACGCGCGTTGTTTCACAGATCCGACCGGAAAGCCGCGGAGCTTTCTATCTCTCTCGAATCGCGCTTCGAAATCGAAACTCGAAACCGACATCCCGAGTCCAATTTTTAACGCCGCGGACGAGGAACGATATACGATATTTCTTACGCGTGTAACGATTACCATAAAAAATATCGACACTGAAGGTACTGGTTTAACTGGGATAAACTGGCGTTGTCGATTCGCATGGTTTCTCGCACGCGATGGTTAAATAATCTGGAATACAACGTTTTCTAAGAATAAAGTAAAAATTATTTTGCTTCTTTGAAAGAACATTTCTAAAAAGCAACATTTAGAAATAACTGAGAAATATCATTATTGAGAAATGAATACTTGTATAACTAAATATTTTGTAAAATTATGTTTTAAACTTAGCAATCTATCTTTTCAAAACTTACTTATTCCTTCTGCTAATTTAATAAACTTCCTGTAATTATAAATTAACTTCCTGTAATTATAAATTACTTTTAAGATGTCTTTTCTGTTAAAAATAGCACTTGGGAAAATTCTTATACTTGATATTGTGTGTATAGATTTTTTTAACTTTTTAAAACTTTTTAAATATTTTTCGGAAAGAATGACTTTCGAAATTTTCCTCGAGACTAATGCAATGGATGTCGTTGAATTAGCGAGCGTTCGTGCATGGTTCGTTTGTTTCGTCGAGGGACGAAGCCACTTTCTCATCTACGAGGATCCTTCAGACCGTGACTCAGTTTAGAAGTCGCGAGGACTTCGTTAGTGCGGCTTTTCAAGCTAAAAGTCAAACATCGAACAAGCGGCGTGGAAGGATTAGAACGCTTTGTTACCTCGCCTCTTGCGCAGGAGTTCATATAGATAAAGAATTTTTGTTTATAGCTGATGAACTGCAATCTCAAGGTAGAACACATCTTGTGCCTCAATCTTTGAGAAAATTAATATCAATGAAAAATATTCGTTTAAACCGATTTCTTTTTAAAATATTTAAACGTTCTGCGTTTTTCTTAAATTAACGCGACAATCGACATCGTTTGTCATTACATTCGAGTTGCATAGAAATGAATTTTCAAGTTTATTAAATTTATCTTTTTAGTATTTAATAATTAAACAACATATTATTACGATCTTTCTCCGTTTTAATTTAATTATGCTATTGATATAATCTCGACAAATGCATTTCATCTGCATCTGATATAAATTATAAATTTACAATGTTACAATTTACATTTTATCGAGCTTTAAAAATTGAATCGTTATTGCTAATTAAAATAGTGCTCGGATAAATTTTTTATATTTCATATAAAGAGCAATAAATCAAGAAATTAAGTGCGTCAGACGGTGCGAATGGCTCTTCAACATCGTCATTTTTTTGCCATTCTATTTACCTACATTCTACGGTACCTATTGTTGTTAGTCCTTCAGCATGCATTCTGGTTAAGTGCGCGTTAAGAGACTCGAGGTAGGCAAGAAGACGATGCTTAGAGCGATACGGTGCCACCGCGCAAAAGATGGCTTTAGGCACCGCGGCAAAATCTGTGGCAACTGGCGACGGTTTTAAGGCGCGACTGCAATTTGTCAAGCTTTCTTGTAAAGTCACGAGATCACAGGCGCGAGCTGCGCGAGGTCAAGTGTACTCTTGCGATAAGAAACGCAATAGCACTTCTTGCATTCTGTTTTTCACGCTGCGTTCGCCCCGAGTTAAAAGTTGCTGCATAAATGCCACATATTGTGCACTATCATTAACAGCATATAATATGCTGCAAACATATTATATGCTGTTAATGATAGTGCAACGCATAAAAGTAACATCCAATTTTTTTTACTCACAAGAGTTTGATTTTATATTATAAGAACGTAATCAATCTAAACCTGACAAATGTACATCTGAAGATATAATTCCCGAATGAGGCATTTAACTCTCAAATGGCGTTTCTAATAAAGCTCCCTTGTCCACTGGCGAGTTATTCTTGACGAGATCGTGAACTCAAATTCTCATTATACAGTTCGTAGTCGTGGAAAATTACTTCTGCAGTCATGACATACCTAGTCAAAGTTGTTAGTCAAAGTAACGTTTGTGGACTACTACCGTGAGAACTGTTGCGAACATCCGAACATTCAGTTCACGAAGTTGCGTGAATTGCGCAAATTGAAAGGGCAGAACTATGTTAATCCGGCAAAAATGTTGAATACAATTTGGTTAATTAATATTGTATTACGCGCCGAAATAATAATCATGACAACTATTGAATTTTAAAAGCAGTGAATGAACGATAATTTAGACATACATGTATAAAATTTACAAAGCAATTTTCTGCTCGTTTTTCATGTAGCTATGACATTAATTATATTGTATATACAATACCTGCGAGGAGGATGGTGTCCGTATGTTATTAATTAATTAAAATTCATTACGCATAAAACTTATGCATACATCGCCCCAGGAAAATACGGTGACGGAGTTCCTTCTCGCGCGTATAGGGTCGCCTAGACGGTTCAGCTAATAAATCATTAAGCAACTCGTCACTCGAGCAATGTCCTCGACGCGCACGAAGACGGATGATATTAAATCCGCAGAGAGAACGTTCCTCGCCAAATGGCTAATTCGTTAAGTAACTCACGTATCTGCGCTCGCAGGGGAGAACGACTTTGACGACAATTTAAGCTTCAAGCGAATTCCTCGTACGAATCCTTGCCGTGACACCGTTTACCGGCCAACTACTTGCCAATTTAGTCTCATTCGCTGTTTATTCATATCGAATAAGCGGCAAAGTATTACACAAGTGCAAGATGTCGCGTATGTATGTAATTTGTGAGGTTGAAATCGTTTTATTTGAATAATGAAATACCAATACCAATCGGGAAAAATTTTATAAACTGTGATTTTCATTCCGCTAATATAATGAAATAGAATTTTTGAGTGTATAAATTTATTTGACATAAAAAAATTATTACTATAATTACTTTAATTTCTACACTTAATTTTTTAATTGCGTTGCTTCAGTCGGACAAAAGGATAAAGAAAAATGATGCTTTATAATGTTTTATTTTGGACATAAATATTATATATGTCAAAATGTTGTATAATGGCTTAAAAAAGAATAAATGAATTTATATTATTTTATTATCCTATCGCTATTTAAACAGATTGTACATAGATTGTATATGGATATACACAATCATACTGAAAAGCATACTGCAATTTTTAAACTGTATAACAGTGGTTAGAACGGTTATGTATCGTTCTACGGATAGCAATAATTTTGTCTACACTGCAGGTGGTTCGTTTTAGATGCACGATGAAGTTAATTTTACTAAATTAAACAGAGTTGCGAACCATTGTGCACGCAGTATAATGGGTACAGATGCATTTCAACAAGTTAAAATGGAGCGTGCATAAGGTTTTCCTTTTTTTGTTAGCGGAACCAACGAACCAGACAGTAGTTTTGCGATAAAATATGACCAGCATCGTTGTTTATTTACTGCCTTTATAACTACCTCGGACCAGTATGCCGGAATGTCTAAAATTTGACATCTTTTGTTCATGTTACGCAGACCAGGCTATCTGGTAAAATCCATAGTATTATGGTTGCAATATAAACTATGAAAAACATTTCCCTAGGTGATAAGAATCGGGTGATAAGAATCTCTTGCATACTTTAACTAACGTTGAATTTGATGAGAAATTAGAAAAATCAGCACGACAACTTGATTAATATCAACAATATGGTCTAAATTATTAATTTCTGTTAAAATATCGAAGATATTAAGTCGAGAAAATTTTGGACAATACGCTGCATATTTTTAACACGAAGATAATGTTTAAAACTTCATAAATCCTCTATCGCATAATTTTCAAGAACGTGAGGAATATTTTTTAGAAACATTGGCAATGAAATTAATAATAGTTACATATGAATTCAACTTAAAATTTAGCTCTTTTAGGACTCGAGATATTCATATTCTAATAAGAATATTTCTCACATTCTTATAGCAGTATTAAAATTAGTAAATTTAATTGCAGAAAAAATTCTAGGAATTTTTAATCATGACACTAACAGACAGAGATTACAAAAATATAATAATTTTTATATTTAAGCGATGTACATTTATGCGCAATCAAATACTTCTTGCGAGTTTTCACTGGAAACATTTATAATTTCGCGTCATTTATAATTTCCTTTTCTATTGACAATGTTACATGGTTATTAGGAAACGTTCGAACTTGAGGCAAGCGAAAATATCGTCGCTCTCGGTTCGCTTCATTCATGAAGACGTTCTCGCGCGATTATGCAAGGCGGTTAGAGAACGACGCATTTCGCGTCCGGTTACTTCGGCCCGACTCGGTCAGATTGGCGGTCCGTATTTATAGTTTGACCTAATCTTCCTAAGAGTCGAAGATGAGGAGACGCGCGACGCGCGGGAGTATACCGCGGTATCTCGACTCTCGTTTTCCGTGAACGTCTGAACGTCGTCATGCCTCTGGCATCCGCTTTCGCCCCTTCGCATCGGCGCGGCGGGGCAGAGACGAAATTAACGCCGAAGAGGTGAGTAACCCGTTCTCTGAGTTCGGTAACAACAACCTTCTCGTGATTCGGCTTGCTTCGTGCGCTTCTTACGTAATTTTCCGTGATCTTGATTTTTAAATTAATTTCCGTAGTTCTCGATTATATTTGTAAAGATCTCTTTCTCCGTAAATTGTTCCATTTAATAATATTTCTATCATAAACAAACTAATATCGAGAATTAAATTATTATACATCAATTATTATTCTAACAAATAGAATGTATTATATGTATTTTTCACATTTTTTTTTACATATGATATGCATTAATTTAAGGCAACACTTTATCATACATGAAAGACAATTGAATAATTTGTCTTATACATAAAATCCACCAAATTATTAAGCAATATATTCTTGTTCAAATATTCTGCACAATTTAATGTCCTCCATAAACCTCCATATTAAAATTCATTATACATGTTTATGTAATCTGAAACAATACGACAGGTTCGGAAGGAATGTATGAACTCCCTGTATTTTTTAAGCGAGACAGTGCGCCGCGATTTGTCGGATTTGCCATTTGTGGAAACGCAAGCGATTTGTCCTGTTTTCGGTGCGAGTTACGTAAACAGCAGCCACGAAAAATAAAGGAGAGACATACGGTACGTACGGTATCTACGCCGTGATATCATCTTATCCCCATGGGAGACTTTAAGCTGGCCAGAGCTTAACGATCGCGGGAACGATGGCCACTTTGGCGAAGGGAAAACGACTGCTCGTTCGCCGTCTCTCCTTCCCGTCTCAGGAGAAAGAAATCCTCCGACTTCTTCGTCGACTTTATTCGACGGCCAATTAAGGGGACCGATTACCTTTTGCTCATATTATTCGCTCAAATAAAATGCGTTATGTCTTGTGTCGGAACTTCGGTTGATATAACTGCGAGAACATTTGCCCTAGGGTGACGCAGCGCACACGATGTCACGTTTAGAAGCTTTAAAAAGCTTCTTTTAAAATTAGTAATTAATCTAATCTAATAATTGTCACACTGCCAAATATTTTTCACAAAATTATGCGGACTTTCAGCGACGTGCTAATTTTATGCATTTTTCCGAATCATTTTTAGCAGTACAGTGCGCCTCTATTTTTACATTATTATTCAGTCATAGTAATACTTATATTCAATTTTTTTTATCAAATCTCGGCATTGTGAAAATAGAATTACAGCGGTATAAACACAGATAAAGAACTTAAAAAAATAGAGATTATATAGAATATACAAATAAATATTAAAAAATAAAATTAATTTTCTTTAATTCTAGTCGATTATTGTTTGGTTATTTAACGAATAATAAATGCACATTAGAAAATTTCATCGAGTTTTTAGCAAGATTTGAAGCAAGTTAGAGTCATAGCTGTAATGATTTTAGGCATGTGCACAAATATCCATTAGCGATATCAAATTATGTTTTCTTTGCTGGGCAATTTTTATTTTTTTTATGGAACACGGAAAAAGGGGAAAAACGTCGTTTAGGGAAAAATTGTGGGGGTTCTCTCTCTCTCTCTCTCTCCCGCTCTCTCGGTATCTNTCTCTATANCTGTCTCTCTCTCTCTCTCTCTCTCTCTCTCTCTCTCTCTCTCTCTCTGTGAAATTCGCGGCCGCATAAATCTGGCTGTCTGGCCAATTATCCTTTGATGTGCTTATTCGTATGTAGCGTTGCTATTCGCATTCGACTCCACTTATTTCATAAGCTAAGAGACGGGAGGGTAAGGGAGAGACTAATATTCATCATTCGCTCTTCTCTCGTGAAAATCAACAGTTACATATTCTGTTTGTCGACGTCTCGCTTCGCCGCTCGACGCTATCGGGCGTCCTTTGATCCTCGCGATGAATATCGTCCGTTTGCGTCGACAATTACGAATTGAGTAATGAGATGAAATACGTGGCACCGACGACTCGTTCATTCACAACTGATGCGAAATCAAGCACTTGGATATTTGCTCGCAATAGTCGCAATCGAGTTTGCGAATCGCATGCCCGATGAAAATTATCCTATCTTAATGTGTAAAAGTCAACGTTTTGTATCTTTATGAAATACTTGTGTTTGTCTCGATGATTTTATTGAAGAAAAATAGCCTTGATTTTCGGTAGAAAATATTATTGTATAAAAGTTACGTAATAAATTTAAATATATTCTATAGAATCTCTCAATATAAAATTAATTAGTAATTTTAATAAGACATTAGCTATGATATAATTTTCTGCCTCACTCTTGACACGTGGATAATCTCTGTCTCTCGCGTAACTCTTACCGCGAACAAAGAGAGAATGGATAATGCTTGACCATTTGCACATACCGGCTGTACATTACTTGCCTCAAAAGCACCTCTGTTACCGCTGAAAGTGCCCTTAGAGGCTATTTACTAAATGATTTCCAGCTCGAGATACTCGTCTGTTTGCTGCATGTTGCATACTCGCCATAACTGTAATGCAGCATTTAGGAAAGATTGTGTATCCGTCTCTTTCCAAGGATACTTTGATGATAGGATGATGATGTCTATCATCGTTTTACGGGTCACGCATTGCAAAACAGTCTAGCTCAACGATCGCATAACACAAATATACATACGTACGTACGAGGATACAAAATTTTGGATTTTGTACGAATGATAGTTTTCGAGAAAATCAAAGTTAAAGATGTACCTAGTGAACTCATATAGCAGGAAAGGTTGTTACACATCACATACTTTCTTGCTTGTTTAAAGCGGCAAATCTAGCCCAAATTATTTAAATAAAGCAGAGAATAATTTGGGATAGATTTTCTGCTTTAAATAAGCAAGAAAGTATGTGACGTGTAACAAACTTTTCGTACTATACGAGTTCACTAGGTACATCTTTAACTTTGATTTTTTCGAAAACTATCACTCGTACAGTAAAAATGAATAGAACATAAAATGTGTATTTTGAAGAAATCTACAACTTTTGTTTGAAATATTTTTCGAAATTTTTAACTAAAATAATTTCGAAATTTTTACTAAAATAATTAAAAAAAGCGTCAATTTTTCAAGTTTTGACATTGAAAATCAAATTTGCGCCAATTTCCACTATCATATTCGTAATCAGCGCGTCGAAATACGTAGATATACGTAGTCCCAAAAAAATCGGAGGTGTGGGCTTTTCGGAAGTACTCTTTAGATTGATACTTCTCCCTTTTATGCAACAGTTATGCTATTAATTTGGATAAAATTAGTTTACTTGCAAATATAATATTATTAAGTAACGATATATAATCATGCATGTGATATTCGATATTTTAATTATTTACTATATTAATCTTTTTTTATTTATAGTATAATATAAGTTAATTATTAAACGATTACATGTCACGAGATTTGAGAATTCAGATTATGTTCTCGAAAATTGGAAATTAAAAATTAAATTAATATTTTAACTCAAGTAGCATGCGATATATTTTAATATTCTCTAAGAACTTATATAAAAAGAACTTATATAAAAGAAAGAACGATACAGATTTTCCTGCGATTATAAAACCCTTTCACAGTTGCCTTTTCGACATATGCATTCATATGCTTTTACATTCCATACTCTCGTTCCTCTTAATATCGCATTTGGCTTAGTCCGAGAGAATGACGCGACAGGCATTAATGAAATAAAGGCGGCTTTTTTTATCTTTTATGTAGTCTCCCCCGACTATTATATCTGACACCAGACGCAAAATTCGTGTAAATATGGAATCCTCTTTATGTTTTTCGCATGTGTGTTCGCCATTCACGGTCGACACTGAAAGGCACGACTATCGCGGAGATAAGGATTTTCGTTCCGCAGTATAACGCGCGTTATACAGTAACGGCCATATCCCTGGATCTATGTGAAATCTCGCGTTACTCGTTAAAAAAAAAAATCTGATATAATATCTGTGTGAAACTACGTGCTGATGAACGTCATAGAAGCATATATAGAAGTTTTTGTAATATGTGAAAATATGGCGTTTCAAATTTTCCTTCACGTGATGCAATTAAAGCAGCTAATTGAAAATTATATTTACTCTTATTTAACGAAAAGAAATTATTACAATTCTCTCCGTAGCTTAATATTAAACTATTGTGCCTTTCATAACTTTTTTAATAAGTAAAGCAAAAAAATTATTTTTAAAAGCAAAAAAATAGAAAAAATTAGCAAATAATTTTCATGTCTTATTGATTACTGATAATTCGGCACAGATAGCTTTATATAATATACCTACCTATGTACAATATTAGTGGTATACCACTCCTAATATATTACAAAAACAACATGTAAAATTTAGAGTTTACATAAAAATGATTCAAAAATTGACTTTTTTTTTATTCCTTCTTCCGGCTACCGTTACTCTCAGTTTTATTTCTGTTTTATTTGTAAAGTAGTGATGTAAAGTAGAATCATACAGAAACTTATAATTATGTAAATACAACGCTCACAAATTCGAAGTGGATCGTAACTTTGGGCTTTCTTCTTCACTCGAAGATTCAGTGGCCACGATAGCACCATAGTTTCTTAGATGCGTAAGACTGCGATAAAGTCGGATATTTGATGAAATCGTAAAGAGGGAAAATTATCGCAACGCGAAAAGTTGGAGTCTCTATAAAATCCCGGTGATAAGTAGAAATTGTTAAATATTACCGACAGGAAACGCTACCAAGGTTTCCGTCGAGTGAAAGAGCTACCCATTACGTAGTCTTCGGAAGACTTTCTGGATAACGAGCCGCCTTTGCCTCACCCGAAACGACCCAATTCTCCTGTGGGAATCTGCCGAGGCAGAGGTAGACGCTCCGAGAGGAAAGCTCGATAGTAATATCGATCGATAGACAGAGAGGAGCTAACGGGAAGAGATGAACCAGCGAGTAAGCGAGTCCGACGAAGAGAGTTTACGATCGTTTGTCCTTTCGTCGTTCCGTGGAAAAAAATTGAGCTTATCGAGCAGGAAGGAATTCCTTCCGGGTCACTCTCTGCGAAAGACAGACCGCGGCTAACAGGAAATAAAGGGACCTCGCGTCTGCAAAAATGTCAGATTGCAAATATGATGCGTAGAAAATCGACGGTGAATTATGTCGATGTAGAAAAATATCTCGATGGAATGTTATATAATAATATTGTATAAACGACGTCGCTGGGATTTTTCTCATATTTATTAATTCATTGAAAAAAGAGAGAGTAAGAATGAGAAAATTTAAAAAAATCGAAGAAGATAAAAATATTGTGCCTCTTTACAAAAATATAATAAATATATTATTATGATTGATGAATTGTTAAATTAATTTTCTAATGTAAATACTTGATTAATTTAAAAATTAAATTAATTTTTAAATTAATCAAGTATTTACATTAGTCAAACTTGAACACAGTTGGATATTAAGGATATCGCACGCGTTATATTCGTAAGAAACGCCGAACATTTTACCTCTCGCGTCTACCTTCATAATCTTCTTCTCTCCCCCATGAAAAAAATATCAACTGGACGCATTACCGTAATCACTTCCCCGGAGGATTCATCAGAGTTCCGACGAGAAGGGAAGCCGAACTCGACAAGTTCGATACAAGATCGCCGCGCGGTCGCTCGTTCTTTTGTTCTATCCAATCGGAAGAAAAAAAATCGAGTTTTCCGAACAGGGGAACGAATCCCTTGTACTTTTCGCGAAATTCCCCGAAAGGACACATTAAAGTACGAAAGGCAGAAGAAGGAAAGAAAGGCACAGCGCCCCTAGTTTTCTTCAACCCTCAAACCTTGTGGTCTCAATCTTCCCCCTTGGTCTTTGTCTTTCTCGTTCGCTTGAGTCATTACTTTATCTTTTTTCCACGCTTTTTCCTCATACCGGACCCATGCCTCTCATCCTTTCGCTCTTGGTCTATCTCCTGCAGCCCTTGGTCTTCCGCCTTCGGTATCTTCTCGCGACTTTCATCCCCTCGCGGAATTCTTTCTTCGTGAATTCCCCCCCCCTCCCCTTCTTTTCCGGTTTGTTCTCTTGGCGTACCGCTCGTTTACGTTTCCGCGTCTTTGATTATCTTGTTTACTTCTCTAGAGTTTTCTTTTTTCATCCGTTTCTGTTTTTCTTTCGACCACTGTCTGAAAGCACGCGTAATTTTGTAAATGTCTGTAATTAGATAATTTATGCTTTTAATACATTATTTAGACTTCGACCTACTCCGTAGAATATCCTGATAAATGCACGACAGTGATATGAAGATTTTACTGCAAAAAAGTTGAACGGATCTTTTAGCGTTTTACTTTAGACGAGGTCGATCTCTTGATTACTTTGCTCTATACTTCACCGAGCTATGCTAAGAAAAGATAGATAATAATTCTAGTTGACATTATGTAAACACATGCAAACGACAAATCTGCTGCTCCTATTCTTTTCATTATCATCTTTCCTATTATACATTCTTCATTTAACTCTTTTTTATTTTCTTCTTCTTTCTGCGTCATCATGCTCTTCCTTGTTCCTCTCTTACTTATTCCCTTCTGTTTTATCTTCTTTTCGGCTTGAAGAGTGTTAGCAGAAGAACGCTATTAAATGAAGAGAGAAGCATTAAAGAAACGGAGATACATCAGAAACGGAAAGTCGAGGTATTAGCCGCAGTAATATACGGTAAACACACGTCGCTCGCATATTCGTTCAATTTTCGCAGAGTAAACTGCACGCTGCCACTGCAGCTGCTTTCGGTTGGAATATGTATTTGCGGTATGTTCGGTTGTATATTCCGTATGTGTATATTTAATGGAAGTTATGGTTTGTCCATACCATATTGACGTTTCTGGCTATCGCAAATAACATTGTTTTATATGATCGTTTTATGCGTGCATACGGCACGTAATGAATAGACAGTTGGACACAATGGAAATTATTCCTAGCGATAAGAATTTATTCGTTTCATTTAGGAAAAACCGTTACATATCGCATCGCGAAGTAGTTGTCAGAATGAAACGAACACGAACACACAAAGTTTGAAAGAAACATGTTCTTGCATTATTCGATCTCTAACAAAATGAAGCGAGAAAATAGCATGTATAGAGAGGTGAATTCGCGCTCGAATTTGTCACTCGTATTGTGCTTGCATTCTTACGATTCTTAAAGTTCCAAGGTTTATAATGAAATTCAGATGTTACGCGGCGCGATGTAAATGTAAATGTAAATGCAGATTATTTCCGGCCATGTCGATGGGCATGGACCAACGATACATCAGGGAATGCAGGGCATGGTCTGACGAATTAATTAAGGGCGGGATTATGACGCTCAACGGCATTGTTTCGGCTCACTTTACGACCGGAGTATTTTCAGCGTTCTCGTGTGAATTTAAATTGTGTAAATTCAAAGTTTACTGTTAAAAATTATAACGAACGAATATTATAATGCATCCTGCATGCATAATTATCAATAGCCGAGTTGGGATTTATTTCGTTATATTATAGCATCTTGTATTACTTATTTACTTATTATATGGAAAATTGTATTTTGTTATTGTAAAATTATGTACTGTTGATGCGCAAATTAATTGAAAAACGTCCGCGTCGCGATTTGTTTGTCGTTGCAACACAAATCAACGCTTAACACGATAAACTGCCGAAATAGTTTTTCTGAATGTAACGGTAGAATTCCCATTTTTTTTAAGCTCAAGTGGAAAAATTACTCGGTCTCTCTTTGACGATCCTTCTTTTCACAATGTTTGATAAAGAGTTATATTCTTGTATTTTTTTTTTCAGTCTCTGCTTTTTTCCGAGAGAATTACATTCGATCGGATAAACTGGATCGATGCAAACTATCATAACTGAATAAATAAAACAACACGTATCAACAATTGCACGTGTATACGCAGCATGTTTATTGAAGAGCGCATAATGTACGTTAATAAATTTCATATCGGACAGGAAATCAAATTTCGCTTCTACTTCGTCGAATTAACCAAATGAATTCTTACCCAAGCGTATTTACGCTTACTAATGACATATCTGCATATATTTATACACTGGTTATAATTTGTGTATGACGTCAAATTAAATTTTGCTCTTACTTCGCCGTATTACTCAAATTCTCATCCATGCGCATTTATGCATATCGATAACATATTTGTACTCATATTTATGTATCGGTCATAATTCATGTTTTATGCAAAACGAAAATTTTGCTTTTACTTTGTCAACTTAATGAAATTAATTCTTCATGTGCATAAATAACACGCACGACGGTCATCGTCAAATTGTGCCCGCTGAAAATCAGATTTACAAGAGGCAAAATATCAGTTTTTTATTTGAGAATTTAAAAGTTTTCATCTCTGTCCTTCGTATGAGTTTATTAATATGATTTTATTAATATGATTTTAATAGTCTTCAAAATTGCACGCAATTTCACCGGGACAAAAATTTAATTATATTTAACACCGCCCGAATTTATCTAATTAATTGAATTTTCGAAATAACTGATTTCGAGTGTTTTTTAAATTTCTGCTCGTATTTTATATATGAAAACGAAACTTCTGCAGTCTCGTAAAAAGCGCTTCGTCGCGATTAAACGAAGGAAAATACGTTTGCAAAAGATGCATTGAACCTTCGGAAAAAAATTTCGTATTTTTTTTTTCGTGGACGTTAATTAGTCACGGTACCCAAATTCAATCGGCGCTATAATCATCCCCGTACAGCGCAAGCGGGTAGCCTGCACCGAGCAGATTGACCGTTCGCTGGCGTTTTCCGTCGTCCGTTACAAATGGTGATTGGCAGAGAGTGATGTCGACGTTCAATCGACAGCCGGATATATACCGCTGAGAATTGGCGACCGCTTATTGAACATACAATCTGCTGGTCCCGACCGCAGGTAATTCGCCAATACGGCCCCCTCTTCGCTCTCGCGTATTTCTCATTCGTACAACGCGCCCCGTCGCAGTTTGTTGTTTTTCACGCGCACAACACCGCATCGGCCGTGCCGCACGGGCTTTGAGCCGGGAATTAACACTCTTTCGGCTTCGCTCCATTGCGATATCGGTGTCGGTCTATGTTGCGATGCGTCGCGCAACAGCATTCTATCAGTCGCTAAAAGCGAAGAGCGTAACAGCAAATTCTGAAATAGAAATGAAAAATATACCGGACATACAAATAATAGTTTTTCATTAAAGAAAAAATGGAATTTTTTGTAAGATAATATTGTAAAGCTACAATAAGGTAGCAATATCAGAAAAATCGATAATGTCGAAAAATGAAATAACTTTTGAAAAAGATTACTGCAAATATGGTAATCGCGCTTGCAGATAATCAACATAACTATTATGCCAACGTGAAATTCTATTATTTCATCCATCAACTGAAAAGTCGATCGAGTAAAATATGAAATATTTATGTCGATACCGCATAATAATAATAATTGCATAATATATTGGATTTCACATTTATGTACTGAACTAGCTATAGAAAAATGTATGAATACGCAATGAATATCGCAATGTGAATTTAAGACCAAAATATACGGAGATTTAATTTGACGAGCAATTTCATACGTTTACGATCGAATCGGCACAATCGCAAAAAAAAGGAAGAGAAATTATGCGCGCCGCGCATAATGGCACGCTTTGATTGCTTATTCTTGTTCATCCAGTAATGAATTTTCCCGTTTTCCATTTATTAACGCTGCGTTTGTTCAGCATAATTCGTGCAGGAATTTCATTTGACCTAAATTGAAATAGACCAATGAGGCATGCAATATTGCGCCGTGCGAGCGCGTTTTATTGTAAACTTTATGTCCACATGTAATTTCATAATTATTTATATCTCCCGTGTTTCCGTGCGGCGCAACGTAATTCGACTGATAACAATAACAATGGCAGCATAACGATTATTGTTGCGCCGCGCGCGCGCGCGTTCTCAGGAGCGTTTCGCTCGTGCTGTCGACATATCGCGGTGCCACCGACCGTTCTTCAAGCTAATGACTTTGCAAATACCAGGTGTGTCGAGGAGCGATGTGCTAGGCACGCACCTGTTTAAACAACTCGATAGTCAAATCCAAACTTCGCCGTGTGTATGTAACAGTTATCCATCAAGCATCCTGTCGTCTTATCATCACGCGTAGTGTTAGGCCAAAACCTGTCTTTATAATCGTCTATCAATACACTTTATCCGGTTCCGCAGTTTAAAGCGACAGTTTGTTTATAAATAAATATTTTCTACAATTTCATACCTATAATAATTCATATCGAAAATTTGTTCACAAAATTAGAGCTTCAGTTGATTATGCATTTGTAACGATATAAATGAAATCGATTAATCACGTCATTAAACAAAGAAAAATCTTGATAAGACGCATGTTTCTCACATGATCCAGGTATTAGAATGTCAATGAAAACAATAGAAAAATAATAATAATTTTTATAAAGTTACAAACCAAGCAACTGCACACTAGAATATATTATACGATATTTTGGCGTAAGTGAATCCACCTTCGCCTCAAGCATACTGAATCATTCAGGTCATTGGACCTCCAGAGTATCCATTAGCCACGTATTCGCCTTCTCTGTAATCTAGGTCCGGCATATCGCGTCGCAGATGCATCTGCAAGTTACCGCAATGTATTACATAATACCGAAACAAATTAAGATGCAGGTGCAGAGTGGAACATCATGAAGTTTCGGTATATACTCTGAAAACGCGATTTATTATATATTTATCTTCCCTTTCATCTTTTCTTCCTCGATCCTCCCTTTCTTTTGTCTTCAAAATATTCTAAATCCATCCATTCACCGCTTCAAGGCATTCTCTAGGTTCTCTCTCTAATCGCGAGAAAAACAAATGATTTGAACTCGACTGTTGATCGATTTTCAACGTCGAGCCGCGAAAATCGATGTTTTATAATACGTCCCTTTAATTACACCGCGGATATTCGGATATACAGGGCGCGAGATTGTTGCATTTGACACGGAACGAAACATGTGCGAATGTTTCCGGTCGGCCGGAAATTTGACACAGTGCCTCAGATTCGACGGATCGAATCGCGGCCGAGGGGGTGGAACGCGGCGAGAGACGCACTCGTCAAGTGTACACACGTTGTTGCACCGCAATACACGACCGGGGTAATCAGCCTTTTGTTCCCGGCGCTAACGAGGTGTGGAAGAGGATCGCGAGTACGACTACATACGCGTGTATAAAGGTACAGCCGCGCCGCGCGGCGTGTGTGTACACGTGCGTACTCTCGCATACTCTCGGTCGAGATACATACATACCGGGAATACAGCTCTCTCTCTCTCTCTCTCTCTCTCCGTTCGCGCATACCTTAAAAGAGCGTATAAACTGGAACGCAAACGGTTAAACGCACAGTTTAGCGAAACCTAAATTTGCTTTTAACGTGGGCGGAGATTAAAAACATTTATCGATATTCGT
The DNA here is from genome assembly GCA_021460005.1 of Tetramorium alpestre. Classification (NCBI taxonomy): domain Eukaryota; kingdom Metazoa; phylum Arthropoda; class Insecta; order Hymenoptera; family Formicidae; genus Tetramorium; species Tetramorium alpestre. The sequence goes on along the minus strand of JAJVSH010000042.1, from coordinate 135,528 downwards.
CACGTAGTTATTTGTTTTGAACACAAGAACATTCGAATATTAGAATTAAAACGATGTACTTTCTCTATATTAATTTTTTATGTACTTTTACATTAAAACAATATATTTTTTTATATATTAACAAATTTATTAAAGAAATTTACATGCTACAAAGATATATGTGCCATTGTCATAATAATGATGATTATTATTATTATGCGTATCAATATGACGATCTGGTTGCAATGTGATTTAATTTGCAAAATTATTTCCGCGTAATACAATATGATAAACAATTGTTATATACAATACTAAATTATCAATCGCCATGTCTACGAATTAATTGCGAAATTAAGAGCTATTATGCAAAAAGGGACGCAAGTTCCGTCTGCGCCCATTACGTTCGCGCAGAATGCATTTCATTTGCGAATCCAACAATTAGTTTGCATAGTAGAATTTAATTGCGCGTTGCGATAATGTGCTTGTTATCCAAGTGAATGAAATATCTGATATATTATACTCGCGCATTAGTCAACCGTTCGCTAATTAAGCGTCATTTTGAAATAATTCTCCCTCCCTTGTCACGTGGGCCACGTAATTTATAATATTAACTTACGAGGGAACATACTCAAATACATTTTGCTTTGAAGTAAAATGGAAATTTGCAAGAGTGCGTGGGGTATTTTACGTTGCGTATCTTTATACATATACGGCTCGATATTGAATTTTACATTTTCACGTTTGTACATATATATTTTCCCTTTCCACACATAACAGCTCTTAAATATTCTTTACGCATCTCGGTGAGCGTATCCATTTGCATTCATTGTTATACAGTGCGTTCCGCTTAAAATCGAATGTCTACGCGAGTAAAATAAATCCAAGTGATACAGCGGACCTTTATCAGCCGAATACATTTCATCGAATGCATATGTCCGACACGCGGTAGTCGTGCTTCCATTTCGCGCGAGTGAGCCGAAATCGATTGGTCGGCCTATCCCTCGTGTTGCACTGGCGGTTGGATTTTCCAGCGGGCAGAATCGGACACAGTTTTAAAACTGTCAGATTTTCTCCGGCAGCGGTTGATGAAGGGCAAAAACACTGAAACCAGCCCTGAGCAATACCGCGTCATTTAATTTTGCATGAAACGCCATATCGGCCATAGTTGGTATGTCATCCCGATTGCGCCGAGCGCGGGCCAGCCCCTCGGCAAGAATTTCAATGAAAGGTTTTGGAATATTTTTCTAAACACCGCTCCCGAACTAAAAGAGATCGAGGGCGAGCGAGTTACTCTTTTTGTTTCAAAGTATACTTTCGATTATGTCGCGTTCGAAAATATGAAGATCTCCAGCGAAAGCGAATTCCAACGATATGGAAGAATTTATATATTTCACATTATTATATTTCTCTTAAATAATTTGCACATATTTTTCATCTTTGATTTATAGATAAATATTTCTTATTCTCGTTTTTATCGATATTGCGTTTCATATAATTTTTTAATTACATATTTCTAATTGAATAACATAATTTTATAACATAATTTTGATAACAATGTATATTCGTTGCAAGCCTAAAACAATCAAAGGAAAGCTTTTATTAAAAGGATCGATTTATGTTAATATTTACAGAAGAGAAAACTCAAGTATGAATATAAAGGGTTACTAATAAGAACGTTAAAAGGATATTCTTTGTCAAGTATGGCTTGCGCAAGTACGATTGCAATCGACAAGAAGATACAAAGGACTTCGGGCAAAATAAAAACGTACATGGCGGGAGAGAATCTCTCGACAAATACGAATGTATCCCTTTAGTATCCCGAAACGCGCTCAAGTGCGGTATCCCGGTATAGGGAATCCCCCTCCTGCCCCTCTTACGAGCCCGTCAAATAGGTTCTAAAAAAATCTCTTAATCGGCTTCACCCTTGTAACTCGTGATCTTCTCTTGTCGTCGAGATAGGGGATGGTGAATGCGGTAATCCATTTCGTGTCCCACTTCTACCTGAATACCATTCATGTATTGGATTTGCAATGATTGTTCTTATCAATTGACATCGCATTGTACGCGAGGGCAGTGGCGACGGCTTTGAAATTTTCAGTTTGTGGAAAATTGGAATTATTTGAATTTTCCTCGAATTTCTCGTTGACCGACAAAAAATCGATAAACCAGACGGGAATATATGCGAATTCATATTAACTGCAAACGATTTCAATTTTCTTCTGTTGCAAGGATTAATACTATTTATTAAACAAAAAAAAAGCAAAAGAATCGGGTTCCAATTTTTAATGCGCGACTGTAATTTTTTATACTGGCCATGGCGATTTCCGTTATTATTCGCATTTTTTATTTCTTTATTATTATTGGACATAAGTAATTATATTTTAATATTTGCAAATAATTTCTTATATGTCAGTCTTTACGACTGCTCAACGTGAATACGTTTTAGTTTGCAGTGCGAACGTCCGGTTTTATCCGCGCGAACCGATGATGCGGTATGCCGCGTGCGGTAATGCGCTCACAAGCCAATCGGATGGCTTGCGGTGGTCTGGTATACCGCATCGTAACGCGTGAATGGAATTAAGCCTTACCGATTCCATCCCAGGACTAGCCAGAGCGCAGGGTACACGCCATATTTACGTCCCTGTACGTGATTACTCGTCGTCCAATTTGTATAAACTCGTGATACGATCGTCGTGCACCGCCAATCGAACGAATTCGATCCGTTCGAGCGATCTGTTTATTCGAGACACTGCAGACAGCAGAACACATTTATAAAATATAAATATATTTTTAAAATATCATTGTCGTCACTTATTACTATAAAGTATTTTATATGAAAATACACAAATGAATTATAAATAATTATAAACACATAAAGATAATAGTCGTAATGAAGTTGTATGAATTCCTCCTCGTCAAAATTTTGGAGAACGAATATGATAGAAAAGGGACGAGAGTCAATTACAGGAAAAATCTTTTGCGCGTCGTCTTATCGACGATTTTAGGATGTGCGAAATTTATGAAAGATCGCTCTAACATGCGGACTGGCGGGACCGATCCGATAGTATATATTGGACCGACGCGACGGTTCGTGTCTACGAGCAAAATGCAATTGCCACGCTAGTAGACTACGAGTAGAGAGAAAGAAAAAGAGAAAGGGAGACAAAAGCGAGGACAGTATTTTATATTTCTTTCGGACCCGCTTTCCTGTAACCGGCAATCTCGGCTATACCGTGCCGCACCACACCGCGCCGTCGCCGCTTTCCGCGCCGCAGTCGCGGAGACCAAAACTTTATTCTGTTTGCAGGGAGTTCGGTCGGCGTGCAGCTCACTCGCTCGCTTGCATTTCTTTCGTCTCCTCCTTGCGGAAGTTTTCCATGAAGATTGCGGTGTACCGGGCCGAAACTTAAAATGGATGCCTGTGAGTGCGCCGCGATACGGCATCGGAGATTTTCTTTTATTCCTTTTTTCCTCTCCTCTCTCTCTTTATTTTTTTTTTACTCGCACTCGGCCGTTTACGTACCTACCTTACCGAAATTTGTTCTCGCAAATTACTTTCCCGCGGTGGCGCTTTCCGGGCGCCGTAAATTCGGCATACGTCGAACAGACGCCGACCGTTCTCGTTTATTTCCTTTTCTCGCCCTTCATTCGGATATAGATCTATCGCTTCTTAATATGCGATACAATCTTGGAATATAATTTTACAATACGCTTTTACCGCGTCTACTTAATATGTAATGGGCGTAATATCATCATTGGACTGATAAAAAGCATTGAACGAGAAATCAGACGAAGAAGTGAGTATTCATGGAGATGAGAGTTTGATAACATTATATATGGATAAGCCAACTATCTCTGCCTCGCTTGCATAGAAGAGTTCTTGCCACGCACTACCTACTTGCAAATAAGGAGGATACGAGTTCTCAAACTACTTTCATAAGTGTTATTTCTCTTCGGTTGCCGAACGGCTCCAAAACTTCTATCCGCCCGCTGCGAAAGAAACAAACGAGGAGTTTAGACGGCTCCTCGCGCGCAGGAAATAATGCAGTCGGAATGCATTTTCCATGGACAGAGATCCGGGAGTTACTCTCTAAGCTTCTCGTTTAATCTGCCCGTACTGGCTTTTCCGTCGAGAATCACGATATCTCGCCTCCACGCGCTTCTCCATGGAAATCAAATCATATACTTACTGTGGCTGAGGGTAAAACGACGCGAGATCGAATGAGGGCCTACGTATATCTCGGACGAAAGTCAAGACCCTTTTCAAGTCGAGACTTTATCGTTTACTCGATATAATATGACACCGCTCGTAGTATTAATATAAAATCAAGATTGAAATTAAAATTGTAAATCAACTAGAATTTTAATGGAAATTGTCGAGCATTACCATTTTTAGTAATTAATGGAATTAGAAAGAACTGGGGTTTTTTTCGTATTTCAGAATCCACAGATTGGATTCCCATTTGTAATTTATCATCATGTTATTACACATTCAGGCAGCGAGAAAAATTTCGCGGAACAAAGAGATCAGTATTAGCTTTCCCGCAAATGTTACCACTTTCCATGACACGGATCGGACTGATAAAAAAAGCTCTCTTTCTCTCTGTTAAAAAATTATTGCTTCGCGTGCGGGGGATTTTATACATATATTTCTTTTTTTCGAACGCTTTGTTAATAATACTGTGTCGTGTGGAAAATCCGCCGATAGGACCCGCACGCGATGCGGTGTCAACAACAGATTTCATGAAATCGGCGTGACATTCGGGTATTACGTTGCACGCGCGATAGAACGTTACGTTCGCGGCCGTTATTTAGAAGTCGATGCGCCGGCCGAGCGAAATCTGCGAGTTTCAAACAAGCGGAACGGTCGAAACAGCTGGAAATTCGCAAGCCCGCGGGGCGTTTTAATTCTGCTATCTGGACCAACTTTTGCGCGGATACACACTCATGCTTTATTTCGGGCTCTTTCTACCGCTCTCGTGTTCAAGAGAGAGAGAGAGAGAGAGAGAGAGAGAGAGAGAGAGAGAGAGAGAGAGAGAGCAGAAGCAATACTTTCTCGAGGGTGAATCCACAGCGGTCGATATAGTTTTGCGGCGGTTGCTTTTGCGATTCCACCTGACGACACATCCTGTAGGCAGCAGCCGGTTATCCAGTAAATACCTGTCAGTCATAAGAGCGGGCAGGATGGAATTGAAAACCGTCGCCTTTCGCGACATCGTAACGTTCGTTGGTTCGCGCTAAGGAACGCGGCGAACCGTGCGAACTATGCGGACGCGTGATGTGTGTATGTTGCAAACATATTGAACATACTGGGAAAATATGCTATCTCAGGTTGAATGGTGGAAGGTGTCGTGTGATTTTTCAGAATACAATAAATTATTACACTAATTTTTCTCACAGACGTGTAACCGACAACCCTGACTGACTACTATTTAACACTTTTTCCACAACATAAAAATGGTTTCAAATCATGACCCAATTATTAAACTTAATCACTCTTGTCAGCTAGAAATTAAAGTGATTATTTATCGGACTTGACGGAGATTTAACTTCCTGGTTAGAATTTCCACCTTAATTAATATATGGAAAATGAATCCGCGACGAGAGCGATATTTTCATTTAGCAACGAGGTGGAATTATCCAACAATGTGCTTTCATCGAGCATTCGTTGCTGCATTTACGATTGTATAGCGCTTTGCACGTTACTGCGTTTCGCGGTGGAAGCGCGAGATCGGGAGAAAAATACATTTTCACACACGAGGAGGTCGCCGGACGGATAGATATACGTGCAGTGGTGATGTTGGATCGTCCGGTCGGTCGGCCATAAAAGCACGAATGGAGCAATTGAAAACCCGGGGCGGCATGTAGTTTATAGGTATTCCGGCTCCGGTATATTTCAGGAGAGGCCGCGATGTGCGTTTCCCATCGCGTGCGTGGCCGCGTACATTAGTCGGGCGATCGGGCGAGGAGGCGCGGCGCACGGTGGGTATTCTCCGCGGAAATTCCTATTCGTATGCGCATCGATATGCGAATTCGCCATGGTAATGCGATCGGGGAGATCGGGGCCGGCGGCTGCGGCACCCTCGAGGGCGCTTACAATTTTTTTCCCCCGCGACTGCCGGCTGCGGTCGTTATGCGGCGGGGGCCGGAGGCATAAAGGTCGAAACTTTTCGAGGGCAAAACTTGGGCGCGCTCAATGCCTATCCAGCCGAGGTGTCGTTCTTGTTTCATTCGGCGTGCGCACCCGGCCATTCGTCTTCCATAGCGCCGATAAATTCATCCCCGTTCGGCGCACGTTTGGTCGGCGAGAAGAGACGCATCCTGACTCTCTTCCCCCCCCCCTCTCTCTCTCTCACACACGTCGAGGTTGAAAAGTTCTCTCAACCACTCCGTGCATCCAGGTTGGCATGAAGGGTCGTCAATATCTATAGCATCACCGATCTTTAAAAAGCCACGCACGTTGCACACAAAATGTCCCACAACTCAATTCTAATGACAGGCACTCTAACTCGATAAATCAGTATACTGGAAAACGTCCGAATCGCCATTTACAAGCGAGAAACATTTTTGATGCTTTAATTTTTTCGCAACTGTTTCTCGGTTACGTGAATTATTTTTGGCTCCCGCAATAACTCACGTCGCTCCTGTGTGGGCAACCACACACATACTTTCTCTCTCTCTCTCTCTCTTTCATTTCGTAGGGTCGTTCCGCAACCTTCTGACCTTTCGCTCGATTCTCAGCGTCGATATGTTTGTTCCTCGATGTATGACGTCGATTTTCAAGAGATTGATGCTCATTGAAAGCGTCGACACAAGTGTGAAAGAAAAAGAGAAAGAGAGAAAGAAAAAAGTAATAGGTCAGAACGAAAAGTTCAACGTGGAGTTTAGAGAGAATCCGCTGCATGACAAGAATTTACGTTCTCGGTCGTTAAGAGACTCGTCTTTTTTCGTTTCGTAATTTTGAAAGTAGGTGACATACGAGGCGGCTGATCTTTTTTTCACGTGCCCGACATAGAAAAGACAAATATTCTCAAGGGTGAAGCCCACGTATCCGTCACGGATAAAAGTCAAACGTCAAGGCCGATCTGAAATAATTACGTATCTCGATGGTCATTGGAATTATTTAAATCATTGGAAATTCTATTTTTAGCTCGCGGAGAAATTGGGAATTGATTTCTTCTTCGCCGCGATACAATTCGATTTCTCGAAATCGGATTAATGATAAACTGATAGGAAATGCCATTTAAAAATTCTAATTTCGCATAAATCTCAAACCAGATAAATGGAGCGATTATGTATGTTAATACACTCTCGCGGAATATTTTCTTGTTCTTGTCGAGAGAAAATTTTTTTTATATCCCGTAGAATTTCTCTCGCACGATTATTCTCACGGAAGCAGGAGATTTAAAAATATAATTTTTCCATAGGGAGAGGACGGTCTGGAAAATAACCTTGTAAAGTCGTTTCCATTGATTCCAACTGTCTCGAGAATTTCATATCTCTGCTCCGCTGAACCGATTTAAAACGATTCTACCTGACATCCATGATCCCCGAATGCTTATGTCGCGATGGTCGATATAAACCTGCCAATCCTTATCACGTTTTTCCGATAATATATAGATCGGGATGTTGCAAACCATATTTTTATGAGGTCGTTCCGCATTTCTGCTGCAATATTCAAGGAAATATCTCTCTTGACAAAAGTGTTGCATGTGAAAGAAATATTTCGCAATATTCGAGTGGTAATCCAACTTGGTGCTTTTTGTCGGAGAACCGGCAAATACTTTGTACGTCGCGCTTGGAAAAATGAGCTTCCGTAACGTCCGCCTTAAGGAATTAGCGCGGTTTAGCGCGTCCGAGTGTGTGAGACTCAGACAATTATCGATTGAATTAACGGGATTTCTCTCTCCGGCTCGCCGGAAAGCAACGTTTCTAAACTCGTAGAGTCCGGGGCGAGTCGTGTACAAAACGAGAAGTAGATCGAGAGTAGAGTCGATTACACGGTGGATAAAAAGCGCCAGGCATCACGAGAGAGGTTGCTCGACCCCGCTTCTCTAGCCGCTCCCTCGTCGTTAGTGGCTACCAAGGAATTAGTAGGGCTTTTCCTTTTGCCGCTCTTCTCCTTCCTCCTTACTTCTTCGCTTTTCCGTTCTTCCGCGGGTTTCCTTCGCCGGCAAGAAATCCGCGCCCCGTCCGTCCGTCCGCTCGCGGAGGAGATGCTGCGCTCATCTTCCGCGGCTGCACTCTCGCGCGCGCGGTCCGTCCGAACAAGTTAGTTTCATTTAGGCGAAATTGTTTGTCGATCCCGGTTGGTTTGTTTAAGCGCAAAGTTCTATGCGGTTAATCCCATTTACGTCGATGAAGCGCCCCGCGGGAGCGTCTTGTTTTTCCGTTCGTCATTGCTTCTGGCTGAAATTTCTAGGTAACGCGAATTACCGGCGTTAGCAGCGAAGGCTGGATCGCGAGGAAACTTTTACATGAAAAATTGAGCAATACAAAGAAAAGTTTGAAATTTAATGCAACTGTAAAAATTGATAAAACGTTGGCGCCGCATTATTCGATCCGCTTTCGTTTTTATTTTCGGCTTTTATTTTTATATAAATGTAACATAATGTATTATCTGTTTCTACAAAAATTTTACGGCGATGATAGAAAACTATTATTTTATCGTAAACTTTGCGTTTTCGTTCTATTTCAAGATTCTTTTCTCCTACCATTACACAGCAACGTCTGTTATCGTAAGCCGTCGTTACGTCTGGTATAGCGGCTCCAAGAAATAATATCGTATATATTTAATACAATAACTGTGGTAATACATGCGCCGAGTTCTTGCGCGTGAGTCCCTTCTAATTTTTTTTTTTAATCCTACAATTTCTACGCCACCGGGCTTAAGATTACTTTTGCATTCGAATAGGCAATTCCGCGCCGATCGATCATCTCCGGACGGCAAATTGAATGGTGGCGATCAGCAGAAGTCACGCGATGCAACCCTCAAACTTCACGATCGTGAAATTCGGGGTGGCTCTCGTAGTATGCAAAGCGGATCGCTCGACACGGGGCTCGATGTTAATGGCACAAAGGTTTTACCTCGGAAGAGTATTCCGCGAACATGTTCGATCCGAGCGTTGAATTTATCGGTCTAAAGTTTCATCACGCGCATAAAAAGTCCAAACAAAACGTGCGCGGTGTTATGCATTAATTACCGCGTAGTTCTAACGATAATTGAATAGCCTGTTGCTAAAAGCGCAATTAAGGCAATGTTTCCTTTTCTCAAATGTGTGTTAAATTTTGACTCTCAAACAAAAACAAAAAAGAATTTCTGTATCACTAAATTACATATATAGATAAAAATCTTCTCGAGCCTCTCAATTTTATTATCATTCTAAAAAGATGTACGTATAACTGTGTTATGTAATTTTGAATTTTCCCCTTAATAAAAGTATCGCGTTTCTGCCCCGTCCGCTTCTGTTAATTACCTCATGGATACACTTTTATTAATTACCTCGTCGATGCACTCTCGCAATACGCGCGTATATGACGGTACACAGACACAAATCAATATGAGCTATTTGTAAATCGCCTCTCGCTTCTGTTAACTGTTTATCGATACTGCAAACGATCCCTACGCTTGACTAACCGTTGCCTGGCACCCCTCGCAATAACGCTTTAACGCTGATAGCTTCCTATCGAAGAACCTTCGAATCTTCACGTGTATGTTCGATTAATGTTACAATCGATATATTTCGTATGCACATCAAGTATCAAAGAAAACTTTTTTATGAGCTCGTTCATCGTTATGGTTGAATATCGATAAGCGGAATAATCACGTTCGACTTTAAAGAATGAAATTATTTGAATTATTTCAAGTTATTCAAGTTGAAAATTTATATTAAGGAAGGAATATTCGTTACACTTTCTTTTTTAATAAAAATTACGATATTTTCAATTATTTATAAGCGAGAGAGATTGTTGCGCTTGAACGATTTCCTAAAGAAATATCAAACTCGAATTCCTCAAAGGGTTCGTAGATAAAAGGAAGCGCGGGAAATCTGGGACACGCTATGTACGCCCGTAATTACATTGCAAATGGCTCCTGATAAGGATACGAGGAAGATGACTATCGCAAGATGACTTTAGCTGACTTCCGTCAAAAGAGGAATTGAGATAATTATAGAGTAAGAAACGTTAGTACTGTAGAATTATACCGTAATACGTTTCGTGCGCGGAAATTCAAATGCGCGTGTAAGCACGTGTAAAGTGGTGAATCTCTTTTCGAATTGAGATACAGGAGAACTTACAGTTTAAATAAACCTTCAGTAAAGTTAATAGCATTTTAAATTCTGCCAGATATAATATATACGTTTTCAATTCGAGGACAAATACTAAAATAAATAAAACTCTTCAAGTGAAACAGAAAGTGTGATACATTCTGGCATATTTGTGAACGTAAAAATGGACCAAGTCGATCGATAGACCGGTGAAAATTGGAATAAATTCACGTGCGAGAAATACGCGCGGGTGGTAAGGGCAGCGAGAGTAGGTGAGAAGAATGATCTCTCTCGATGTGCATACAGCGAGAAACGCAATGCCGGGGGACGGTGCACACGCGCGCGTGTCTGATCGTGACACGGGAGGGTTCGTTTCCCGGGGGAGCTATCGAAGAACGCCGTCGTCGTCTTCTTCTTCCCGATCTTCACATCTCCTCCCCGCGTCCTCCTCTCGCCGTCCCGCTTCGTTTCGCGCTGCGATTCTCACTTTCTCGAGAGGCTGACGCCAAGTGTCGATCCTTGTCGTCGGCGATCTCCGACGGCGGTCCCTCTTTCCGCTCCCCCGTTCGGATAACGAAAGCGACGAAGGTCGACGACACGAAGGTAGAAACGCGATTCTCCTCTCAATGCCGGGTCGCGGCGGCCCTTTTCTCGACGATTCAGCTAGTCGCCTCTCTCGCGTTCTTCCCGACAAAACGACAAAGCGCTCTCCCGGTGTCGGGCATCTCGTATTGCCGAATCGTCGCCGGAACTGCGCCGGAATATTGCTTCTCTAGAATTCATAAGGTTGCCGAGATACAATCTCGGCGCGGTGCTTTGCAAAAACGCGATGTGGTGAGCCCGATCGAGCGCGAATTACTATCATTCATAGGAAGAGTTATATAAATATACTGAAATATACCGAAAAATATCGAATAAATAAAGAAAAGATAACGAGTACAAGTCGTCATATCAATCTATTTGATCATGACAGTATAAATGAGTTTTCAATTATTTTAATTTAATTCTGAATTACTGAAAATGGGAAACTGAAATGATGAGTATAATACTGAATGTGAGACTCGAAAGTCTTTGAAGCATCCGACTGCGGGAGAAATTTAAAAGAATGTGTTAAAGTTGGATAGAACAGTTAATATGACTGAAAAGACTTTAAGAAAACTTGTAGACACTTTTAAAAAGATTTTAGAGAAATTAAGGAATAAAGTAATTGAAGATCTTGTTTGGAAGTAAATAAATGGATGAGAACGTATTTATCTGACATGTTGAGGATGCAGGGAAACGTTGGCCGACCAGTACCGGATGTTGTAAGATCCAAAATAGCGATAGTAGCTCCGGTTACAAAGATCCGACCGGTGATTTAAATCGTAACTGGGTCGCCTCGGGAATTTCCCGCTTAGTCATGGGTTAGGACCATCGTGAGGACGGTGATTTATAGCTAAATGCCTGCTTAAGGATCCCTATTAACATTTTAAAGTTATTCATGCTCGTACTTCTTTCATCAATGTTCCTCCAGCCTTCGTGTAATAACAGAATAGACAATTTTCCACGAGTCTCCTTTTTCACGAGACTGATAATCGCACTGCTCGCGACATCCGGCCCGGTCCCTCCCGCTGTTCCTCGCGCATTTCCGGCCGCGACGGATTTACGGCGTGGCCGTACGCTCGTTTCGTGTCGTTAGCCGAAGGGTCGCGCGGATAAATGGCGTGCCGCCCTGATGAAAAAGTTTCGTCGTCCCTTCTCGCGCCGCGCGAAGCCACGCAGGAGAGACGGGAAGGAAAAGGAGGGCCGAGCAATAAATGAGTTTACTCTGTTCACTTCGTTGTGTCCCGGGTTGGTAATAGCGCGCTTGTCATGATAATCGGACGATTGCCAGATGGTGGTCCCACATCCTTAATTTTTTGGCACGGATGAAGAGATGATCACGTCGACAAACGTTCCATTCGCCGTAAGAGATAATCGGTATATTTCACTTTTACGATCGTGTATACAAAGAGATATCAGTTCGTAATTTCATTGGTCATATATTTATCGCTGAAGGCGCTATTATTTTCTCTCATATGTATGGCACTTCTTCACAGCGTAATTCAAGTCCCGGATATTTCTTTGTCAGCAGATATTCGCCCACGTACGTATATCCGTTCTCTCGACGGGACCGCTGAATTATTGGCGAAAATTCGGCAGCGAATTTTAAAATCGTTCTATTATGGCCGCTTAATGTATGCATGGAACGCTCGAAGGCACGGGGGCAGATTATACGATATAATAATTGGAATAACATAGCGCGTGTGCGCCTCGGATCGAAACAATTTTGCCGCAGTAATTAATAATGCGTTAAATAACGCGTTCTTTGCCGGGATCACAGCGCGCGTGCCGTAATTCCCCACTGTAAATACAATGAATGTCATATTGCTCCCCGCGACCGGAGCAGAACCGGAGCGCCGTTTCGAAATTAGCTATGTATGACCTATTTACTTGCAAGAGTAAAGTCTGCTATGTTTCATGGCTAAAATGAGCCGCCGACGACTGTCGACCGAGTTAACCAGAGACAACGAAATATACGGATACTAAGAGTATTCTAAGTAACGTAGCTCGCAGAATCATGAATTCCGAAGAGTTTCGGAGACGACCGAAGACCGAAGATTTATTTCTCGAAATAAATTGTGAAAAGATAAATTCATGATATTTATAAAACTCGGAATTACTTTATATTATAAATTTAAGTAGATTTTATAAGAATCGTAACATGGTGAAAAGTTAATTGCAAAAATATCTCAAATTTATTGTAAAAATAGCATCCGCATCGGTTAAAGAAAACTCTTCGATAATAATGAATAATGCGACGAATTTAGCACGTGTAAAAGCTAATAATATATTAAAATGTTTGAAAGTTATTTTCTTAGTGTTTTCAGCTGGAGTTTTATTACAGCAAAACTCTTTTATTTTTAATGTACCATTCATTCGATATGAAGCTACTGTGGGCGAGACTATTAGACGCGAGATGCTAGATTTATTTAAGCTTATCCCGCGCTCGTTGCAATTTTGCATTAAGGATCTCTTAAAATTCGCCGAACACGGCGTAATCAAATAGACGGGGGCTGGTAGTGCTGATGATATAACGAGAGAACTTTCATACTTCGGGACATTACGAGGACTCGGCAATTTTATCGCGCTTCCACGATGGCCCCTTCCGCACGCTAATTCGTGTCCGAATGAAAACGAACTTGCGAAACAAAAGCGCGCGCAATAAAGTATCGGACGCGTGCTTCGTTTCTCGCAGATATTCGATTTGTATGGGAGGGGAGGGGGGGGGGCGTTCGTGCTTCTAGCGCACTACGCGGACAGTATGCAGATAGGAACGGGGCCGCGAAAAATAAGGCAACAAAGGGAGATAACCGGGGAAAAAATTGACTAAATTCTCGATTGCTACCTCCGCCTGTGCCGGTCATATTAATAAGTGCTTCCTTTTTTAAGGATTCTCTAATTCTCCTCTGTGCTATTGTAAACATACTAACATACATACGAAACGTACGTAAATTCCATTCGACCCACTGTTTCAGCATATCTCTCATTTGAAGAGAACCTATTAGCAGAATTATACCCGAGTTTGCAATAGTTTCTGCATCACATCTAATTTCGCGTTAAATAAGTGAATAACTAATACGAGTAAAATCAAGGGTATTATGCACAAAAGCGTAAATAACTAAATAACGCGTGATAATATACTTCTACGGCCAACTTCTGTTTACCGTGTTTGCGCCAGTGGTTTCGAGGGACAGAGAAGAACGCGCGAACCAGCGTAGGAAACCATTGAGCAAAATATGGTCCACAAAGAGTGGATGATTTAATGGTAGAAAAACTCTCGCTCCCGCCGCATCAGATCACAGACAATATCTACGATGCCCGGGTTCCGGTCAGTCGGTCCACAAAGCTAGACGGCTAGCTAGACTAGGACAAAATCCCTCGGGATAGCGAAAGCGACGGATCGAAAATCGAGTCAGCCCCCCTCCTGCCTTTCTCCGCCGCTCGTCCGACTGCGGACTGGGAGAGCCATAGTATGCCATCGAGTTGCAAGGGATATCAGCTCTTTGAGGCAGAGAGCTCTTTAATGCAGTATTAACCCTTACTGACGTCGCACTCGAGGATCGGAAGTTTTTCTAAAGCGATATAGTCGAGTCAAAAAGTCAGGAGTATTAAGAAAATTATAAGATTGATTAAGTAGCAGACTGAATAAGATATACAATGTACATAGCGACAATTGTCCATGCGCATATAAAAAGCTAGAATAAAATTTGAAGAGAGACGATTTGAAGAAGTTCGGGTTAAATACGTACAAAGATAATTTAAAATTTTACAGACACATCGATACTTGAATATTTGCAGTAAATTATGTGATGCTAAGTTATTTAAATGTACAATATCCAAATAATTTACACACAATGAATAATTACTGTTTGGATAAATTATCTAAATAGAAATAGTTGTGCGGTTAATTATTAATAAATAATACCATTAAATTATCAGAGCGAAACGCTCGGCCGTGATACTAATTCGTACTTTAACCGAGTTACATTTACTGAGGGATGAAAGATGAGAAAGATAAAAAGGAAATTAATTCCCGCGCGTTTATCTCGCAATAATTCTGCTTCTTCCGACGTGTGATTAGCGGGATCTTGCACGAATTAAAAAGTGCTACGAGAGAAAGAGAGAAAGGGAGAAATATCTTTCATCGTGTGCACGGGGGTGTAGGAACAAATTTTTCTGCTTCCCCTCGTCCGCGGGGCAGGACAGGAACGATGCTTGGGCGCTCATTAAGCGTAATCTGATCAAACATGTCATTAATCTTTGTCCAGTTACTCGTCGAAGAAGAGCGCTTCTTTGTCGTGAAACAAGATCGGATCACTAACCGGCAGGATCCGCTCCGATATTCTCTCCCTCTTCCCGTATCGATTAATTATATTACAATCACTGTCGCCGTTTATTAGTCGCCCATTTTTCCGCTGTCCCGTTTTGCATAACAACGGCGCTATGCAAATGCATCTTTCCTTGGCCGCCGCGAATGCAATCGCTTTTGTGTTTTTCGACGCATCACAGCCACGTCAACCGCTCGTTCGACTACGTCAAGTCGTATAATTGATTACCACCGAGAGAGAAATATCGAATGCCGCGGTGACAGCCGTCTATTCCTGACGAAAATAAATGCGATGATATTTTCACGAAAAGTATTGCAATCGCGATTCTATTGCGATGTTATGGCAGGCTGCCTCTTTTTTCTCGCACCGCACTCGCAGTGATACTTCACAATGACGCGCGTGAGACTAATTGTCAAAGATAGGCAACTAGAGATCACTTCTGATTATCCGACAACAGTTGTTTTAATCTAATGGTTTAAATCTATTGTACATTTACAAGTATGCGAATCTTATTAATCCGATACCTTCCATAAATCTGTACGTATTGTGGTACGTAATGGCCGAATGAAGCTATGAGGGGACTGAAAGCGTTAACTCTATCTTATATAAATATCGTTTCCACTCGAGGCAAATTGAGAACAGCGGGTCGCCAAAGTGAAAATGGCATCACTTACGGGTCAGCTTGGATCGGGTAACTTCACTCGGGCCAAGTATCGCTGAAATTGCCCTGGAGTAACTGCCGGCTGGTGTTACTTCAATCTGCATAACAATCGGGCATATAGCCACGCAGACGATCGCCATCAGCGAGAGAGCGACTAGAGGAAGTAAGTTATTTGCGCTTGATTCCAGGATGTCTTCCGGGTGTCGGTTAAAACTCGCGCTCAAGTTTACGATATATTCACATTTTCAGACTAAGATGGCATATTTCGGATAATTGAATTTTTATACTTTTATATAATTATATCAAACAGATGTAATTGGGAAAAATGCAAATTTCAAAATTTTTCACCTTCTCATAGAAGCAAAATTATTCCCAATATGTTGCAAGAATTGCGTCGTTCAGGTATATCAAAGAAGTAGAAACAACAGACTTTAATAAGAAGATAATAAACTGCAAGATTAGAAGGAAGAGAGCGAGCGTAAAATATTATGATTCGCAAAATGCAAAGCGAGGAGTGTCTCAAAGAGATAAACGATACATAATAAACCGATGAAATATTATCTCATTGTCAGACAGATTCCGGGGAGTACATCAAGATTGCGAATAGCGTCTAATGAACGGAGGCGGCCATAAACCGCCCCCGCGCCTTTTTATAACGACTCGATATATCCTCGTCGCTGTCGTTTTCGTTTTCAGGGCCTCGTAAAAAGCTCCAGCAATTAACCAAGTTTCATGGCCGCAGTACGGCCCATAACGAGCTGCGTGACAAAGTTTCGCGCAGTAATGAACCATAATTGTCGGGAAAATAGAGTCGAAAATCGGTCGTGTTGAATGTTGCAATCTTTTTCTTGACACCGAATGTGCCGATGATCAAAGAAAATTAAATTGTGATTTAAAAGGAAGGACCTCTTACAATAAATTGCTAGTTATAATAATATCGCTCGCTAAAATAACATTTATCGTAGTAAAATCAGGAGACTATTTATCTATATAACTACATAATTATTAATGATCATTATAATTCATATGTGACCGCAGAAATAATCACAGGAATTGATTCCATCATTCAGCTATTTAACATAAATTATAATTTATGAAGTAGACGCGTGTTGTATATACAACAGGATAAAGCTATGAGACGAAATAATTCAGACTTCGAAAGTCGGACTTTTCCCTCGGCCGTTCATTGCCGTTTCCACGATTCCGCCGCTCGTTATCGTCACCCGTCGTCCGTACCTGTCCGACTCGGTTCTTCTCGACTGCATGCTCGCATCGACTAGGTTCAAATCCCGATCGTATCACCCGACCGAGCACTAGCTGTTCCGACCTTACAGTGTCGCTCTTGCAGAATGTCTACCCGTCTGCGCCGGCAAGACCTCTCCGTCCTCGATGGTTCGAGCGGCTCAACGTCGTTATTAATGATGCGCACTCGAAGCGCGGGTAAGATGCCGAGGGATTTATAGACTTCGGGATACGAGTCGAGTCGAGAGTGTGAAGAGGCGCGGGCGTGTAAAAAGAGGCCTCGTTTTATCGTCGGAAAGTTTCCCTCGTGGCAGTACTTCCAGAAATGATGGCGGACGGGGTCAAAGAAGAAGGTGAGGCGGCGGAGTTTTTCTCCGGGGCCGAGCTATTCGCCCCCGGGTCTGCGGTCGTTTCTTATCCGCAGGGTAGTGATACGGAAAAAGGGGCGGACACCCCCTTTCACCGTCCCTCCCGGCGGTGTCCCCGTTCGGCGCGGCAGCCTCTTTGTTTTAGGCGCATCAAAGACGTCGCGGGGGCACGACTTTCGCGCGGGCCACAGAGCATCGTTAATGCGCGGTTGAAAAATTCATGAACCCGCTCGCCCGGCTCGCCCGTTCTCGCGACGACGACGTTGACGGCGTGCTTGTATTATTTTCGACGAGATTTGCAAGATGGCCTTTCCGCATATTACGAGCGAAACGCTCGAGACTTGTTTATGTACACCGCCTACTTTTCAAGTGCACGAGCTTCATGTATTGAGCCGTCGACTCAAACCAACGTGAAACTGAAAGGTATAAAGTTTACTCGCTTTTCCACACATCCGCAAAACTGCAATAGTTTTTTTTTTTTTAGAGTTATTCGCATCATTTCAGTCTTTTATAATTTCCTCATATTTTTCAATTCTTAACGAGATAAAAGTATCTAGGGCCATTAAAATAAAAAAATCGTTCTTCTTACAAGTCTTCATACTTACGTCAGTTTGTCTATCGTTTCCGCCAACATTTTATGTAATAAACGAAGGACGTGCAGGCGTCGCACTGAAAAACCCCATGCGGATTAGCGATTTTTTTCTCTCATTCTCCTCACGAAAGAGTCACGATCGCAATAATCGTAGCTGCGAGTTCAAGGGGCTCAAGTGGAAACGAAAGAAATTCGAGCGGGCCTTTTTGCGGACCGTGTAACTCTGGCTTTCGCCCAGAGGATGACTGCGCACTTAATACCTTTAATATCGCGTTTTATTAAAACCTCGTGCCAGAAATGAAAGACGCGTGAGGAGGATGGGGGGAGGAATCGCGGACGGGGCATGGGATTTAATAAAAGCGAAACACAAGCGGCCGAGTCAGCCGATAGGGAGAATATTTGCCAAAGAAATAATTACGGACCAGGGATGTGGATAGCGAAAGTACTGGGATCAAACTCAAAGGACATCCCGAACACGTTTCTTTTCCTTTTAGTATCGAAAAAAAATCTAGGACGGAAGATATATTTTATCAAACTATTTATTGATTAGAATTACCTGTATAATTACGGGTTAACATTTTGTTTCGCTCGATATTGTATATCTATTTTATGGTATTTTATAGTTATATGAGTTCATAGCACTTGCTTGGAATTATCCGCGATGTGTATTATGAAGATATACATATTTATGGGAATTATATCTGTCATAGAACTAGAATAAATAAGGGACTGAATTTACACAATATTAAAATAACGTAAAGCGAGGTTTTCCATGAGGGTCTGAAAAATGCTATCTACGCTACTTTTACAGGACATCCCTTTCGCACGTCTTACGGCTTTGTATATACTACATGCGTACACGCACGTTGCGGCACAGACACCGGTACAGCGGTTAATTGAGTATTTGCATGAAAAGGATTTAATTTGCGCTGAACATCGTGGGTACCTGCGCGCTTCGCGAGCGCTTTGTAAATTGAACAAATTAAATACGTGAGAAGCTTTTTCATCGGCAACGCGTTTGTTTTCTCGGAAATATTTGTCGAACAATTCTGATATTTCCCGCGGCACTCTTCATTAGGTGAAATTAATAAACAGCGGACGAGTAGGACTAATTAATAAAATTGCGAGCGGAAATAAAGGTGAGAAACTAATTAAGCGAATGACAAATGTGTTCGTACGCAACTATCACATTATCGTAATGTGAAATTGACCGTTAGATGGATCGCTAACGAGCGTAATTATTCGAAATTAACCTGAGTAGTCCGAGAGAAGAAGCGGCAGTGTTAATTTGCCCATCTACTTTCATGCTGATTAGATTGTTCAATTGAAGATGTTTGCTTTTAATTTGTAACATTACAGCATATAAGCATTACAAATATTAATTACATAATTTAATGCACATTATACTTTTGTTATTCCGTATGTTTTTTAAAATAAACAGATATTTGTCTTATTGCGCATCTAACAATTTTATTAAACTAGCAATTTTTTGAATGTTAGAAAATATCAAATACCATAGATAATGAATTTTGAATTATAATCTATATCGATTTACGTTGCACGCCACAACTTAGCATGGCAGGTGCAACTATAATAGAAGAAATTCACCTTAAGCAAAGCTCTCAATGTTTGTTCGTCCATTTGAGAAAAGTTGAGGAAAAGGTCGCGAAATCTTTGAGCTTTCGTGGTATGACCTAAACTAAAATTCTCTTTGAGTATTCCCCACCGGGTGCGACAGCGAGAGCGTTATTGCGACCGCAATTGCAGGAAAGCGTCTTGACTTTGGCTCAAAAGCGCGTGGTATTCATCTTTCTCCGTATCTTTCACCTCATCGGCTGGATATGTTGACTCTTTTAGATTGCGCAGGCAATGATTTATTTCTCGGGTTAAAAAGAAGATTGTGTCATGTAACCGCCATACGATTAGAAGATATTGTGAATATGAAAAAGCATTCAACGACGCTGGCTTGTTTCTCTTCAGCATTATGTATATCATTACCAAAAGAATATTTTTGTGTGTGTTAATAAAAATGCATTACATCTGCATGCATGCAATGATTTGTCAAATATAACTGCATGTGCTCTAAATTTTGCTTGAAATATTTCATGAAATGAAAATTTAGTTTATACGTTTTATTTGCTGTACAGATAAAATTGTCGAGATATGTGCCGCAATAATAGATTCATATTCTAGATATGTTAGATACGAATGTTATTTACTAATAAATTATATATAGTAGATGTAATAATTGTAACTATGACAATAACATGACGTTAAGAGTTGCCGGAAATTTGAAGTATGTGTATAGCGATGTGACATAAATTAATATCGTCCTCAATCATGTATCTGCATATCGTTAAACGTGGTTATCTGAGCGCGGTCGCCCTAGCGTTATTATTCTACTGAAATAGACTACTTGTCCAAGCTCGTGTATTTCCGATGCATCAAACATGCATGCGGGATTGGTGCGTGGAGACGTAGTATCGATTGCCAATAACGGCAAGGATAATGTTATGCAAAAACTGCCAAACAGCCGACTTGCCAAAAGAACTGATAGCGTGCGGTGTGTCAAACGTATTGCCAAACATATATTTCTTGAGAGAAATGTAATGCAAAAGAAAGTTAATAATTCGCAAATATATCAACGCAAAGCTTTTGACATGTCGAAGGCTATTATTGTATTGAAAATGAAATAAAAATGGACTTGATTAATATTATTAATTTATTACACGAATGACTGCAAAACAAGTGACAAAATAATAGGAACATTAATTAGTATCGTCATAAATTGCAATTGCACAAAGAGCGTGACAATTGTAAAATTTAATTAAATTTTTCAAAGTCGCCAACAGAAAGATATATTATTAGTTTCAGTAATTATGCGACAACAGAAATAAATATCGATTAGTGGGGAATCGCGGTGCATACATATGTTAATGTGCTGTTGCGCGATAAAAATGCTGCTGTGAGTGTCATTTGTACTATGAAGGATTAATGCGAGAGGATTGAGATACATGATATTGTATTCGGTACGAGAAAGATATTTTTCATATTTCTGAAAATATATCCAGTGCATGTATTTTGAAAAAGACTCATAACGAGACGTTTTCAAGAGTCCTTATGTTGAAAAATGCTCGGCTCGAAACTTGAGTCTCGAGTACTCGAGACTCTGAACGATACATTCTAAACTTCTCGGGAGGGAGGGTGGGAGGGAGGGAGAGGTGTGTGAATCAAAGTTCGGTGGACACATTTCCATACACATACATTAAGAAGACAAAAGACACCAAGTTCAATAGCCTGACACGTTACGGCGAAAGATCGATGACTTGATTCTCCATCCTTTGTCGAAGAAGAGGCAATGGAGCACTTGATAAGTATAACAAAGGGAGCCCGTGCTATCTTTCTTGAAGCAACGCCTCGCTACAACGACAACGACGACGTCATCATCAACGCGTTCCGGCAACATGGAAACGTGTGAAGAAAGACCACGTACTGTGTCGTCAGTCATCGTCGTGAGAGACGACAAGAGGATTTTCACGACGACGAGCTCGCTTCTCGTCGGAATCTAGGGTTATTCGCCGTCAATCTTGTTTCGCGTATCCGCGAGCTGCCGTTCTCGCAGGTAGCACGGGAGAAGCGACGCGACGTTTCAATGACGTTACGACGGGAGTTGCGAATCTAGGTAGATCTCGCGTGAGCACTATATCGTGAGCACTCTCGCGTGAAATACTGCTCCGCATTGCAGTTTGGGATAGTTTAATATTGCAACTACCGGTGATAGATAGCCCGTCCATTAGTTATTGCGGTTGACAATCTTAGCCGGTTACGACGCTTTGATATACCGCGCGCACCGCGATTTCCTTTTTCATCAAACGATTTCAACTGTCTATAGAATTATTGTTTAACGATGTAAGAGGATCGCTCCTTCGCGAGAGGAATATTTATCGCATAGGGATGAGAGAGAGAATTTTCATCGAGTATACCGAGATCGCACGATCCTATGACCGGGGAGGGGGAGTATTGAAGCAGCGTCACGGAGCGCGTTCACGGATTATAACGTATTCTCACACCTCGTCCGAGTTTGCAAGTGGCCAAGTTGCCCGCAGCGCGCGATCGAAGACGATGCCCGAAGTGGACAGAACGTGTTTCGTAATCTACACGATTCCGTCGCTGTCCTCGGGGTTCTCTCGCGACACGAAGAGCCGGGATGCAGCCATCCGATTCCCACGGATGTCGGACGGAGTCCTCTCGCCTGATGCGAGGGACCGGTCCTCGTAACACACGTAGACGTAAAACGACCAACGCGAACTGTCGCCGCTCGAAGGTATCAATACCGGCGGAACACGGGAAATACGAGAAAAAAAAAAGAAGTTCTTAATTTAGGCATCCTCGACGCCAATATCGCCCACCCCCTTACACCGCAATTGTAATTAATATATATAATTAGATTTTTAATTAAATTAACAAATTCAAACAAGTAACATTGGATGAGACGTGATAACAGTGTCAGTAATAATATAAACTCTAAAATTGGAACAAATACTGTTCATACATTAGATATGAGATTTTGCCGCTCTGATTTCACTACATTAGTACAAAGTTTTTCAAAATTCACGAAAGAGAAAAATATTATTTGTATTATTATAATAATATTGTATTTCCTCCAATTTTAATAATTTTAATTTTGATTTCCGATTTAATAGGAATTACACATGCCCATCGAATTATACTTCTATTTAAATTAATTCATTAATATTAATATTACGTTACATATTATATGTCGCCATAATAATCGACAGATACAATGCTCCGGCCGTATTTGGTCATAAAGAGTAATTTATTACACGAATTAAATTTGCGACATTTGACTGGCAATATTTGCGGTGGTTCGTATTTAAAATTGGCGATATCTGTATTGATTAAAAAGCGGCTCACGCGGAGCGTTTAAAGCAAAAATTGATTACACGATACGCGACTCTACCGATTTCAATTTATGAAAATAATTTGGCCGTCCGTCGAAATGAGTGCATCGCTCTGATATTTTTGGAAAAGCTAATTTAAAGATTGAAAGGTTTTCACCAAATATCCCCTCGTGTGATTTCGAAATAATCCTTTTCGGTCGAATGAATTGTTGTATCAGAAAGGAAAAATTCTTGTATCGTTAATTAACATATGCAAACACTCATAGACATAAGCCGCGAGCTTTCATATGAGCAATTGTTCTAGAGTGCAGATTTCACTGCCGGGAAAAGACTTTATTTGCCGACGACATGCAAATTTGATATTCTTGAGGAGTGCAGACTTCCAGCATTGAATAATGTCTTACTAATTTCAAATTCAATATAACGCGCGATAAGTTTATAATTATTTATTGGACGTAAAACTTTAAATACGTGTTTTCGTGAATCTTATCATACTTGTTATCATTCGTTTGACCGTATATATAAACCGTATTTTTAAAATCGTTACAAGTACAAATTACTCTTCCAGAATAATTTGTACCTTCGTGTAAAAAAAACCTGAATACGTGAGTCTGGACATATTTCCCGGTTGGATCGTAATAATTTTACCTCTAAGTCTGAAGTTGTAAAACATCCCTCGCGCCCGACAATTCGTTACGCGGTAATTAACGGCCCTATCGTGTCGTGTAACACTTATCCATGGCTTAGCTGGTCCCGCAGTAAATAACCAGACGAATGATCCTGCGAGAAACGAATTTTGACGGCGACTCGGCGTGGGCCGTCTCGTCTCCCGACGTGGCTCAGCTCGATTCGGCCCCGGTCTTCGCATACTTGCCCGGAATCCACCGCAAATCCATGCCCCACGCTCGCCTAAGGCGCGTCGGGGATCAGGGGCGCCTATAATTTAAGCTTTGCGTATCAATCGCCGAGGGGCGAGTACGGCCGGAGGAGCAATTTACGTGATCGAAGGAGGAGGAGGAGGAGGAGGAGGAGGAGAAATCGTCGGACGGTGGACGAGGCGGACCGGGCGGCGGCGGAAAGCGGGTGGATGGGGTGACTGACTGGAGTTCGAAGCCTAGGGGATGATTTCCCGGTGGGCTGAGGGCGTCGGCGGCCGGCGGTCCAGACAACCGGTCCGGGTGGCTGGTTAGATCCGCGTGTGTATATTGATCCTCGTCACTACATTCGCCGTAGGCCGCTCTCGTGGACTGCGCTTTTGCGGTTTTACCTGGTTTGCCCGTGAGCGTTCCCTTTAATACCTATCCTTTTTTCTTCTTTTTTCGCCCCTCCCCTCCGTCGGCCGTCTCTCCCTTTCGCCCCCCACGCACAGCGTGGGCGTACGTGTCGAAATTGCAGACTGCGACACGCGTAACGCCGCGGATCATCCCCCATTCTTGCCGCGCGACAGTTAGCCTCGCTTTTGTTTGCACATTCGATCAACGATTTCGCGGAGATTCTGTTCTGTTTCATCGCTACTCGTGCGTGGCTTTCTAAATTTGGCGGCGCGCCCGTCCGAAATTGTTTTTAGATGTTTTCGCGATTTGTTTGGTCGTTAAAATGCTGGAACACACACACACACACACACACACACACACACACACACACACACACACACACGTGTATGCGTTCGATAAAGAACTTAAATTTAAACTTCTTTATAATAACAGAAATGCGATCGAATTTTATTAATGCAATGTTTCACGTGATTGATATATTCGTAATGTAATGTCTACGTGAATTTGTTCTGTCTTGAGATTCATTCCTGTCATCTCTATTAATAGGAGGCTTTTGTTCCGTCGGGAACTTGGCAGAATTTTTAGATCGCATTACAGCCGCTTATAGTAATTAGCCGCGACGTTATTCTTGGGAGACTCGATCGAGCTATAATGAGTTTTCCCCCGACCCTTGCGCGATCCTGTCCCATCCTGTTAAGGATTAGGACCGGCTGCGAGCTACGGAAGTGGCTGCAGCACGATGGAGCAATCGAGTTACCCTGTAGTCCGCCATATTGGCGGCACCGAAATTTAATAAAGCTGATTGGTAAATTGCCACCGAGACCCCGTAGGATGTAGAAAGAGAGAAGGAGAGAGGAGACGGCTTCTTCGAGCGCACGACGGACACAGGTGATGTGTCCCTGCGCGGTGATCTCGCGCGGTCTCTCTTACTCGCGCTTCGGCCATCTCCAAAATTGTCCTGATTGTCCTTAGCGAGAAAGAAAAGTGAGCGTCGATCGGTGCTCGTTAAAAGAGACATCGATCGATCCGCGTGTTGACTTTATTCTCCTCTTTTACGCTCTCGCAATTATCGACATCGATCGACGACGATTCTTCTCACAACAGTTCGATAAGTGGGGCGAATTGCTTGATACAACAACATTCTGTTCACGCTAATCCATTTGGGTTACGTTATCTCCTGTGTAGGTCCTCGCAACGCGTATTTAACGTTTAATATTGCTCGTGAATGTCCGTCATTAGCGACAGCAAGAGAGACGAGATGGCGATGGGATGGACCAAGCGGCCGCGTATTCGGCGTTATTATCGTCGTGAAACAAGCCCCGGCTTCGAACCGGGATTCAGGTGGAATCGAGGATCGAATCTTCCGCACCAATCGCAATACCCATTAACGTGCTGGAATTCAGAGATGATGGCGATGATCGCGGTGATGGTGGTCGTGTTGCGGTCGACGACGATCAATTGCGCTCTCTCGGCGGGATCCCGGTCGCTCGTATTCTGCCCAAAATTCAAGGCTCCGCTTCAGATAGGCGAACAGGTACACCAAGAACCGCAGCGGCGACGAATTGCGTATCGCGGCATTAGCTCTGCGAGATACGTGCGCTAGTTAGTTTCACGAGCTTGGAACAGCAGCGAGATAATTGTACGATCGATTTTCTACTCGCGGAGACGATTACCGTTAGTCAGTGATTAGATTAGTATCTGATTACTAGACTAGAGCTAAACCGATAGCGCGTAATTATAGTTCGCCTGAAGCAAGGACTTGACGTTTTGAATAGCACAAAGAAGTGCCATTTTTGGCAACATTAAAAATGTCAGCGAAAATTTTTATCGCGAAATTTCCTGTCCCCTTTCGAGTCACATATGTTTAATCGTTATGAGAAACGTGAGAATTCTGATATACGAGCGTTCGAAAAAAATTCAAGACACGTCCGAAAACTGCAGACGACGTAAATATGACATATTGTAAATAATGCCTGGAAAATATTTTCGTACTGAAGGGGCGACGACAAGCGACCGGCGACCAGACAGAGGAATTAACGGAGGGTGAGAGTAAATGGAAAACTCGCCGCTCGCGTCTCTACCGTGATTTTTGATGGAAACATGTGACCGTAAATTTTTAGCAGCGTGTTTTCAAAAATCGCATATGAACTGAAATAAATGGCTTTATTACCTTATACAAATAAGTCGTTATATAGGTTTATTATACAATAGATTTTTTTTTAATTAATATTTTCTTTATACAATACTTATTATTTTTTAGAAACAAAGAGAACATTTGTCAACGTTATACAGTTTCCAATTTGTCACGATCTTTTTTGCATCCAATTTCTTTTTATACTTTTGTAGGATTCACAAATACGATTCTACTTTCGCCAAATTAGCCAAATTTCTAACACATCGATTCTTAAATCAGATGCAGCAGATGCGAAAGTATTATAGCGCTCGGAGTATCTATAGAAGAATATTAGAGTCAACTAGTCACCTGCACAAAATGGCTGAGCAACGTTCTAAAAAATCGCGAACATCAATCTTACAGAAATTTACATTTTTTTCCCTATGATTTTATCGTAACCGATATAAAACGTTAAATTGTACTATTTTAAATCATGTCGATCTACCAATAGATTGCTTTTTTTGTAAACTCTCATTACATATTGATGTCAATCTTTTTTTCGTCTTCTATAATATTATATAGTTACAGTATATATTTTCATTTTGTGTATTTTGTGTATTTCTCATACTGTGCTTTCGTCCTATGCATTTTTTATTTTATTTCATATCATATTTTCCATATTTTATTTGTATATTTTACCGTGCTTTATAGCTCTTTTATAACGTCGCTAAAATCTCGAAGCGTAGTAGGATCGAACGCAATGATAATCCTCGAATGTGCAAATATCCTCGGGAGTTGCGCTTTAAAATATCCACGCACGACTCGGCCGCGCGTGAATCGTATTTCTTTTCTGCCGTGCGATAACGCCTCATCCGGCGTTATCGCTCCCCGGTGTGTTTATATCGACGGAATTTCGATGGCGTCGAAGGAATTCGTGATCGCCGCGCGCTCGCGTTATTTGATTTATCGCGGGGCTTTCGGAACGGACGAAAACAAGAAGCGCGCCAATATTAATCTGCAGCCCGAGGGCTGCTGCAGATTACGTCATTCGACTCTCGTTCTTTCGAATCACCCGTTCATACGAGCGCATCGCGGGGAGTATCGTTGTCACAATCCGCATGCCCGACATCACCTCATCACGAGTGTCTCTCTCTCTCTCTCTCTCTCTCTCTCTCTCTCTCTCTATCTTTCCCTGCAGTGATGCATGGCACCAGCCATTAATTAGACTTGACATAAAAAAAGTGAAAGTATATCTAGCTTCTTCATTAAAGTAGATTCTGATAAGCAGCTCTCACTATAATATTTATGACTACTTGTACGAAATAAGGAAAACGTGGGAAAAATCTTTTTCTTTGCTCGAAATAAAATTACTAACGATACTCCTGGCTTATTCGTAAGAAATAGTCCGCAAACTCACGGTCAGTACCGCAATTATCGTCCCTCCGTGTATCGATAACGTTTTGCTCCTTGTTCATTATATTTTATTTTTATACCTCGTCTTGTTCGTCTCTCTTCGCACTAACGAGCTCGTTGAGGTAAAAGAGATACCTGTCACTGGTAAAGTTCACGAACTAGGTCAAACCGACGGCGGCGGCGCGTCGATCGGCGGTGCTCGCCGTCTTCGAAATCGGGACTTGGAATTATGTAGTCCGCGCGGATTCGGCGGAATGGAATATCACGCTTGGCTGCCCGAGCGTCGACCGTTACTACTTGGAGAGCTCGGAATCGTTCGTTCCTCACGCTGCGCTTCCTGCTCGCTCTCCTCGTCTTTATCCGATTTTTCCTCGTATTCCGCTCTCCCTTATCCTTTCTGCCCCAAGAGCACCCTCTCGATATTCTCTTTCTTGTACATATTCTCCGCTGTTTCCGTTCTCCCCATTTCTCCCCTGGTCTTTCTGCTTCCGACCACCTCCGCTTTTTTTCCGCTCTTACCGATTCGTCTCGAGTTTCTCTCTCTCTTTTTCCGAATTAGCCGAGAGAAGTGCTGCTTAACGTATTACTGTCCGTTCCCTGGAATGTAGAGGCAAAAATATCGCGGAATCTAATCGGCTCCGAGCGTAATGGCCGGAAAAATCAGACGTGAGATAAATGGTTTGATACTTTGACTGACGCGCTTAATGAAATTACTTTGGCGGTCGAGTAATCTCTAACGGCGGATCAACAATATATTTTTAAAGTAAGTCCGATTAACGAAATGTGCCGTAGCAGGTATATCCGATGGTATTTAGAAATTTCCGATGACGTTCGCATCTCGCGGGTAATGGCGGGTGTACGCTTCGCGAAAAAAAAAAAAATATCCCGTTGACCTATTTATTCCTATCAGAGTAGATTTGAGCGCCGAGCGTTACGCATAAAATTCGCGCGAGAATTTGTGAGCATTATCTCGGTTTTTCTGCTATGCGTTAATCCGTAAAACACATCCGGCGAATCTGCGTTACGATATTACGCGGAAGCCATAGAAACGATTAAACGTCAAAAACTCGCGCGAGGGAGGGAAAAAAGAAAAATATGCGCGACCGGAATTTGCGACCAGGAAATCGATTTTTGCTAGATGTAACATGTAAATGCGTCGTTTGAATAAATTCATAGGCTTTATCGTGGCATAGCTCGGCTGAGAGGTCGGCAATGCCGATAAAAATGTATTTCAAATTTAATGATACGATATCTTGCATCAGCACAAATTAAGTGGATTTCTTTTATGTATGGAGACGAACTGCCGATTATTATCTCACGATCTCCCCAGAGGCAGAAAAGCGGACAAGTCTCGATACTGATTAATGGTTTAGAGTCTCTGATATCTCGTTTAATAGGACAAGAGTGAAAGAGAGAGAGAGAGAGAGAGAGAGAAAGATCGTAAAGAAAATTGCCGAGATAATGGTGGTGCTACGATGCACGTATTGGAGCGCGTAAACAATCGGCCTCGCAGTGCCCCTTTGTGCTTCAGTAACGCGATAAGCCGCGTGCGAGCAGGAACAATCTGATAATCTTAATTAATCATTTCGTATCATTTCGAGATAATAATTTAAGCGGCGTAAGACACGTGTAACTCGAGAATACGAAATGTGGCGAACTTGTGCGTTTTCGCAGTAATAAATTTCTAGCAGAGACACGTCGCTTCTTTGTCAGGGTGGCTTCCGTGGAATTAATAGAGCGAGGGGAACGCGGCGCTGATATTGAGTTGGAAGCGTCAGCGAGCCGACGACGGTAAACTTTGTGTCGTGTATTCGCGAAATTGCGACCAATTCCGAACGAAAATCATTTCTGACATCCGACAGTTTGCTATTCTCTACTCTGCGACCGGGAGCGACTAATGGGAAATTCTTGTCGTTCCGCGTTAGATTTTCAGATGTACAATTGCAACTTTACAACTGTATTCGTCGATAATTCTATCATCTTTTTCTAATTCAGAAAATCTATGTTTTTTTTTTTCGCCATTAATTCTTTCAACAAAATATTCGCAGAAAAGATAAACTATGCATAATTATAATTACAAAGTAGAATTAATTAATGTACAATTATGATAATATTAATTCAAGCTAAATTAATTATAACGTGAAAAATTTCGTTCCATTTATATTTTTAAGTTGATATACGTTTCTACAATTTATTCATATATCTATTTTTTAAATATATTTTTATATTTTAAAATAAGATCAATTATTAAATTGCCGTTCACAGTTGGTAATGTAAAGTTTTCGTCCGTACGGTCTTTTCATATTTTCATGGTACATTCGATAAGATGAAGATGCGCGAGTACTTCATCAGAGTGCCGGTCGAGTTAATAGATCAAGTTGATTTTGGAAACTCGAGTGAAATATTGGCGTTTGCAATGAAGGGTGCTTGTAGTAGCGAGAGAAACGACTAAGGTAGACGAACGGGCGGCCAGTCATTTTTAAGAGGTCCTCGAGTAAGAAAAAGAAGCAGAACGAAAGGGGGAATTAAATAAAGAGAGAACGCGAGAGTCGAATTTCTCGATAATAGATTGGGTCGAACGGTTGGCACGAATCCGTCGCAAATCTGATGGACGACAAATCGCAGTCTCGCGAACGTAATCATCCGAGCTTTTCCGTCACGGATATTTTCTACGAGCGTAATGAGAGAAAGTGTAACGAATGTAACGGAGATTCTCCTTGCGGACGATTGATATTAATGAAATGATATTAAGTCAGGTCAAATTTTGTGAATTCTCCGGAGGGAGGAGATTGTTTTTCCTTCGGGTTAAAGTTCCATAAGGCTGCAACAGATTTTTCTCCAGGCTATGACCGAGTATGCGCGCATTGACGCCGTTCATCCACGAGAAACCATTTTCGGATAAAATCTCTCATCGCCATTTAGAATTGCTGCATAGACAGAATTTCGTAAATTTCCTGACCTTTCCTCCAGCCTTGCCGTCTAATAAATAATCTTTCTTCCAGCGTTTAATATTAAGTTTCAAATATCATTACGGATTAAGAAGATTAATATTAAGAATACAGCGGGACGGAGTCAGTAAATATCATAATTGAAAGAAACTTTGATGTCTTGTTATGTAATTATTTAATTTCTCATTTAATCTTTCATTATAAGTTTATTATTCATAGTGATCAAGATAATGTGTTTCATTGTTTTATTGCGATTTTCTTAAAAAAATGCTGAAAATATATCTATTACCTTTTACCTTTTTTTTTATCTTTTTTATATCGAAAGATTTTTCTGGCATATTTTTCAGTATTCACTTATGATTCTCAATTTTCTTCAATTCTCATAATTTATTAGAACGAGGGGAACGCGTTTTAGATTTTTTGTAATTTTTCTGATTTTTTCACGTCTCGATTTTTCACCGGCTTTTTTTTGCGGGAATGACATTGACCGTCTGATTCGTAGGAATCGAATGGTGCACCGCATCGTGAAATATTTCTCGACAAACATTGGCGGCCTTTTTACGACATCGCCCGGTGTGCGTACGTAATATTTACGTACGCGTACGACAGTATCCGCACGTTTCTGCCGGCGGGCTGGTTGTAAAACCCGCGGTATTAGTTACGCCATGCGACGTAAAAAATGTACGACTCTTATTGTTCCACACCCTTCGATCCTTTCGGGCCCCAGACGACCTCGTGCTGCGATCTCATACATAGTTACTGCGGGCTCGCCGCGGACATTTTGCGTCGGCAATAAAGTAGTGAAATTGCGAAGGGACGGAGGAAAACTGCGGGCAACAGCTCGGACGTGTAAATGCCTCATTATAGAATATAAGCTTGAGCTTGTCCGACCCTTGGCGGTTTAATGATAAATTTTTACGATCGTATTCGTACGTATAAAAATTAAGATAGTGAAGCTTTCGTGAGAATTAACGAAGTACCCAAACTGCTGAGAAACTAAAATATCTTGCAAATGCAGGTGATACTATATTAGGTGTTCCGAAGTAAGTTTCGTCTAACTTGGTTATGAATATTCCATGTACATTATGATGATGCGAAGACACACACTTACACACACACACACACACACACACACACACACACACACACACACACACACACACACACACACACACACACACACTCTCTCTCTCTCTCTCTCCCCTTTTGGTTGATATTAGAAATTAATGACTACTCTAAATGTGAATAATTTGCAAAATAATCTTATGCCGCCTGTATCGATTTCTATTTCTATTTATATTTCATATTATTTTATTATGTAGTGTGATACTTTAAATATAAATTGTACATTCCTCACAATGTGTAGAATATTTTCCTTTTATTTTTACCTTTTATTATTATTTTATACTTTTATTCTTTTTGATGTAGACAAATACAGTATATATACTTCAACGAAATTAATATTCAGCGGAACTGTATCGATCATCCTGCTAGCTCTCTTCTTTTTCGCAAAAAGCTATAGCGAGCGTATTTTCTATATCTTACTTTTTCCGATTTTCCAGATCTTTTCCTTTTCCTATTACGGAAAGGTTGAGACTACTATCATCACTGCTAGATACACATGTACGTTTTTCCGAGATAGGTAACCCTCTCGCTCAGGAGTCGAAAGCATGGATACTGGATAAAAAATAAATGACGAAGGAAGTAGAAGCAGGAAGTAGTAAAATGAAGAAAACCAAGTATACGATTCGCGATATCGTAGAGATGAAATCCAAATATTACTGCGCTCTGCGCATCACCAAGATTCAGGAAAGTCGAAGATCTATGTATGAGAAAAACATTTTTTATTAGGATATTCTTTACGGGCGCAAAATATAGTTTCAAGTCTCTCATTCGTTTCTTCATTTCGTACATTTTTCTTTTCCCAGACAATAAGAATGGTATACCCCTGCATTTTAAGTATCTGTCTCTGAATCCACTAAACCCTCGCATTACAAATAATTTATAACGATGCAAACACCAGGCACAAAAGCGTGGACAGCTGCATTAATGCATCTTCGCATGAGTTCTCAGTTTTGCTCGTATAAAGGCTGGATCGTTATATCCACTCGTTGCTTTCCTTCTATGATCCGGGCAGCTCTTTGCATTTGAATTATGGCTAACTTAACCGAGTACTGACTGAATATCATGTTCGAACTCGATACTGATTCCGATTATTATTTTCTCATTTTGCATCATTTTACATCTGAATTACGGTGGGGTATATTATATAATATATAAGGGAGGTTCGTTGAAACTGATGCTTTTATTATTTAATATTAATTTCTATTGAACGAAAATAAGATTTAATCGATTAAAGCTCTGTTAAAATGACGTTCACTGAAACTGTGAAATTGAAAAAGACCACACATTGTCATACTGTATTTATTACAAAAGATTTATGCTTGAAGAGTAAATCTCGAAAAAAACCTATATGCAGAAGATCGAATATATAACAAACATATAATCCTGTATATTAGTCACGTGAATTCTTCCGAAATCCTTCGAGAGAATCAGACTTCATATCCACTGAATGTTTTCGTTTGTTGGCACGCTCGCGAGTGCCATTGCTGTCCGAGAGCAAGTTTTGGCAAATTGAATATTCGGACGAAGAAGCGGCGGGAAACGAGGAGGAAGACAAAAAAATGAAATGAGATCGTAACAAGCGATGTGTACCCGAGACTGAGCGTCTGTTCTTGCAGAAACACAACAGGCAACGAGAGCGGGCCATATGTACAGCTGTGCGCCATGCTACTGGATTCTCTTCAAAGGTTAATATAGCAGCGTGACCCAGCTCTTTTAAGATCCTCGAGCACGATTCCCGTGCTCCCCTGCCGCTCCTTCTGGACGACGTACGGCAGTAATCGCGGAAGAACCTGTAGCACGAGAGAGAGAGAAAGAGAGAGAGAGAGAGAGAGAGAGAGAAGATCCACGGCAGTGGGAATTTTAGAAAGTTCGCGCGATCGTAACCCTACGACTAACTTCGGCCTCCGTCCCCCTCCCGTTCCCTTCGCCAGTCGGCTAGGTATGTAAGGCTCTCCGCAAGTTTCTGGGAAAGTACGAGGGAAAGGAGTCGTTCAGGACGAGAGCAGGAACTTCGGTTCGTTACATAGACGAGAGTCGCGGTTGCAGTTGCAGCTGCGGCACAGTCTTGTCCGAAACTTCCGAAACGCCGACCCACGAGCGCGTTCGGGATTGCATCGAAGATAGATATCTATCTGCCGTGGAAGCGTGCGCGAACCTTCGGGGAGGGGGGAAAGGAGGGGAGGTTGTATCCTCGAGGCTAAGGAGCAATTTCTGACCTAGCTGGAATTTCTGGCGGCTATTAAATTAGATCGTACCTCGCATACCGAAGTGCCACCTCAAGGACGGTGAACCGGACTTCGGCGTCGGACGCATGTGCCGTGTAGATATGAATACGCACACATGCGCGTATACGCATACATAGAGAACGCTGCACTGGGGACTTGCCGGTCGTTTGCATTACGTATGTGCGCGAAGTATGTGGCGCTTAACGTGACGTCTGGCCACGCGTTAACTGCGATATCAACCTGAAAGTTTTGATAATGTCGAATCGCGAACAACGGCGGAGGCACTTTGAATCTCTTCGAGCGGAGGATATAAACGCGGATAATATGCAGGACGAATGGAACCGCATTACCTCTTTCTCTCTCTCTCTCTTTCTTGCGCTTCTCTCTTTTATTACTTAATGAGAAATTTATTGTTATTATTAATTCAGAGTGAAAAGTTATCTTTTAGAATTTTGACCCAGTGCTCAGAATCGTGAAGAATATTTTTCATTTTGGATATTAAAAAATTTCGCGAGAGATGTAAAAATTCTCTGGAAAAATATCGACTTTACAATCGTCAGGGAATCCGTTATTAAAAAGAATGGGATTAAGAACGCGGATGATACTGAGAATAACAAGAGAAATTTTTATTGCATTTTTGGAACTCTCGGCTTTGCATACAAGAGAAGGGTCGTTGCACGAGTAAGTGCATATCGAGATACCTCAGCAAGACTGCAATGAGGATTTTCATTTTTCATAACCGGCGCGCGAGCATTCGTTACCATTACCCAAGTACATTTAGGGCGCACGAGCGAGAAAGGGAAATCGTCTTGGTGCACATTGTTTCAGAATGCCCCGGACTAACGGAAGTTAAGATCTAATTTCCTGCAACTTAAATAATTTAATATTCCCATTCCTGCACACCACTGCGCTAGCGCAGTCGTTCGACGTGCGGGATTTTGCTCTGTGTGCCTGTTACAGTCGTTACTCGTCTTGAAGTTAATTATATGAAGAGATATAAGTAATTTTATAAATAAATGTAAAATTTTCTTTTTTCAAGAATACATAGTCGTAAGATGCAAAGTAATCACGTACTGCAGCAAAAATTATTTATACATATAAAACAGCTACAAATTTATAAAAATTGAAAATGGCAAAAAATGGCGTTCGTGGAATTATCGCTATTGATCGAAAATCATCGATGAATGAATCGATCTACGATCTATACGATAGAAGACTACAACTTTTCAGATTGCAAGAAAGATGCCGAAAGAAACTGTTGCTGATTCACACCCGTCGCGAGCATTCTCAACCAACGTGGCATTTCATGAATATCTCACCGGAATCCTAAGAAAATTTTGCATAATTCACGGACGAGTGCGGGCACGGAGCGCTGTGGGAGACGGTTGCCCGGGAGCTTCTCACCTTTTAACCATCCTTAATCTGTCTTGCAGCGCACGTTGTATGCTCCAAGCGCCACTTTTCCGCTCGGGCGAGCGGCACCAAGACTGTGCCAAGAAAACGCGCCTCGGTCCAAAGAAGAGTCACCGGGGCAATGCCTCGAAGAAGGCCAGACATCGAAGAAGAGCCGAAGAAGAAGGAGGAGATAGTGGCAAAAGACGGACACCGGACGGAGGATCTTCTCGAGTAAACGATGCCGGAAGATAGAGAGGAACGTACGTGCTAAGGTCGTGGTGGGTGAGCGAGCGAGCGAGCGAGCGAGAAAGAGAGAGGTTGAGAGGGGAAGCAAGATTGTCACAGGCGCGAAAGAGACGAATAGCGACATGTACAAAAGGACGAGAAGAGACTGCCGCGGATAGAGACAGGAGCACAAGATGGCACGGGGGATGAGAGTGGAAGGCTGTTCCGCAAGTGGCACAGCGCGGCATGGCAGAGCTCGTGGAAGTTATGAGGCTGTGTATTTATCCGGGCTTAACCTACGACCGACCTAGCGCAACCTTCCAGGCTCACGACGTGATCGCGTATCGAGCGAGCTCGATATGAAAGAGAGAACGAGAATCAGGCGGGAGATGGAGCAAGATAGAGAGACACCGAGTTATGCCAAGTTGGCTGTAGAAAGCGAACGGGGCGAGAAGGGGGTTGACGAGAACCAAAGGGGAAGTGTTATAGAGGACAGGGGGAAGCAACGGGGGGAAAAGGTGAAAGAGGTCGCACCGTTGAAACTACCCCGGAACTAACTGTTCGTATAAATTTGTACGGATTCGCTCGCATTCGACTGTGAGAGAGATATGGCGCCAAAGTCGGACCGGTCGAACTAATGCTGTATCGCCCGTTTGCCCTTCTCTGTATCACTCTCACCTGGCACTCTTAGCGAGCGAGCCGCGAGTTTGGAAACCAAGTCCGAAAAGTTTTGCCCTGCGATCCGGTCTTTGAGAGGGAGTAACGTTGGAAATTGAAAATTCAGCCTTTCGCCATTTAGAAAACTAGAAATTGTGCCGCAGTACGAGAAACTGCGAGTAACGCAGATTGTAGCTGAGATTTATACTTGGAGAAACGCGTTTTACTTATGATAATATTAATATTCTGCATTCTTAGTGCTAATATACGTACATTGCAGGGAACTTTCTCATTAACTACGTAGTTTCGTATTATGAATCTCTGTTATATATATTATGAAATATATTTTCGTATGCAGGTGCATATATTGTTATAAATTCACAAGATGAACAATGTACATGATAATTTGCACGATATATATACAAAATTTATTTTCCCGATTTCCATTTTAAATCTCTCGTTTTATATTAATAAATATTTTAGACAGCTTAGAAATAAATTCTTCAATTATTCTATTGTACATCTGATATCTTGTTCTATTTTTCAGAATTCAACAGCAAAAACAATCAATAATCGATAGCTGCGACTAGTAAATGTTCTGAACAATGACAGCTAGATAAGCAGTTGAACTTCCATTTCGTAAACATCGCCGGGAAGAAAGCGCATCCGGAGTCGCGGCTCGTGGCGCGGCGAAAATCTGGAAGTAGTAGCGTGCTGATGGTGTCAGACGCGTCGCACGGCGGCACAGACTTTGACGCGACTGCGAACGATGCCGCGCTCGTCGTTATCGGCGACGGCGATGGCGACGGCGCACGTGAACTGGAATAACCGATAAGCAGGAGGATATTTTTTTTCTATTGAAATAAACTGAAACCATTCGCATCGAAATCACGTTGGGTTTATCGAGTCTCGTTTCCACAGTTTACTTTGGAATCTACTATTGTGAGGTTGAGAAAGAATATTTTACTTATCGCGAAGCAAATAATAACGTAAAGAAACAAGACTTGTTATATTGACACTATTGTCAATATAATAAGCTCTCCAATCCCACATGTATCTTGCATCCTCTTGCTGCTCTTGATAAATCTGTATTAACTGGAACTTGTAGTACAATTTGAAAAAAAAAATAGAAATAATCTTGCAAGAATAAAAATATAATTTTCTATGGATAAATGAAATCATTAGAAAATAAAAACTACACTGAGAGAAAAATATAGTTACTTTTGGCCTCAGCCACAATTTTATAATATTTTTAATCATAATTATGGTTAACATAATGATGCATATGGTTAAGTTAATTATATTTGTTGTTAGAAATATTATAAAATTGTGATTGAGGTCAAAAGTAATTATATTTTTCTCTCAGTGTACAAGTTTTTTTGCTTGCATAAAATAGCGTTGCTTATCTTTTGATTATTCTTACGGATCATTTTCAGCAGTGATAAATACAAAACGTGACACAGGTAATGCCAAAATATAATAAGTATACGGGATTCACTTTTCATTATCGCATATCTCGTTGTTGTACAGAACAATGCTGTAATTAGACATTGCCGCAGATACCGCAGTATGTGCGCGGAACATAGAGCACAAAGCGTGAAAGCCCGACGTGTTCACATTCGCCGATGACACACGCGTCGCAATGGAAGCCTTTTCGCCCTTTGGTTTACGCGATATATGGAATATGCGTTCGTCTACTTCTCCCTTGCGCCCACCTCTAAAAAAGGAACCTCTGTGGGCTTCTCTCGGCTGAGCTCTCTTTCAGTTCTGATCACACAGATCGCAGACTCATGCGAGGGAACACGAAGCATTATCATTGTTCCATCGACATCGATATCGTTATCGGTCGGACGGCGGTAGCGGTGTGCCGCGTTTCATGTAATTCCGTGAAATTAGCGAAATTGCCGTCGACCGCATTTCGCCGCGTTACTGTGTGCTGTGTTTTGTACTGGGACCATCATCTCGTGCACATCCACTAGTCCCATCCTATTCCAACGATGCAGCTAAACGGGGCAGCCACCGGATGTCGCGTCGCAAAACTGTCGATCGATCGAAGAGGGGGAATAGGGACAAGTAAAAAGAAGAGAAAAAGAAACGCGAGAACCGCGAAAAAAGAAGGAGTTATGACAGGAAAAAGGGAGAAAAATGAAATGGATGGAAAAATAGGAAAGGGAGCGTCTTACATTCTGTTTGTTGCACAAATGCACAAATTGCGGCATCATCGTTAAAGTCATGTCTCAGCGACATCGTAAAGTAGAACAAAACAATCGACGTTGTCCAGGACGGAAGCAGCGCGGAGTGAACGGCGCTTTAACTTTCTTCAAGTTGGGAAGACTCGGAGAACGTTAGTTGCATCGCTGCCTCGCTCCCTCGTAATGGATGAAAGCGCGAGGCCGGCGACGTATCGACCGGATCTACGACCGTAGTAGATAACACGGCTTAACACGCCTATTTAAAGCATTACGCGGCCGGCGACATTACGTACGGTCGTATTCAACGCGGTTGTCGTATTCGCGGCTTCGGAATAAACCCCGGTAATTGCTGGGAACACGACAGCGCGCTGTACGTAAACGCGCAGCCGGATTATAAACGCTGATCGAGATGGGCGCTGATCGATAATTATAGCCCGGTATGTATGGCGCGCGGACCCCATAGCATTAACGAATTGTCAGCCATGCGATCGCTACTCAACGTCGAACGGCGAAACGCGAAACGGGGAAGCAGATATTGCGTGGAGTACCCCGTGTCGAGCATTATCTAAAAGTATCGATACGGCAAATATGCAAATGGCCAAATTAGCGGTGATACGATGGATATCGGATTACAACGTGATTTCAGCGTGCACGGAAGATATTCGGACAACACAAAGGGTCGGTTACGTCAAGTGTTATTACCTCGCTTAAACGCGAACGAAAAGTGTAATGCAGTGCACTTCTTTATAATGTCCCTCGCGTTAATTTGGCAAACTTTTTGCACTCTGTTCGTTGATAATAAGAAAAACGGTTCCCGCGTCTGTGGCAAGCGCTCAGGCATAATTTAATGTCTCGAGCGCAGTTCGTTGATTTATTAATCGTTAAGACTCTCTTCCGAGACAACATCGCCGCTCCGCCTAATGGCCATCCATAAACCTTTTTTCCACCACGCGAGTTTCGATCTCGCCTCTTAAGTACGTTCGGGCGCATCGCTCAGAAAATGATTAATATAATCGCCAAGTGTCAAGTGGAACGTTCTTGCCGTGTCGGAGAAGAAGCGCCGCCCGCCGCGCCGCGCCGGGGGGAAACTCTCGACGGTCGATGGGGCGCGTTGAGACGGCTTCCTTTTTCATGACGAAACTCTTGACGAGCGCCGCTGCAAATGACTCGTCCGTTCGCTCGCTCGCTCCGACAGAATTTCCGTTTGCGCCCCGTTGCAAAACCCGAGCGTGGCACCCGA
Source organism: Tetramorium alpestre (assembly GCA_021460005.1). Lineage (NCBI taxonomy): Eukaryota > Metazoa > Arthropoda > Insecta > Hymenoptera > Formicidae > Tetramorium > Tetramorium alpestre. The sequence continues at coordinate 95,779 of JAJVSH010000042.1, read as the reverse complement.
GAAACCATAATCTCGAGTATATGGCGTTACCGCCGCGCGAGGGTGGCAACGTATCGGAAGGAGAGTCCATTCACCCCGTTCGCTCGAGGCCGAGGGCAAAGTGAGAGGCTTTTTGCCGGTGCGACGAACGTCACTGCAAACGAGGGCCCCTCCTAATTGCTAATTTCGGAAAATTTTCCCTCGAGCAGTCCCTTCGAGCTTCTCCGCGAGCAAAAAAAAAAAATCGGCACGTCCGGCGCATGGCGATCGACTTCTATTTCTCACGAATTAGCCGCTCCGCTCTCCGGGGGTTGTCTTGATCTCGCGGAGGAGCACTTCGGAGCCTGACGTCGTAACGCTCCTAACGACGACCCTCCATTCCGGGGAAGGGCGACGACCTTTAACTTAATTGCAAACGAGACGTTTTTCCGGAAATTCGTTGCCCTGGCGAGCCAAGCGACGGGTTGCCTTGACGAGTTCGCTCGAGCTTTCCGATTTCCCGCCTTCGTCACTGCGTGCCTCGAACGTTAATTAAGGCGGGCGTGTACCGGGGAAGTAATTAATAGCGAGAACAATAGGTACTCTCGCCATTGATTGTATGAAAATAATATTCGAGGAAAATCTCTGAAGGAGAGAAAGTTTCCCGTTTCCGTGATATCGCTTTTTTTTCTTAGACAGTTGGCGACAGTTGGCCGGGGAATCGTTACTTCTCGATAATCGTGCTTTCGTAATTTCCGTGATTAAGAAACCTAAAATTTTTAAGAATCGAAATCCACAGCGTTGATCCGTGGATGAATATTGTATTCCTCTTCGCACACGTATAAGGATAATCCGTGCGTCTTATGTATTATCACGTGGTTACTGAAAGCTTTGGTTCATCAATTTTTAACGCGCAGCGAACGCTCGGAAGCGGGTGCAGAAGAAAAAAGACATTCCACGCTTTGTATGAATAATCTCTATCTCCTTCGCGACGAAGTTTCTCTTCCCTTCGTTTCTCAAGGCATTTGCATTGCAAACATCTTACGTCACGCGGTCCAATGTTCCTTCAGCTTTGCTCTTTTCGAGTATCCCGGCCACTTGTTCAATCTGACGGCAGTTACTTAAGAGACAACGCCTCGAAGGAGCTCGAGAGTCATCAGAGAGCAGCGCCGGCTAGGTAGGAATTCGCGAGACAATTATATTTGATGGATGGCCCAGGCGGGTTCTACGCCCGCTGCTGCTGCTGCTGCTGCTGCTGCTGCTGCCTGCAGTCGGATACTCCGAGACGGAGGAAATGGTACGAACGGAGAACAGAAGTGACGAAGATGCCGTCGAAAGTTGAAGGCGGAGGCTCCAATTTCGAGCGTTCCGCGAAACAAATGGCCTCGCGCAGCTCTTTCTAATCTTCACTTTTTTTTCTCCGCGCGGCGCGTGCGGCGACGGCGGCGCATATATATCGCGCTTTACTACCAGTTTAACACGCTTCGAAACGATGAATTATTCATTTCATTCTCCTAGGATTGCGCGCGGATGATGCGTGCTGGGGAAACCTCCCCGGTATACCTCGTCGCGCGCAAATATTTGTTATTAAAAGATTACCCGACAATGAACTTAGCGGTTAGTGCCCGTCGTAATCTGTTATCGTGCGCAGATAGTGTTACATTTTCGACGGTAACGTCGGCAGAACACGTGGAGTACACGGAGTAGTATAAGCAAGGATGGAATATGTTGAATTAAAGTAACAATTATAATACATGCGTCATATTTTAAATGATTTTGGCATACTTATCCTTTATTACGATGTACATGAAGTCAATTTCTAAATTATAACGGTTGAAACGGATGAATCATTTCTTAAGAATTTAATTGTTTAATTCCTGCAGAATTACCATAGAAATATTTACGATTCGATGTTGTTTAATTATTTTTTTAATGCTGTTACTCGTTTTGTTCTACGGTTATTATTCCGACTTGAAATTTTATTCTTTGGAATTAATTGCTGTTGTGCGAACTGGCACGGCGGCGGTTTCGCATATTGTAGTAAACACGGTAGGATATATGCGGGCTGCTGCGTTTTAATGCATCATCCGCACATACATATAACAAAAGATAAGAATTTAAATTACTAGACTTCCGTGGTCGGCCCGTACTTAATATATGATATTAATGAGTGTTGCCTCTCTGTTTTCACGCCGCTAAATATTGCAGCAGAAAAGATATCTGCAGGACTGTGCGCATCGCGCGAAATTATTGCATCCGTATGCAACCCGGGGATTTCATTTATCCCGTGTTTCATTCGCCCACTGTAAAACTCTCACTTCGCGCGCTACAAGTGGACGTCTATCGGGGTTAATTTGTTGAATGTGAAGGTACTATAGAGAGTTACAACTACTAAATGAATTAAACTTTAATTGCGTTCGAATTGCGTCGTTCCAATTCCGAGTTTGTCACAATAACCTGCGTCGACGCACGTTGCATGAGATAAATATACGTCTAATTAGCGAGAAAAAATTTACTTCAAGTATTCTTACACAACGAAAACTAGAAATATTGTTTAAATAATTTACTATAATATACTATATATAATATACTATATAAGGAAAAAGCGAGTTAAATCATCAAAAACATCAAGAGTTGTAAATTATTTTGGCGCAAAAATATTATAAATTTTATCATTCTTATATATTAATGGAATATATTATTCAAAATGAAAATATAAAAATATGACTTGAATAAATATCTCTCAATTCGAGGAGGAACCCTCGCGTGATTTCAAGGTTTTATCCTCGCAAAAATGTTGGATAGTGTAACATATCAATCACGAAATATGACGTGTTGGATATTGATTTGATCGACTCACGCAACTATCTCTGAGAAATCGCCAGCAACCTTAGAGGCATCAAACGACCCTCGATGCTTTTTGCCCTTTTTCATTCCTAGTGGTTCACTGGCCTCCCGTCCAGATATCCTCCGCCGGCATAATCTCACGAGGGGAATAATTTTTCCCTCGGCTAGCGGGTTGCTGGTGACACATTTTGGATGTCTATTAATCTCCGGCCGATGCGACGCGTTGATAACAGCCGACAACGATCGCCGTTGTAACGTGAGACGCACGACGGTTCTACGTGTTGCCTGACAATTATTATAAAAGATGATGCTTGTTACGTGCAGCTACCGCTTTGCTCCTATTTGCCTCCTTTGCGCGCTATCTTGTGTCATTTTGCTTAATCGAAATGATAATTTCATGTCACGTAAACGAATAAAAGATACACTCACACACACACACACACACACACACACATTGGATATGCTGTTACATAAATTCCTTCCGCAATTTTTTTTCTTCAAAAAGGAATTGATTCCATTAGATATAAAACTTATTACTATTGGAAGGGAAGATTCATGTAGGGCATAAAAAATAATCTTGAACATTTGAACAGGATCATATAATAGAAATGATAAAACTCGCAGGTTAAACATGATTTATAACAAAGCGGAAAATATATGCTGCATATATGCAAATACCGCAATTATTAAAATGGATGAATATAAATAGAAATATAGGGCGAGTCTAAAAGCCCTGACAAAAATTTCGGGAGCGTGTTTCATACATCAGTAGAATGAAAAATGTTTATATAAATCTGTGTCTGGGAATATACTGCCTTTGTGAGTTATAACCCTTCCATTATGCCCAGACAGAAATGCCAGTTGCATCCATACTAAAAGATCAAAAGAGCAATGATATAGTGCGTTACAGCAATGACCTGTCTCACAAAATAATGATTCACGCTAGCTGCGGAATACTTTTCTCCAGTGTTAATGCCTACCAGTCCATTCTTCCGTCATGCGGACGAAATCGCGCCGATTAACAATACGATTCGGATTCAATATTGAAAAATGAAGAGAGCGCGGAGCAACGAAATTCGATAATTTCACCGTTGTGCAGGAAACTCGACGTATCCGCCAGACCTTCCGTAAAATTGCCGATAAAATCTTCGAATGAGAAAATAGCTGCAGCATCGTACGACGAGCCGGTCGAGTTGTTAGCGGACGAAGGAATTATTAGTCTCTCGAAATTTGTCCGGTGCTCGCATCGATTAGTCCATTCTCCGGTATACCAGAAGGTATTTCGAATTCAGAGCATGATTCCTGCCGCGATGGAAACTTCGTCGAGGGAAGGGGCAGCATGGAAAGTACCTTTTTGCGATGAGAATCCTCCGGGATGCGGGTAAGGCCTTCTTCGAGGAATCCTCACCGACGTAAGGGAGCGCGAAACAAGGGAGCCGCGCCGACTTGCACGACGCGTTGAATGGAAATATAACGAAAGAGAGGAAAAAAAATCGGATTTTTTTCTGCTCGGATGTACTTTGACCTTGGGGCATTATGAAAGGCGCTTCGTCGGAATGCATAATTAAATTCCGACTTTTATAATGTATCCGACAGGCGGGCAAACTCCCGGCGTTGGATACACTCACATGGAGGATATTTCACGACGCGCGGAATCGCCTGCAATTGAATTAATCCCTTTGTTGTTTACCTTACCGGTTCCTTCGCGATAGAGCGCTTCGCAAAAAAAAAAACCGAGAGAGAAACATGTCCTACGGCCGAGAAAAACGTACTGCACCGTCTTCGATTACGGAGAATACGGAGGGCCTTCCCTCTTGGTCGCAAGAAAGATTTATTCGTCAATTAAAGATAGCGGTACGAGCTAATTTCCGCAGAAACATGGCGATCCTTTCCTACAGTGTTAGTCCTTTGGTCCTACGATATACTTCTATCTTGTGGATTTAAGTGATCGATCAAGTCGAGTCTCATATGTTTTGTTTGAGAGAAGATACATGCTGAATTATACAAAAAACGGATGAAAAGAGTTAAGGAGTTTCAGTAAAATTCGTTTATAGCGTAAGTTTTTTCATTTAGTTTTTTTTTTTTTTTTTTTTTTT